>JAABVI010000062.1:0-200000 GCA_012273795.1 Dendrolimus punctatus | reverse complement strand
AACAACTCTTCAATCCGAGGCAAAGGATAATAATCCCTTTTTAGCTTAGGATTAATTGTAGTTTTGTAATCACCACAAATTCTTATATCGCCGTTTTTTTTAACTACGGGAACAATTGGTGTGCCATAATCTGAATAATCTACGCGGTATATGGAGCCATCCGCCTCTAGGCGTGCCAACTCCCTCTCGACCCGTGCGCGAAGCGCCAGCGGCATCGGTCTCGCTCGAACATAAACCGGTTCGTTATCTGAGAGCTGCAGTCGAATGGGCCGTTTACAAGTGCCTAATTTATCGCAAAATACTTCAGGGAATTCCTTACATAATTGGTTCGAAAATTCATCATCTGTAATTTCATTGAGGTGGATTTGTGTTATTTGCAATGCACGCATCCATTCGCGCCCCAACAAAGGCCGTGCGCCGCTCTTAATTATATAAAGACGTAATGATTTGGCTTTTACGCACCCTAAAACGACGTCCACCTCAATGTAACCCAATGATTTAATTCGTGAACCCGAGTAGTCACGTAAAACTAAATTATCAACTACAATATTTTTATGTGAAAACATACGTTGATACATTTCCTCACTTATTGCCGAAATACGACTACCAGTGTCCACTTCAGATTCCATGATATAGTCATCAATCGTCAACTTAATAAAAAATGGTTGGTTACCTTTGGCTGCAAGTTCAATGTTGCATATAACGTCGCCTTCTGAATCATCACTCACATAATTATGTCGACCCCCCTTTCGCGATAATTGTCTACACTTCACTTTTAGGTGCCCCCTTTGACCGCACTCATCACAATTATAGTTTTTAAATTTACACCTGTCGGCCGTATGCGCTTTGCCACAGCGCCAGCAGCGGCGGGAATTCGAGCCCGTTAGCCCCGCGTCGCCGCCGCCCGCTGCTGCGCTGCCGCCCGCTGCTGCGCCGCCGCCCGCTGCTGCGCCGCTCACGCTGGTCGCTCCTGAACGCCGCTCGCGTGACCTGATTCGACCTTTGTGGGTGTAATACAGGCCTTCACCCACCGCGCCGCATGCCACGCCGCCCTCCATCGAGTCCGTCGTCCCTGCCGCCGTCGTAGCGCCGCTCACTTCGGCGTGTTTTTCTGCCGCCTCCAGCGCCAATGCCAGCTCCACCGCCTCTTTATACTCAATTTCCTTTTGGGCAAATATCCGTGAACGCATGGCGTCATTTGTTAACCCCGAGACAAATTGGTCTCGCAAGTTCTCTTCGAGTGTGGAACAGCTTTTGCATTTGCCAAAATTGCAAGTTGCCGCAAGATGCTTTAAAGCTTGAAGGTATTCGGTTAAGGACTCGCCGGGCCGCTGTCGCCGCAGTCTGAATATATGGCGTTCAGCGATCTCGGATCGTTGTGGTTCCAAATGTTCCGTCACTAGGTTCACCAATTCATCATAAGTTTTCACTTCCGGGAATTGAGGTGAACACAAATCGCACATTAAAGCGTAAGTTTCTTCACCAACAACCGTTATTAACATCGGCACCTTTAAATTGTCTTTGATTTGATTTAACAATATATACTGGTTTACGCGACGAATATAGGCCAGCCATTGTTTAGAGCTTAAATTAAATGGTTCTATTTTACCAATCGACATTTTAAATACACTTATTTGCACGATTTAAATGTAATTTTAATATTTTTATCCTCGTCGCCAATGGAACGTCAATGAAAGGCATAAGTGAACGACTGACTGATTTATTGCTAAGTACCGACACCTTAATAATACGACGCGTGACTATCGTCACACTAATAATCTAACATAAATTATTATTATCTTTATATTAAAAGGTAAATAAATTATGTAAGGATAAGGAAAAATTATTCATCTTAAAAATCTTCCTCTAATAACTCTTATAAATAATGAAACAAATATTCTTTTTAATATAATATAATCCTCATCATATAAATTAAAAATACAAATTAAATTAAAATCATTTACTATTAAATAAAAAATCAATCGTAAACTATAAAAAACTGTTAACCCTGTAAAAAAAAAATTAAAAAAAAATTAAAAAAAATTAAATTTCTAAATCTAACTATCTCTAAAATTATATCCTTAGAATAAAATCCAGCCAAAAAAGGAACCCCACATAAAGCTATATTGGAAATATTTAAACATAAGGAAGTTATAGGAATATAATAACTAATTCCTCCTATAAATCGAATATCTTGTATATCTCTTATCATATGAATAATAACCCCAGCACATATAAATAATAAAGCCTTAAATACTGCATGAGTTAATAAATGAAAAAAGTTAAATCAGGAAATCCCATTCTTAAAATTCTTATTATTAACCCTAATTGACTTAAAGTTGACAAAGCAATAATTTAAAAAAAAAAAAAAATCAAACTCATAATTAGCAGAAATTCCCGCTATAAATATAGTTAATCCAGATAATAATAATAAAACTTAAAAAAAAAATCCACTAATAATATATTAAATCGAATTAACAAATAAACACCCGCAGTTACTAAAGTAGATGAGTGAACTAAAGCTGAAACAGGGGTGGGAGCAGCTATATCCCCCAGGGGGTGCCGCCCTGGACTCCCCCCCCCGTCCAGGTAGCGGCACAAGGGGATGCGTCCCCGGGGCCCCGAGCGGCCACTGTCACATTCCCCCTTCACTCCGTGACAGTGGTGTCCCACCTCTCCGCCTCCAAATCCCAATGCCTTCCCCTCCTTACCAAACCTCCTCCCCAAATACCACTCCCCTCCGAAGACAGGTGATGTGCCACTTCGCCGACCATCGTGGCGAAGTGGTGGGGTCTACCAGCGTCGACGCAGCTTGCTCCGCTGGCAGACCAGGAGAGGGCACACAGTTCTGCCCTGTGTGCCCCCATCGACGTGGACAGTGGCGGCGGGCCCAGTGGAGGGGCGAGAGTCTCGCCACTGGGCGCTACCGCCGAGCGTTACCCCGTGTGGTGTCGTGGATCACGTCTCGCGGCCACACGGGACCGCGGGGCTTGCCTTTACCGGCTGGCCCAAGTGGATGAGCACCACAATAAAAAATCCCCTAATACCTAAGCTGCGGCGCAGGGTGAGAGGTTTTGAGGTCGGGGGGGTAAACCCGGCCGCTACTGCGGACCACGCATTTTTGAGACGATAAACCAGATTATACTCGTGGGAACAAAATGGAGACTTTAAAAACAAACACAACCGATGAAGTGCCCGCGAAGGGCGGAGTTGATGTTAGTGGAGAGCCCGCGAAGGGCAAAACCAACCTGAAAGGGCCCGTGAAGGGCGGAGAAAAAAGCTTTTCCTCGCGCTTCTTTGCGGCGATATCTGTGCCGAAAGAAGCGCAAAAGCCAAAACCTACCGGCTCCGGTACCAAACCGTCGCAGCCGGTAGTAGATGACATGTCCTCGCCCGACCTATCCGGGGACGAGGACGTAATCGCCCCCCCTGTCCAGGCCCCAACAAGGGCCCCTGCCGCAAGGCCAGGGGAAGGCAAAACACAGGCTGGCTCCCGAATCACGCGGAGCAAATCAACGGCCTCGTCCCGCACACCATCCGTGGACGAGGCGGGGGGTTCCACCAATCCCCCCCCTACAAAAGGAGACAACAAGGCCAGGGAGGCCGCGCGTAACGAGGCGCTGCGGCGATACCTGGCCTTGGACGAGCTCGACGACCTCATGGAGTCAGACTCGTCAGACTCGTTTTCGGACGACGAGGGGAGGACGCCCCCCACCAAACCTGTTGCAGAGTTTTAATAAAACAAGCTTGCACAATGAAATAACTTATGTTTAATTTAATAGAAAGATTATTACAATATTAAGCACTTTTGGATAAGACGACAGGACGCAGAGAGAGCGGTGTTGCCAACGCTTAGACAACATAAAATACAAGTTCACACACATTTATAAAAGGCGCGAATTTGAACATTTCAACACTTCCACTAAATTTAAGCCTTTTATAATTTAAAGTAAATTTATAACAGAGATATCAATAATTAAACAATGAAATTAGGTTTCTATACTCACAATAAAAGTATCTAAGGTTTTACATTCATACCAAGTCTAGTTCTGAAATTACAAAATTTTAATTTAACTAGTGGTTTTGTAAATATATCGGCTAATTGATTTTCAGTGTTCACATATTGTATATCTATTAAATTTAATGAATATTTCTCTCTGATAAAGTTAAATTTTATATCTATGTGTTTACATCTCTTATGATATTCTGAATTTTTTATAAGACAAATAGTACTTTGATTATCAATATTGAGACATATATAGTCCTGTTGATATTCACCAATATCTGTCATTAACTGTTTGATCCATAGAGCTTCTTTGGTAGCACAGCAAGCAGCCATAAATTCTGCTTCTGTTGTTGATAATGCGACAGTTGACTGGCGTTGGCTGCTCCATGTCAAGGCAGCTCCATTCTTCATAAATACATATCCTGTTGTAGAACGTCTGGTCTCTGAATCATTTGCATAGTCCGCATCACTGAAACCTTGTATAATGCTAGGTTGGTCACATCTGTAACATAAACCAAGATGTTTTGTTTCTTTTAAATATTTTAAAATTCTTTTGACAGCATTCCAATGTGTATGGTTGTAACAGTTGAGGAATCGGCTGACCATACTGACTGCAAACATGATATCAGGCCGAGTAACTATTGCTGCAAACATAAGAGAGCCAATGGCTTCCCTGTATGGGATTTCTTTGTTCGCCAAACATGAACTTTTCTCCAAAGCTACATGAGGATCAGCAGGTATACTGTTTGGATGAGCTTCATTCATGTTGAATTTATTCAATAATTCTTCAATATACTTAGTCTGATGAATAAAAATATAATTATTGTTTTGTTCAATTTGCATTCCCACAAAGTTTATTGGCTTAAATGTTTTTATATCAAATATATTCTTTAACTCATTTAAAAATTCATTGATTATTGTGATGTCTTTTGATAATAATAGTCCATCATCAACATAGAGTAATAAGTACAATTTACATCCTCTGATGCATCCCATATAGACACATTTGTCAGCATGACTATTTTGGAAGCCAAACTTTTTCAAAATAGAATCAAACTTGGCATTCCAGCATCTTGAAGCTTGTTTGAGGCCATATATTGATTTTCTTAATTTACAAACTTTATTTTGTTGAACCTCAAGGCCCTCTGGTGGTGTCATGTATATGTCTTCTTGTAGGTCACCATGTAGGAAAGCAGTTTTGATGTCAAACTGCATCATTTGTAAATTATGTTGAGCTGCAACTGATAACAATATTCGTATTGAATCATACCTTACAGTTGGTGAGAATGTTTCAGTGTAGTCGATACCATTTCTTTGTGCAAACCCTTTAGCACACAGTCTGGATTTGTATCGGAGTCCGGATGGTTCTTCCTTTATTTTAAAGACCCATTTACAGCCAATGATTTTGATATCTGATGGTTTTTCGACTAGTTCCCACGTTCCATTTTGTTCATGTGCCTGAAGTTCTTCATTTATAGATTGTATCCATGAGCCAGAGTCTAAAGATGTAATAGCCTGTTTGTATGTCTGTGGAGTATTATAAATATAATCATTAGCGCTATTACATAAGAAAGTATTAACATCATGTTTTCTGACTTTGTCCCTTGGACGCAATGACATTTTTGATATTTGCGAATGCTCTATCGGTTCTTCAGGTAAATATTCAGATTCATCGGAAACTGTTGTTTCAGTTTGTTCTATTATTGTTTGTACAGATGAGTCATCACTGTCTTCATCTGATATGTAATTATAATTTTCTGTGTTTTCAAGTGACATTGGAACTATATTTTTCTTTACAGAGCTTTCTAGAAAAACTACATCTCTACTTTTAGTGATGAATTTCGATATGGGATCAAACAACCTGTATCCTTTTGTATTTTCACAATATCCTAAAAATATCATCTTACGTGATTTTGAATCCCATTTTCTTAATTTTTCTTTAGGAATGTGCATCATTACCTCACTTCCGAAGACTCTCAGGTGGCTGATGTCAGGTTTCTTACCAGTCCACTTTTCTTCAGGTGTTGTATAGTCCAGAGCTCTCGTTGGTGTCCGATTTGTAATATATGCTGCAGTCATAGTTGCCTCTGCCCACATATTTTTCTGCAAATTAGCATTTATTAACATACACCTAGCTTTTTCTACTAAAGTTCTATTCATTCGCTCGGCTAAGCCATTTTGTTGTGGTGTGTAAGGAGTTGATGTTTGATGCTTGATTCCTGATAATTTTAAAAAATCCTTAAAATTTTTATTTGTATATTCTGTTCCATTGTCTGTACGCAAAATTTTTATTTTACAGTTCAATTGATTTTCTACAAGATTTTTAAATTCTTTGAATTTGTTTAAACATTCTGATTTGGAGTTCAAAATGTATACAAACACTTTTCTAGAATAGTCATCGATAAAAGTGAGAAAATACCTTGCTCCTCCCAGTGATTTTGTCTCCATCGGACCACACAAATCTGAATGAATGGTTTCTAGCAATGAACGGGCTCTGGAACCTTCATTATTGAATGGTTGTCTCGTCTGCTTACCTTCAAGACAGGAGACACAGATCATGTCATTGTTGCTCGGAGATATTTTCACGCCTTGAACATGACTTTCCAATTTCTTTAAGTCGCTGAAATTCAGATGTCCCATGCGCTGATGCCACAAGTAAAAATCATTGTTTTTATGTTCTGAAATGTATGCTTGACCAGTACATAGGTTAAGCCTGTACATATTGTTAACAAGTTTAGCTGAGGCTACTTTTTCTGAATTTTTATTGAAAATATTGCAACCTTTGTTGTCAAATTCCACTTTACATTGATTTTTAATCATTTGGCTAACAGATAGTAAATTTGTAGATAACTCAGGTATATATAGAACATCATTTACCTGTATGGTGCTTGAAATGCCATTTGGTTGTATAATATTTAAATTTACCTTACCACAACTTGCTACTTTCAAAACTTTGTTGTTGGCAACCTTGATATTGTCAATTGGAGGCATTTTTTCATCATAAATCCAATCCTTGTTCATTGTCATATGCATAGATGCTCCTGAGTCGATATACCATGAAGAATCATTGTTAAATGATGCTGAAAATACTGCAACATAACTTGAATCATTTTGTTTCTTTGTATTTCTACAATCTTTACCTAAATGGCCATATTTATTACAAGAAAAGCATCGTGGGCCTTTACCGGAGAATTTCTTGTTTGTATTTCTCTTAAACTTTGATTTGTTAACATAGAAGACAGATGTCTCAGGATTTTTAATTTCCTGTAGAAGCTTTGTTTTTATTAGGTCTGCAGTTATTGCTAAGCCAGAGCTTTCTAATGCCATTATCATGGGCTTATACTGGTCTGGGAGTCCGGCTAGCAACAATGTACCTAGCCACTCTTCATCAACTTTAAATCCTATGTTTCTTAATTTGTGAGCGGTTGAAATTATTTTATTGACATATTCTTCTACATTCTGACAAGTATCGAGTGTTGTTGTAATCAGATCTTTCAATAAGCCAACTCTGCGAGTAAGACCGGAGTCATCAAAAGCTTTAGAAAGATTTTGCCATACCTCTTTTGCCGTTGTGGCTTCTTGAACGTGAATATAGTTCACCGGATCCACTAGCAGTATGATTTTTGACCTTGCCTTTGTGTCACGCTTGGTGTCGACCGAGTCGCTTTTGCCTTCCACGCAGTCCCACAATTCTTCATGTTGGAGATATGTTTTCACCGCAAATCTCCAGCTTGCGAAGTTATCACGCCCGGTTAGCCTTTCAATTAAAGCTAAATTGCTGTTTGAGGACATTTTTCTTCGTTTTTGGTGAAGGTCAAATGACGGACAATCTTCGACGCGTGGTAGTTTGACTTTTAGGTTCGCGATTTCTTTATATGTGCAAGCTTGTACGCGCACCGTATGCTGGGTGCATAACCTTTGTTGCAGAGTTTTAATAAAACAAGCTTGCACAATGAAATAACTTATGTTTAATTTAATAGAAAGATTATTACAATATTAAGCACTTTTGGATAAGACGACAGGACGCAGAGAGAGCGGTGTTGCCAACGCTTAGACAACATAAAATACAAGTTCACACACATTTATAAAAGGCGCGAATTTGAACATTTCAACAAAACCTCCGCCCAAGCCACCGGCTGCCTCGGCGCCGGACGCCAAGCGGGGCAGAGGCCGTCCTCCCACCACAGGTGAATACGTGGGCCTAGCAGCCGCAAAGCAGGCGCTAGTGGAGGCCCAACGCGCGGAGCTCGAGCTCCAAACGGAGAAGGAGATCGTGGAAAGGGCCCAATCGATGGTGACCACGAGGGTGACAAGGGCTAAAGCCGGAACACCCCTTGTGGGCCAGATCCCTGCCGATGCTCGCGTGGAGCACGCAAACCACGCGGAGGGCCTCCAGCGGCAGATCGCCGAGTCACTGGCGGTGGTGTCCGGAGTGGCCAAAGTGTCGAAGGGTCTCAAAGGGACCCTTCAAAAGGCACTAAAAGAGGCGGTAACCTCCATCCAGGAGGCATCAGAGGTGCTCCTCACTCGCACGAACAGCGAGGAGGTCGCCCTCCTCCGTGCGGCGAACAGCCGCATGGAGGTTGAACTGGCTGACCTCCGGAGCGAGTTGAGGAGCCTCCAGGCGGAGTTGACGCGGCCGCGAGCTGAAGCCGCGCCGCCGGCACCACCGCCAGACAAAAATATGGAGACGGCGATGGCTGCGAACTTGAGTCAGTTAACTCTCCTAATGGAGAGCAAGTTCGCAGCCATTGAGGAGCGGCTACGCTCGGCTCCATCACCGAGCCCCGCTCCTCGTGTTAGGCCCACCCCTGTGCCGAGCCCCTCGCTCATCTCTGGGCGCCCGGCAGAGGAATTTCCCCCGCTTCCCACCCAGCGGGACTCCATGGAGACCGCGGCACCCCTATCGCCGCGAAGTGCCTGTCCAGCGCCCCTCCCTCCGGCCGCAACTGCTGCTGAAGGCTGGACGACGGTCAGCCGCAAGAAGAGGGCCAAAAATAGTGCCCAGCCGTCGTCCGGCACACAACCGGCCGCGACTGCCGCCGAAGCGCAGCCCACCCGCACTAGGCGGCGAAGAGGGAGAGGCCGTGGGGGGAAAGGCCAGGGGGATGTGGCGCAGGTTCCGGCCTCGCAGCCCCCCCTCCTCCACCCCAGCGCCCAAAAAGAAAGAGGCAAAAGAGAGGAGGGCTCCGCGGCTGCGCCCGCCTAAGTCCGCCGCCGTCGTCCTGACGCTCCAGCCAGGCGCGGCGGACCGGGGGGTAACATACGCGGACCTCCTTTCAAAGGCGAAAGCAAATATCCGGCTGGCCGACGTCGGAATTGAGGGCGGCCTCCAGCTGAAGAGGGCCCGCACTGGGGCGCGGATGCTTGTCGTACCAGGTACCGACAGCGCCCCCCAGGCGGATGCCCTCGCTGAAAAACTGAGGACCGTCCTCTACCCCGAGGACGTGCGTGTCTCCAGGCCCGAGAAGACCGTGTGTCTTCGGGTCTCGGGCCTGGATGACCAAACAGATGAGGAGCACGTGGCCGCTGCCATTGCGCGGTCCACCGGATGCCCCCAGACGTCCATAAAGGCGTCCAAGGTCCGTCCCGGCATCGACGGGATGGGCCAGACGGTGGTGGCCTGCCCAGTGGCGGCCGCCAAGCAGCTCCTCTCCTCGGGGACGAAGCTCCTGGTGGGATGGGCCTCAGCGTCCGTGAAGGCCCTGCCCCATAGGGCCCAGCGCTGCTACCGCTGCCACAAGACTGGTCATGTGGCGGCGGTATGCAAGTCAGAGGTGGACCGCAGCGGAATGTGTTACCGCTGCGGCCAGACTGGGCATCTGGTGACTGGCCCCTGCACCGCGAAACCGCACTGCAATGTGTGTGAGGCTGCGGGCAGGCCGGCCGGTCACCAGGTGGGCTCAAAGCCCTGCGGGGCCAAGAAGCCCACCAGGAGAAAAGCCAAGGCCAGCCGGACGGCGCCGGGCGCAACCGCGGCCGCGACGGCCTCTCCAACCGCCGCGGAGAGCGGACCGGAGACGCCTGTGGCCAAATAAAAGCCACGGGCGGGCGGCAGCGGGCGTCGAGGTCTGGGGGATCCAAATAGACCTCCGCCCGCACTAATGCCGCGAGAGGGCGCGAGAGGAAGCCGCGCGTCCCTCTCAGGGCCGGGGAAACGTCATTCCCCGGCCCGCACACAGGAGAGGCCGCCTCTGTTTACGAGGTGGCCGGCCGCTGCCGGGGTTGCGGGTTAAGCTCACGCATGTACCGCGACCCCGGCGCTAGGCGGAAGGAAGGCTCCCATGGGGTTTTAGTGGGTATACCGGCAGCCGGTCGTATTGAACCGGCGTCGGGGAGCCCCACACACCGGCCGCGCATAGATCCCCCGCGCGGCTGACGGTGCGGTAACGCATTTCCCCATGTAAAAAAAAAAAAAAAAAAATGGGAGCAGCTATAGCTGCAGGTAACCATGAACTAAAGGGAATTTGAGCTCTCTTAGTTATTGCTGCTATAATTACCATTATACCAATTATTATTATTTCAAAATCATTTCTTATAAAATTTTAATAAAAAAGTATAATTTCATCTCCCATAATTTATTATTCAAGCAATCACTATTAAGATAAAAACATCCCCAATTCGATTTGATAAAGCAATTAATATCCCAGCATTATAAGATTTTAAATTTTGATAATAAATTACTAAACAATAAGAAACCAAACCTAAACCATCTCACCCTAATAAAATTCTAATAATTTATTAGGGCTAATAATTAATAAAATTATAGAAAATACAAATAATAAAACTAAACTAATAAACCGACTTAAATTCATCTCAGATCTTATATAACTCGTTCTATAATAAATAACTACTGAAGAAATTAATAAAACATATATTATAAATAAAAAAGATATTCAAATTAATAAAATAGATATTATAATACTTAATGAATTAAAAGAAATAATCTCCCACTCTAAAAAAATAACTAAATTATTTATTATAAAATAAATTATAAAAATAAAATTTAAAACCATTAATAAAAATAAAAAGAAAAAAGAAATTAATTTTATTAATAATTTAAAATGAATTTTATCATATTTTTGACTCCACAAATCAATATTTTTAATTAAATTATTTAAATAAAATCAAATCATACCATAATCAACCTTTATACCTAAAATTATAAAATTTAAAGGTAATCAATGTAATAATAACAATAAATATTCTCGAGAAACCCTAGAATAAAATCTATATAAACCTACATAATAACCCCCGTGTTGGGAATAAGAATATAAATAAAGACAATAACCTGCTCTAAAAAAAGAAATTAATATTAATATAATTATAGAAATTCAAGATCAACTCATTAATCTATTAATTAAACTAATTTTCCCTAATAAATTTAAAGAAGGAGGGGCAGCTATATTAGAAGATATTAATAAAAATCACCACAATCTTATAGAGGGTATAAAATTTATTATACCCTTATTAATAAAAATTCTTCGTCTATTTAATCGTTCGTAATTAATATTAGCTAAACAAAATATTCCTGAAGAACATAAACCATGACCAATTATTAAAATATAAGCTCCTATAAATCCTCAATAATTTATTACTATAATACCCCCAATAACTAATCTCATATGAGCAACAGATGAATAAGCAATTAAAGATTTCACATCTACCTGAGAAAAACACTTTAAGGAAATATAAAACCCCCCTAATAATCTAATTACAATCCATAAATAATTTAATTTTATATTATTTGTAAAAAAATTAAAATACGTAATATCCCATACCCTCCTAACTTGAGCTTCTACATGAGCTTTAGGCAATCATAAATGAACAAAATACATAGGTATTTTTACTAAAAAAGCAAGAACTATACAAATATATAATAAATAATAATCTATATTATAAAATGTTAATATATATATAGTATCAATATTTAAATAAATATAAAAAACCCCTAATAATAAAGGTAATGATGCAAATAAAGTATAAAATAATAAATATATACCAGCTTGAATTCGTTCAGGTTGATAGCCTCACCCAATAATTAATATTAAAGTAGGAATTAAACTCCCCTCAAAAATAAATAAAACATAAATAAATTTATGGATCTAAAAGTTATATATATGTAAAGAAAATCCCTATGATTGTCTTTATTTTACATTTAAATTACCGCTCTTATCTATGGACAAACTAAAACTGACAGCACAATGTACACTGACAAATGACAGTTGAAACATGACTGAAGGAAGCGCGTAAAAGACAAATGAAGTGAATTTATTGTGAACATCCTGCTAGATTTATTTATATTACCTGAACCTGAAATAAGGGTGTTACGTGTTCGTGTGGGCGAACCCTTAACTCACATCGTTTGCTTCACACGATGCGACTCATCGATCTTCCACGAAGATCATACGATGTCGTAATATTGCACAAACCAATAAAGGGTCCTCGGGACATACCAGCGTCGTCTTTTGGTGCTCCATCGCGGAGAAGTCCAGACGTTAATATTAAGTTATAATTAAGTACCTAATTGTAATTAATTAATAAATGTATTAAAATATATCTTATTTTTTAAAACATCCTCCGACGGCCAAAGAACGTAACTGGCGCAGTCGGTAGGATAGCTGTAACGGTGCGCGATTTCTAATATCGAGACCGCGCAATAGCCGAATCGACGGCGCGTCGGCTATCCTAGAATAAACCTACGCTTGGCTGTCGGAACCACCGAATTGCTGTTGAAGAATCGCCTTCAAGAGATCATCCGGATATCGATGAGTCACGTAATTCGTCATTTGCAGACTACCATGCAATTGTGAGTAATAGTTATAAGTACACTAATAATTCCTATTGGTTGCCAAATCCAACCCCTTTATAAATTAAATTTAAATTATCCTTGATCGAAAGGTTTAAATAAAAACTAATATTAATTTTAGGGTTTTAAGCTATATTTGTAGGGCAAAATAGAGATAATTTATTTTAGATAGTTATAATAAAACCGGAATTTTCCTAAATTTAAATTTTCCTTGATCGAAAGGTTAGGTAAACATTAATATTAATTTTAGGATTTTAAGCTATATTTGTAGGAAAAAATAGAAATAATTTAATTTAGATAGTTATAATAAAACCGAAAAGACTTTTCACTCAACGAAAATGGTAGTAGCATCGAAAGATTTCACAGTACACTATTAGAACATCTACGATTATTAAAAATTAAATCCCCAAATGAACTAATACGGGATTTACTTCCTTACGCATTAATCGCCTATAATAATTATATAATTATTTACTATGTATATACAAAGTCTTACTAAATGCAGACCCTTTGACGTAATTACCGGACACTTGGACCCACGGAATCCCACAGACATAAATTTGTTACAAAGATTACTAGAACTATATCTTGAGCAACAAAAACGCAAAATGCAAACTGTTTACCATATTACATATATCCATGAAGAATCCCTTTCGACTCGTGACGCTATAGTGACTAGACATAATATAGATAGGGAACCTGAAATGACTTATGAAGAAAATCATGAAGTCTTCGTAAAGAATGCATTGGCAAGTAGGAAAAAATTAGCAGCTCGTTACACAAATGATAACGTAATTCAAAACCTGCCCATTTACATATACACCACCCGAAAACGAGGCTTAGTAGCCAAAACCAGATTAATAAGAAATAAGAAAATTAAAGACAATACGTTGTTACCGGCTAATATTTCTCTTAATAATGAGTTTGGGCCAAGCTCACCACAACCAGGAATCAGCTCAGAACATCCGACTTGATAACCTAGACGACGGACCCGGCATTTTACCTTTCAAACTTGGCTCCACAAAAATTACTTCACGTGACCACTCCTTTTTGATTTAATTTGACCTTAACAGTATACAAAGCAAAATTAACATTACCTTTATACAATTGACTGACATAGCACAAAAAAAAAAATTCAAACACCACATTTGGCACTTTCAAACACCAAGCTATCTATCTGTTTAGGAAGTTAAATAAAAATCACTACTGCATTTAGAATAGCTCGAACCAAAACGAATAAAACGTGGTCTTATTATAATTAACCTTTAGTAAAAGCATTTTAATAAATAATTTCGTTAAGCGATTTTAAAAATAGCTGTGTTAAGGAAGACGTTCTTTTTTTTTCAATTAATATAAACGAGAAATATTAAATTAATTTACAATTATATTATGATTAGTTTTTGCACACCATGAAAATGATAGAATGTATAGGACATTATCTTATCATTGTAACAACTCTTGTACTACATTCTGGCAAATAAAGATTATTATATATTATTATTATTATAAGCATAACAGGCAATCTCGATAACGAGGATGCTCTGAAATACGAAAATGCACTTAAAATTTTACAAAATAATAATCAAAAATTATCAGCTAACTTTAACAAGCATATTAGTTTAGTTTTTAGAATTTCCATCAAATTCATACCCTAGATAGGCTAACAGATAATCAGAATAAATAAAATAAAAGTATATCAAGTCTTATAAATTCAACCAACTTTGTCAAAATTCAAATTAATCAATACATTCTATTTGCACAAGCTCTTAATATAATATCGGATAGAAAATTTGATAGCTGTTAGTCGCACAAATACCATGCACCGTTCATTATTAACTATTAATGATCTGAGTAAAATGATTTATCAAATTAAAGTTTTTTTTTTTTTTTTTTGACTAAGGCTCAGTTTTAGATGTAGAAATAAGATATTACTATGATATAATTAGCTTAGGTTCATATTTTGTAGACAAAAAAGTAGTTATAGTAATCAAACTTCCTATCATGTCACCTATAATTTATAACCTTTACAGACTGTGTCCCGTCCCTAATAAAAGATCAGAAACTATCATCCCTCCTTTTCCCTATCTGGCAATCAATTCCAGGGAATTTGTGTACATGGAGGCAGAATGCCCGAAGGTAGAAACCTGGTATGTCTGCAAAGAGCAAACTATTCATCAGAAACACACCCAACGTGACTGCATTACCAACCTAATACAAGAACAGAAACTAACATCATCATGTCATCCAACATCTGTAAACTTGGCAAAAGAAGCTCTCCTAGAATTGGATAGCCAACATTACATCATATCATTACCTAGAAAAACTAAAATACAAATCTCCTGCAAACAAGAAGAACATCGCATATTGGAAGGAAGCTTCTTGGCAACAATTCCAAGGAAGTGCAGCATTCATACATCGGAATTCACTATCATCAATACTGACGACAGAATTCGAGGACAAGCTGTCGAAATAATGACGTTCCCAAGAGAAATGTCGCCATCAATATCAAATGAATCATCGATTAAATATAATCTGACAACAATTGACTTAAACGTATTGCACAATATTCAACATCAGGTGCAAATGGAAAGTCCCACGAAATTGTCGACAAATGATTACTCAAGCTTATATCATACAACAATACCTACCTACCTTTTGGTATCAAGTGCAGCTGTACTCGCTATGTTTCTTTACTTTCACCTATATTCAAAGAAGCGGGCGTTGGATGTTAACAAAGAAACTCCTTCAGAAGATATTGAATTACCAAATACAAGCAGAATTGAGGAAAATATGCAGGAGCATAGAGCAACATTCATGTTCCACAAATAGTTGCTCATCTAGGAGGGGAGATGTTACGTGTTCGTGTGGGCGAACCCTTAACTCACATCGTTTGCTTCACACGATGCGACTCATCGATCTTCCACGAAGATCATACGATGTCGTAATATTGCACAAACCAATAAAGGGTCCTCGGGACATACCAGCGTCGTCTTTTGGTGCTCCATCGCGGAGAAGTCCAGACGTTAATATTAAGTTATAATTAAGTACCTAATTGTAATTAATTAATAAATGTATTAAAATATATCTTATTTTTTAAAACATCCTCCGACGGCCAAAGAACGTAACCAGGGCATTAAATGTTGTTTCTCTTGTTTTTACAGGTAATATTTATTTACTTAAATTGTAATAGCGATAAGTTTATTGTTGAAAGAACATCACATTAATTAAATCTCTTGTTTTTACAGAGAAACAGTTTAGTCGTTATTTCGAAACTCCCATTTTGCAAAAGATAAAATACAATAAAATCATTATAAAACAACATTTTTTGCAAATACTTAAACGAAAATGGAGAAGTTAAGATTCGATTTCGCTGTAAAACCATCTGCAGACGGAAAATCAAATATAATATGCATAACATCCATTTCAACACCAAATGGGCATACTTATGAAATACCAGCTGAGTGCCAACCAGCGAGTTTTCATCAAGTATTCACAAACACTCCCAACTATGCCAAAATAAAAAAAATCATTAAATAAAAGACATCAAACAAGGAAAATATGGATAACTGTGACAGACAATATATCTAAAATATATTTAGATGAAGAACAAAATTTACAGTTTAATGATTTTTACTTAGAAGAAATTTCGGAGAAAACATGTGACACAGAATCTACACAAAGTGGCTTAAGTCAAGTGTTAGAGAAATTGATAGAAAAGTTACTTGAAGAAAAACACCATAAGTCTGAAAGTCAAAATTTAGGGAAAATTGCAAAAGACTTCATGATTGAGAAATTCACAGGCAGAAATGCAAATGCTTACCAGTGGATTAAGGACTTTAATAAAGAATGTGAACGCTTTCAAATTACTGAGGACAAAATGAAAATTGAAATTTTAAAAAACTTTTTGGAATACTCCAGTGTAGATTGGTACAGCTGCATGCTAATGAAATTTACAGTGGAATCAGAGTGGAATAAATGGGAGAAAATTTTCTGTGAGACATTTGGCAATAAAGGATGGTCTCCCATTAGATATGCTCTGGCTTTTAAATATCAAGCGGGCTCGCTGCTAGAATATGCATTGAAAAAAGAAAAATTATTATTGGAAGTGAGAAAATCAATTGATACAGGAACGCTTATTGATCTCATAGCATCTGGCTTACCAAATTATATTACAGATAAAATTGACAGGGAAACCTTACATGAAACACAACAACTGTACAATGAAATAGGAAAACTGGAACATTTGGTACAGAAAAATAGATATGATAAAAAAAATAACACATATACAGAAATGAAACCAAAAAAAAAAAATTGAAGAAAGAAAACCGTGCCAGATTTGTATAAATGAGAAAAAAGGGAAACGTTACCATCCTGAGGAAAGTTGTTGGTTTAAAAGTAATAATCAAAAATCAGTTGTGAAAACTGTAAATAACTCTGAATTGGAAATTGAACTGAATGAAGAGAATCCAAAAAACTTGATGTGCCACCATTAATAAAAATAAAGCTTCTATTAAATGACACTTTAAATGTTTCAGGAATTTATGACTCTGGTTCAAATGTGTCATTAATAAATGCTAAATTATTAAAGATTAAACCAAAACATACAAATGATATACAAATGGTAAATTTAAGGACTATTAATGGTGAGAAGAAAACAAAAGGAATGGTAACTCTAAAAATAAAAATCTACAATATAAAAAAAACCATGAGTGTTTTTGTAGTGGATAGTGAAAATTTTAATCATGATTTTCTAATTGGTTTGGATTGTATCAAAACTTTCAAACTAATACAAAATGAAGATTTGAAAATCATACAATGTAACAATGTCAATGAAGAGCATACAAAAAAGAAAAACTACTCAATAAATGATATCTCAAATTCAACAAATGTCAGCATTCCTGATGTAGTAGAAAAACAAAATGA
Source organism: Dendrolimus punctatus (assembly GCA_012273795.1). Taxonomy (NCBI): domain Eukaryota; kingdom Metazoa; phylum Arthropoda; class Insecta; order Lepidoptera; family Lasiocampidae; genus Dendrolimus; species Dendrolimus punctatus. The sequence continues at coordinate 182,262 of JAABVI010000062.1, read as the reverse complement.
AGAAAGATTTTCATTAAACTCTAAAGTTTTAAAACAAGAAATTAAACACATGACCAAATGTGAAATAAATTTCAATGAACATATAGATTCAGATGAATTTAAAATATCAGTAAATCATTTAAATTTATTCCAACAATCAGAAATTGATAAATTAATAGAAAATTACAAATCAGTTTTTGCAAAAGATAAATATGATGTCGGCACAGTACAGAATTATGAAGCACATATTGACTTGATGGTGGATAAATACTGTTACAAACGTCCATACAGATGTACAGCTGAAGATCGAAGAGAAATAGAAAATCAAATATCAATACTATTACAGAAAAATTTAATTGAAGAATCTTACAGCCCATTCGCTGCACCAGTGACACTAGCATATAAAAAAGAAGATGAAAAGAAATCAAGGTTATGTATAGATTTTAGAGAATTAAATAAAATTGTTGTCCCTCAATCACAACCTTTTCCATTGATTGAGGATTTAATGGTGAAGACTGTAAACTGTAAATACTTCTCTACTTTTGATATAAATTCAGCATTTTGGTCAATTCCTTTGAAAATTCAAGATAGACACAAAACGGCTTTTGTAACACAAGAAGGCCACTTTCAATGGACCTGCCTCCCGTTTGGATTAAAGTCAGCTCCAGCAATTTTCCAAAGAATATTGAGCAATATCATAAGAAAGTACAAACTATCTAGTTTTTCAGTAAATTTCATAGATGACATTCTAATTTTTTCAAAAAATTTTGAAGAGCATATAGTACATATTTCAAGACTACTAAAAGCAATCCAAACAGAAGGTTTTAGACTAAAATTTTCAAAGTGTGCATTTGCAAATAAGTATGCCAAATATCTGGGGCACATAATAGAAAATAATTCAGTCAGACCTCTAAAAGATTACCTAACAGCTGTCAAAAACTTTCCAGTGCCAGAAACAAGAAAGAATATACGTCAATTCCTTGGCAAAATAAATTTTCATCATCGCTTCATACCTCACAGTGCAATTATCCTGGATCCACTACACAATCTATTAAGGAAAGATGTGAAATTCATTTGGTCTGCAGAGTGTCAAGAATCATTTGATAAAATAAAAGCCTTACTATGCTCAAAACCAATACTGAAAATTTTCGACCCTGAACAACCAATAACCATTTACACGGATGCTAGTATCAAAGGGGTGGGAGCAGTGTTGAAACAAGAAGATGAAAACGGAGACAGTAAGCCAGTTGCTTATTTTTCAAAGAAATTGTCTGAAGCTCAGAAAAAAAAGAAGGCAATATATCTAGAATGTCTGGCCATAAAGGAAGCTGTGAAATATTGGCAGCACTGGCTTATGGGAAAAGAATTTATTGTGTTTTCAGATCACAGAGCATTAGAGAATATGAACATAAAAAGTAGAACTGATGAGGAACTTGGTGATTTGACATATTATTTATCCCAATATAATTTTAAGGTTAAATATAACCCAGGAAAATTAAACCAAGAAGCAGACTGTTTAAGCAGAAATCCAGTTTTAGAACCTCATGAGAATACCGATGATTTTTTAAAAATAGTAAATTTAATAAACCTAGAAGAGATAAAAAATGACCAACATGTAAATCTAGACTTACAAAATGGTAAAACAAAACTTACATTGAAGAATGAAATTTATTACAAAAATAGTAAAAAAAGGGAAAAAATCATACTATCAGAACAACTTAGCAAAACTCTAATAAAAGATATCCATGAAACTTACTGCCATATTGGAAGAACCCAGATGATAAATAAAATAACACCATTGTACACAGCAAAGAATATCATTGTAAACATTAAAAAAATCTGTGAAGAATGTGAAATTTGTATAAAAAACAAGTCAAGGAGGAAGCCAAAATATGGTTTAATGTCACATCTGGGCCCAGCAACTCGCCCGTTTGAAATTGTATCTATTGACACCATCGGAGGCTTTGGAGGATCACGTTCAACAAAAAAATACTTACATCTTCTTGTTGATCATTTCACACGATATGCTTATATTGGCACATCAAGGACTCAAAGTGCAAATGATTTTATCAAACTAATAGAAATTGTGACACAAAGCTACAATATTGACATAATATTAACTGATCAATACACTGGTATAAATTCCAAGGAGGTTAAAGAATTTTTAAGAAAAAAAAATATAGAAATGGTTTTCACTGCCGTTGATGCACCATTTTCAAATGGGCTAAATGAAAGGCTAAATCAAACTTTAGTTAATAAAATAAGATGTAAAATAAATGAAAGCAATAAAAAAACAGCATGGACAACTATTGCACAGAAATGTGTAGAAAAATATAATGAAACAGAACACACAGTCACAAAATTTGCTCCAAAATACCTTTTGGAAGGTGAAAATTTGAACATTCTACCACCTGAATTGAAATCAAAATGTACAACAGAAGATCTGAAAAGAGATAGAAAACTAGCATATATGAACACTATAAAATCTCACAATTATAATAAAAAAAAAACCGGCGTACATAGGAAAGAATATACATTGAAAGTAGGAGATATAGTCTATGTGGAAAATGGAAACCGACTAAATAGAAAGAAAATGGATGAATTGAGAATTGGACCATACAAAATTTTGAATAAGATTTCTAATTCAATCTATGAAGTTGACACCGGACATAAGAAAGCAGAATCAAACCTTTACCACATTACAAAACTGTCTCCAGTGTTGATGTAAATAAACAATTTCGTGTGTTCACACTCGGAATTGTTCTCTCAAGCGGGGGAGATGTAAAGAAAATCCCTATGATTGTCTTTATTTTACATTTAAATTACCGCTCTTATCTATGGACAAACTAAAACTGACAGCACAATGTACACTGACAAATGACAGTTGAAACATGACTGAAGGAAGCGCGTAAAAGACAAGTGAAGTGAATTTATTGTGAACATCCTGCTAGATTTATTTATATTACCTGAACCTGAAATAAGGGCATTAAATGTTGTTTCTCTTGTTTTTACAGGTAATATTTATTTACTTAAATTGTAATAGCGATAAGTTTATTGTTGAAAGAACATCACATTAATTAAATCTCTTGTTTTTACAGAGAAACAGTTTAGTCGTTATTTCGAAACTCCCATTTTGCAAAAGATAAAATACAATAAAATCATTATATATAATATAATTAATAAAAATATAATATTAAATAAAAAAAAATTAAAATAAAATTTATCTTTAATAAATTTTCTCTAGCCATAATTATTAATCTACAAATCCATACTCTTAATAAAATTAACCCAAAAGAAATTATATCACAAGAATATATATATCTAATATTAGAAAAATAAATAAATCTAATATTTAAATTTATTATTATAATTATTATAAAAAATATTTGGACCAATCAAAATATTTTTTTTAAAAAACACAAAGGAATTATAAAAATTATTATTAATAATAATTTTATCATAAAATTAATAATAAATTATTATTATAATAATCTAAATCTTTGAAAATAATCATTACCATGAGTACGAATTATTGAAACTAAAATTGAAAGACCTAATGAACCCTCACAAACAGAAAAAACTAAAAAAACTATTAATAAATATATATCATTTTCAATAAAATTAAATATAACTAACATAAACAAAAAAATTCTTAAAACAATAAATTCCAATCTTAATAATACAATTAATAAATGCTTATGCTTAGATACAAAAATTAAATTACCCACAATATATATTAATATAAAAATTAATCACAAGACATATTTAAAATGATTTTCATTAATAATGTTTTTATAGTTTAAAAAAAAACATTGGTCTCGTAAATCAAAATTATGAATTTTTCTTTAAAAACTTCAAAGAAAAAGAATCTCTTTATCAATAATCTCCAAAATTATTATTTTATTTAAACTATTCTTTGCATTTGAAATAACAAAAAATATAATCTCTATAATAATAATAATAATATCCTTAATTATAATTTTCCTAAACCATCCATTATCTATAGGACTTATTATTCTCATTCAAACCCTCTTAACCTGTCTTATCACAGGAATATTAATTATCCCCCAGGGGGTGCCGCCCTAGACTTCTCCCCCCCGTCCAGGTAGCGGCACAAGGGGATGCGTCCCCGGGGCCCCGAGCGGCCACTGTCACATTCCCCTTTTCACTCCGTGATAGTGGTGTCCCACCTTTCCGCCTCCAAATCCCAATGCCTGCCCTTCCTTACCAAACCTCCTCCCCAAATACCCCTCCTTTCCGATGCGACCGCCAGCGTCGAGGTGTTCTCCGCTGGCTGTCAAGGACGGCGGTGGTGATGTCCACCCCACCACCGCCCTCCTGACAGGCGACCTATCCTCCCCGACCCCGTCTGCCAACGCTGCTGTGTGCGCGAGGCGACGGGAAAAGGGGAGGAAGGAGAGGGGGGAGGGGTGTTGGCGCAGGAGCAATCCTTCGCAGCCTCCCCCTCCCCCCATCGCGAAGCCCCCCCCCCCGCCGCTGACGCTGCTTAGAGCGCGAGGCGGCGGAGGAGGAGAAAGGAGAGGGAGGGGTGATGGCGCAGGAGAAATCCTTCGCGGCCTCCCCCTCCCTCCTATCGCGAGGCCCCCCCCGCCGCTGACGCTGCCGATTGCGCGAGGCGGTGGGGGGGCGGGGTGGAAGAAGAGGGGGGAGGGGTGTTGGTGCAGGAGCAATCCTTCGCAGCCTCCCCCTCCCCCACCGCGAAGCCCCCCCCCCGCCGCTGACGCTGCTACGAGCGCGAGGCGGCGGAGGGGGAGAAAGGAGAGGGAGGGGTGATGGCGCAGGAGAAATCCTCCGCAGCCTCCCCCTCCCCCCCCATCGCGAAGACACTCCCCCTCGCCGCTGACGCTGCTGAGTGCGCGAGGCGGCGGGGGGAGGAGGAAGGAGAGGGAGGGGTGATGGCGCAGGAGTATTCCTTGCAGCCTCCCCCTCCCGGCGGCAGCGGGCGTCGAGGTCTGGGGGATCAACATAGACCTCCGCCCGCACTAATGCCGCGAGAGGGCGCGAGAGGTAGCCGCACGTCCCTCTCAGGGCCGGGGACCACCATCTCCCCCGGCCCGCACACAGGAGAAGCCGCCTCTGATTATGAGGCGGCAAGCCGCTGCCGGGGTTCGCGGGTTAAGGCTCACGCTGTATACCGCGTCCCCGGCGCTAGGCGGAAAGAAGGCTCCCATGGGGTTTTAGTGGGTATACCGGCAGCCGGTCGTATTAAACCGGCGTCGGGGAGCCCCACACACCGGCCGCGCATGATCCCCCGCGCGGCTGACGGTGCGGCAACGCATTTCCCCATGTAAAAAAAAAAAAAAAAAAAGGAATATTAATTAAAACATATTGATTTTCTTATATATTATTTTTAACTTTTTTAGGGGGATTACTAGTATTATTTATTTATGTAACAAGCAAGAATTGCATCAAATGAACTTTTTATAACCAATTTTAAAATAAAAATCTTATTATCAATCATATTATATTTTACAGTTATTATATCTTTTATTTATATAAATAATCTAAATTGAATAAATTTATCAAATAACTCAGAAATAGAAAGTATTAAAGAAATAATATTATTTTTAAATAATGAAAATAAATTTAATTTAAATAAACTTTATAATCAACAAACTTACATAATAACAATATTAATAATTATTTACCTATTTATTACTTTCATTGCAGTAGTAAAAATTACTAATATTTTTTCGGCCCTTTACGATCCTCCTCTTTATAAATTAATGATAAATAAATTTAAATCATTACGAAAAACTCACCCAATTGTTAAAATTATTAATGGATCACTAATTGACTTACCTACCCCCACTAATATTTCAAGTTGATGAAATTTTGGATCTTTATTAGCATTATGTTTAATTATTCAAATTTTAACAGGATTATTTTTAACCATATATTACACAGCTAATATTGAATTAGCATTTTATAGAGTAAATTATATCTGCCGAAATGTAAATTATGGCTGACTGATTCGAACTCTTCACGCTAATGGAGCCTCCTTTTTTTTTATTTGCATCTACCTCCATATTGGACGAGGTATTTATTATGAATCATTTAACTTAAAATATACATGAGTAGTAGGGGTTATTATCTTATTTTTATTAATAGGAACAGCTTTTATAGGTTATGTACTACCTTGAGGTCAAATATCATTTTGAGGAGCTACAGTAATCACTAACTTATTATCTGCAATCCCATACTTAGGAAATATATTAGTAAATTGAATTTGAGGGGGATTTGCAGTAGATAATGCAACTATAACACGATTTTATACATTTCATTTTTTACTACCTTTTATTTTATTAATAATAACTATAATTCACTTACTTTTCCTACATCAAACAGGATCTAATAATCCCCTAGGAATTAACAGAAATTTAGATAAAATTCCATTCCACCCCTTTTTTACATATAAAGATATTTTAGGATTTATAATTTTACTATTTTTTTTAGTTATACTCACCTTAATTAATCCATACTTATTAGGAGACCCTGACAATTTTATCCCCGCTAATCCTTTAGTCACCCCAGTACATATTCAACCTGAATGATATTTTCTATTTGCATATGCAATTCTACGCTCTATCCCTAATAAACTAGGAGGAGTTATTGCATTGATTATATCTATTTTAATTTTAATTATTTTACCATCAACTTTTAATAAAAAAATACAAGGAATTCAATTTTACCCCATTAATCAAATTATATTTTGAATAATAATTATCATTATTATCCTTCTAACCTGAATTGGAGCTCGACCTGTTGAAGCACCTTATATTATTACAGGACAACTATTGAGAATTTTTTATTTTTCTTATTTTATTTTAACCCCCCTTATAAGATTATATTGAGATAAATTAATTTTTAATTAAATAAATTAATGAGCTTGTAAAAGCATTTGTTTTGAAAACGTAAGAAAGAATAAAAATTCTATTAATTTTATACTAAAAAAAATTATCAATAAAAAAAAATTTAAACCAATAAATAATATTAAATAATTTAAAGAAATAGGTAAATATCTTTTTCAAGCTAAATATATCAACTTATCGTAACGATACCGAGGTAATGTCCCACGAACTCAAATAAATAAAAAAGAAATTAAAGATATTTTTAAATAAAATAAAAAAGTTATATCATACCCACCTAAATATAAAATAACAAATAAAAAACTTATAAATAAAATTCTTGAATATTCCTATAAAAAAATCAATGCAAATCCCCCTCTACTATATTCAACATTAAACCCAGAAACTAACTCTCTTTCACCCTCTGCAAAATCAAAAGGAGTACGATTAGTTTCAGCTAAACTTCCCCCAGGGGGTGCCGCCCTGGACTCCCCCACCCCCCCGTCCAGGTAGCGGTACAAGGGGATGCGTCCCCGGTGCCCCGAGCGACCACTGTCACATTCCCCCCTTCACTCCGTGACAGTGGTGTCCCACCCCTCCGCCTCCAAATCCTAATGCCTTCCCCTCCTTCCCAAACCTCCTCCCCAAACACCCATCCCTTCCGTTGTGACCGCCAGCGTCGAGATTTTCTCCGCTGGCCGTCGAGGACGGCGGTGGTGATATCCACCCCACCACCGCCCGCCTGACCGGCGACCTACCCTCCCCCCCCCGCCGCTGACGCTGCTGAGTGCGCGAGGCGGCGGGGGGAGGAGGAAGGAGAGGGAGGGGTGATGGCGCAGGAGTAATCCTTCGCAGCCTCCCCCTCCCGGCGGCAGCGGGCGTCGAGGTCTGGGGGATCCATATTGACCTCCGCCCGCACTAATGCCGCGAGAGGGCGCGAGAGGTAGCCGCGCGTCCCTCTCAGGGCCGGGGAAACACCATTCCCCGGCCCGCACACACGAGAGGCCGCCTCTGCTTATGAGGCGGCCAGCCGCTGCCGGGGTCGCGGGTTAAGCTCGCGCACATACCGTGACCCCGGCGCTAGGCGGAAAGAAGGCTCCCATGGGGTTTTAGTGGGTATACCGGCAGCCGGTCGTATTAAACCGGCGTCGGGGAGCCCCATACACCGGCCGCGCATGATCCCCCGCGCGGCTGACGGTGCGGTAACGCATTTCCCCATGTAAAAAAAAAAAGTTTCAGCTAAACTAGAAGATATTCAACACAGAGATAAAGGATATATAAATATAATTATTCAAATATAATCTTGATAATTAAAAAATATAAATAAATTAAAACCTATAACTATAATAATTCTTGATATTAAAATAAGAGCTAAACTCACTTCATAAGAAATTGTTTGAGCGACAGCTCATAATCCCCCTAATAAAGAATAATTAGAATTAGAAGCTCACCCAGCAACCATCACAGTATAATAAACCCCTATTCTAGTACAAGATAAAAAAAAAATAAACCTAAATTAAAGCTAATTAAATTAAAAAAATAAGGAATTAATATTCAAATCACTAAAGATAAAATAAATCTAATAATAGGAGAAAAATAATTAGAAAAATTAGGATATGTTTGTTCTTTAGTAAATAACTTAATAGCATCTGAAAATGGCTGTAAAATACCAATAAACCCTACCTTATTAGGACCTTTACGAATTTGAATATAACCTAATAACTTACGTTCTAATAAAGTCATATAAGCAACCCTAATTAAAATCCCTAAAATTAAAATAATCAACCCAATAAAAATAAGAAATAAATCAACTAAAAACATATACTATCTATATAAATTTTTTATATATTTATGAATTCTAAAATCATTACATTTTGTCTGCCAAAATAGCATTAATAAATATTGCAAAATTATAATAAACTAAATGATTTTTTTATAATTAATAATAAAATTTTATTATCATTTATTTTAAATAAGTTATTTTTAATTTTAAATAAAATTTTTAATAATATTCTAAATATTAAATTTAATTTTAATACTCGATCCTTCCGTACTAAAATATTATTTATATTAAAAGATATAAACCAACCTGGCTGTAGCTGGTTCGTACTTTAGAATATACGTATGTAATGATCACTAGGAAGCGAAAGGTGATTTTTGTTAAGAAATGAAACGACGCCATTAACTCCAAGACGGAAGAGAGAATTTTATTTTACCTTTTTTTTGAATGACATTACATAAAGGAACATATACATTCTCGCGGGAATCCAAAGCCGGCGCCAGATATTCGCGTCGGTAACAAATCCCCCACCCCAGTGCTGCTACTGCAGTACTAACTCTCAACAGGGATCCGGGCGACGCGAATAGCAGACCTCTTGAGAATTCCCGATTTAGTTTTTAAAATAACCATACGTACACGTTCATCTTTACCAGAAACAACATTTTCGATAACGCCCCGTGGCCACACGTTCCTCGGTGCATCTGGGTCTACCACAAAAACTAAGTCCCCAATTTTTAAAGGAGGAGCTTCATCACTTGTCCACTTTCTCCTGGGCAACATATCTGGAAGGACCTCCCTTGTCCATCTCTTCCAGAACATATCGGCTAACCACTGTGCTATGCGCCACTGCTTCTTCAAATAAATCTCTGACTCATCAAAAACTCCAAGTCGAGGCAAATTGTTTGAAGAACCAAGTAAAAAATGGTTAGGTGTAAGTGACTCCATACTGCAAGGGTCCACGGAGACATGTGTCAACGGTCTGCTATTAATTATATTTTCAACCTCTGTAAGCAGTGTAATGAGCGTTTCCTCCTTGGGTGCACGCTCCTGTAGGATAACTTTAAGAGAAACCTTAACGCTTCGTATTAATCTTTCCCAAGCCCCACCCCAATGGGGGCTTGCCGGTGGAATGAAATTCCAGGTGGTACCTTTGTTGAGAGCTTCACCTTTCAGTTTCTCAATATCTAGAGCTTGAATAGACAGCTTCAACTCTGCATCTGCTCCTCTAAGGTTTGTCCCATTATCGGAATACAGATTGAGTGGCCAACCTCTTCGTGCAGCCATGCGACGTAGTGCCATTATAAGGGAATCTGAGGTTAGTGTATTCACAATTTCTATATGTATAGCTCTAACAGTTAAACAGGTAAATAAAACTCCATATCTCTTTTCTCTGTGTCTTGTGACAGTGACTTCCATAAGCCCGAAGAGATCTAGACCGCAGAAGGTAAATGGGCGTTGATGGTGGGCTACTCTGGCCTCGGGTAAATCCCCCATATGAGGTGGTACCGGTTTAGCTTTCCTGATGCGACAGAACATGCACTTTGAAGCGATCTCCTTTACTGTAGGCCTTATTTTCACAATCCAGTATTTTTGTTTTAATTCATTGACTACAGTTTCTTGATTTCCATGTAAAGAACTGACATGGTAATGCTTGACTATTAATTTAGCTAAATAATTCTTTCCATCCAAAATGACAGGTCTTTTCATCTCAAAATTGACATTTCTAACAGCATCTATTCGACCACCTACTCGTAGAAGTCCATCTTCATCCAGGTAAGGCGACAGGGTAAGTATTCTACTTTTCTTGTCAATATTCTTATTATTTTTAAGCATAATTATTTCTTCCCAGAATGTATCTTGTTGTGATTTTAGAATCAACATGAGTTCAGCATTCTTTAATATTGTACTTTCATCAACAATAAGTTTTCTACATTTATTTATAAACTTAAATACTGCCGCAGTGGATCGAAGTAAGCGCAGCCATTGAGAAAATCTAGTCACCTCAGGTACAGGTAAGTCAGCATTTTTAGGTAAGTTCTGTATGATATTCACTAATTGCAATTCATCTTGATCTTTATCAAATTTGATTGTACATTGTGGCCAGTCTACTTCATTCATGTATAAGAACTGTGGACCACTAAACCATTCCTTTTGTAAAGATGTACAATCATAATTCTCCCTAGTTGCAATATCTGCCACATTAACACCTGTTGGAATATACCTCCACTCGTTAGACTTTGTAATTTCATCAATTTCAGCCAATCTGTTCGCTTCATATGTTTTATATGAGCGTGTATTATTATTAATCCAATGTAAAACTGTTGTTGAGTCACACCAAAAAACTCGACGACACGGTGTCAGTTTATGATCCTCTATAATTGTTTTAGCAAGTCTCGCTCCTAACAAAGCTGCTTGTAATTCAAGACGTGGCACAGTCACGGATTTCAGCGGAGCAACTCTACTTTTGCTGGCAACAAATGCAACCATAATTTGATCATTGTATAACCAACGCCAATAAGCAACAGCACACATTGCCTTTGTTGAAGCATCACAAAATACATGTAGCTCTAAATTTGAATAAATTATATCCGATTTGTTAGAATCCAGTGTTTTATTGAACTGAGATGAATGTATACTTGTTTGGTTTCAATGTGACAAATTACCCAATATAACTTGTTGACATGTAGAACTGGCAGATTGATAACATCTTGGTAAACTTATATTACTAATAACCTTTAGTTGCTTTAGCCAGTTGCGCCATTTTTGGTTAACTTCATCTGTAATGTAATCATCCCAATTAATCTTTGACCGCCAAGTATCTTGAAGCATAATCTTTCCATTAATTGTAAATGGTGACAAAAATCCATAAACATCGAACACTGACATGATAATTTGTAACATTTCACGTTTAGTAGGCCTTTGTTTCCCACTAATTATATCATGAGATATCTTCTTGAATGATAAATCAAACCTTAAAGTATCATCACCAGGATACCATAACAATCCGAGCGTTCTTTCACTTGTATGTTCTTTGTCAATTGTAAGATTTACAGCTGATGAACCAATGATGTTCTTTGGCAGATTATTTAACACTGTTTCACTATTACTTGTCCAATTACAAATATTAAATCCACCTTGTTGATGAATAAAGATTATTTGTTTTGTCAATTCAATTGCCATTTTTTCATTAGGTAAAGAATCAATATAATCATCCATAAAATGTTGTTGACATATAGCACTTACCGCAGATGGCATAGTTGACTCATATTGTTTAGCATTTTTGTTTTTAACATATTGAGCTATAAATGGGGAGCAATTAGCACCAAAAATTAAAGAAGACATTGCATATATATTGACAGGTTCACTAGGGCTGTCTCTCCAAAGAAATCTTAAAGCACTTTGATCCTCAGATCTAATTTTTATTCTTAAAAACATATCTTTTATATCTGCTGTTACAGCTACCTTGTGTATTCTAAATCTGAACATAATGCCAAGTAATGAAGCCAATAGGTCAGGCCCTTTAAGTAAAAAATCGTTTAAAGACAAACCATTTGACCTGGCAGCAGCGTCAAACACCAGTCGCAGTTTCTTCTTGTTTGGATTGTCAACTCCAAAGTGAGGCAGGTACCAGGTAGGTAGTGGAGTGTCTGGAACTGTTACTTTATGTGCATAATTGTTCTGAAAAAGATGAGTTATTCTACCTTTATATCGTTCACCATACTCTTCATTAAACATTATCTTTTTTTCCACATACTTCAATCTCTTCAGCGCAGTGGGAAAGGTGTCTGGCATAATTGAATTTCTGTTCTTCCAGGGCAGCCCCACCTCCCATCTTCCATCAAACAACCTAGCTGTTTGATCTAACTGAGTCTGAGCATATAAATCATCTGGATTCTGACGTTGCTTAGCCGATATGCCAATTGCATCAAGAGAAAATGAACTCTTAACCAAGTCATGAATGTCTTGTAGAATATGATTATTATCCTCACATGAAGTGTCTTTACAAAATAAAGTCGTTTGGTTACAATTTAACATGTTCGCTCCAAGCTTATGTGAAGTGGGCGAGTTCAACTGCACTCTACCATGAATGCACCAGCCCAGAGGAGTAAGTGTGGCACACGGTTCGTTTGGTTTACCTAATTTAGTTTCTAAAGGCATAATTAAATGATAATTATCTTGACCTATCAAGACTTGTGGTTTTGACAACCCTAAGTTAAATTCATTTTTGATTTCATATAAATGTTTATAAAATTTACAATTAACCATTGGTATATTTTGTATAGGAATATCTAAACCTTCTACACTTAACATTTGACATTGGAACATTTCACCACATTTATTTACCAAATTAATATTAACAATATTTGCAATACAATTAATTTCACTATTCTGCCATGCCCCACTCACCTTCATACAGCGTTGGCTACCACTTAAACCTAAATCATTTGCCAACTTATTATTAATGAGTGAGACAGTTGAACCATCATCTAGCAAAGCTGTAGTATTTATTATTTTTCCATTTTGGCCATATATTTTGATAGGTACAATTTTTAACAAAACATTATATGTGTTACTGTTAACATTAGACACAATTTCACCATTTTGGCTTGATTGAGGTGTCTCATCATCATTTGCATTGTTTTGAGGATGTTTAGTGAAATTATAATGTAGCAAATGATGATGGGGCAAACCACATCCCTCTACTTCACACATAGGGGCAGTACAATTGTCCCTTTTATGATGAGACATTAAACACTGATAACAAATACCATACCGTTTCACAAATAACCATCTGTTTTTTCTCAGTGATCTTTTGAATAATATACAATCTAAAAGCACATGTTTACCTAAATGACAAAATTTGCATATTTTATTTAATTCAGATTGCACTAACACTTTTGAATTATTTGTATTTTGTTGCAATTCAGACTGCAGCAACACTTGAGGTTTATTCACATTAAAGTTATCTCTACGTTTGTAGTTATAATAATCAGGTTTAGAATTTATTAAATGAACACTAGAAAAAGATACTTTTTTTGCTTCTTCATATAAGAAGGTAGACAAAATTTCAAGTGTAGGTTTACCTGAAGCAATGACTGTATGACTGTAGTCCACCCACTTGGAGATAAGGATGGCAGGCATCTTACCCAATATGATGGTAGCGACATTCATTCCCTGCAGATATTCCTGTTTGCCAAGTGCCTGTACCGCTGCTACATAATTTTGTACTTTGACTGAAAAAGAAACTATTTCTTTATGATAATCTTGTGACATTGAATGCATTTTTCTAATATCCTGCATAATCTTAGTTATTATGTTATCTGGGTTTCCAAATTGAAGTTGCAATGTAGCCATAACCGTTTCTGGGGATGAAGCGCTGATTAGAAGCGCTGCAACACAATCCTTGGCTGCCCCATGTAGGCATTTCCGTAAGCGCCACAGGTTCTCTTTTGGGGTAAACTTACATACTTCTGTGGACTCTTCATATGCTTGTTTGAACTGAAGCCATTCCATACAGTCCCCGGCAAATGATGGCAAGTCTCGGGGTGTAGATATGCGACTCAACAAGCTAGAGTCTGGACCATTGTGTGCTGAGGCTGTAAGGTCATTCAGTGCCTTAGCAAGAAGATGTACCGTCGTCCCACCTTTGTCATGTGATGTTATAGGACCTGGCTGTCCTTGTTCCTGGGCTGTGTGTGCCTTTAATTCTTGATCACCTTGCTCCATCCACTGTTCGATATTTGAACAATTCGAACGCTTGTCATTTGCGCCCCTTTGGCTATTATATTCCTCTTGCAGTTCAGCCAGATTAGCCTCCAAGCGTTTTTCAACAAGATCGATCTCGATGCGAGCTTTAGCCTCCGCCGCTTGCAGTTCTAATTGTTTCTTGCGCGCCAACAAGGACGAAGACGTCGATTTTTGAGAATTATGTGACGTATCCCGCATGGCGTCCTTTCTGCTCACGCCGGCGGCGTCTTGATTCTTTCGTGTCTGCACCATTTCCTTCTCGGGAGTGAAATACATATATTAGATCCGGTCGCAGGATCAGTTTGTAGCTGGTTCGTACTTTAGAATATACGTATGTAATGATCACTAGGAAGCGAAAGGTGATTTTTGTTAAGAAATGAAACGACGCCATTAACTCCAAGACGGAAGAGAGAATTTTATTTTACCTTTTTTTTGAATGACATTACATAAAGGAACATATACATTCTCGCGGGAATCCAAAGCCGGCGCCAGATATTCGCGTCGGTAACACTGGCTCACACCGGTTTGAACTCAGATCATGTAAGATTTTAATGGTCGAACAGATCAAAACACTCAAACTTTTACATTTAAATTTCACCTTAATCCAACATCGAGGTCGCAAACTCTTTTTCTTATATGAACTAAAAAAAAATTACGCTGTTATCCCTAAGGTAATTTTTTCTTTCAATCAATAAAAATGGATCCATAATTCACTTATTCATGTTAAAAATTAAAAAAAGTTAATTAAATTTTTTAATCACCCCAACTAAATAAATAAATAAATTTCAAATGATTAATTTTATAAATATTTTTAATTTAATATACTTATAAAACTCTATAGGGTCTTCTCGTCTTTTTAATATATTTTAACTTTTTAATTAAAAAACGAAATTCCATTAAATAAATTTAAGACAGATTATATCTCATCCAATCATTCATACAAGTCACCAATTAAAAGACTAATGATTATGCTACCTTTGTACAGTCAAAATACTGCAGCCCTTTAATTTTCATCAGTGGGCAGATTATTAACTATAAATTATAATCAAAAAGACATGTTTTTGATAAACAAGTGGACATAAAATTTTGCCGAATTCCTTAATATTATTAAATATAAATTGATAATATTTTTAAATTAATTTTATATACTAATTTTATCATTATAACATATTTTATTAAATTAAAAAAAAAAATCATAAAAAATTAAATTTTAAACAAATATAAAATTATTTATAATAAAATAAAATTTACTTACAATATAAATAATAAAAATTTTAATTAAAAAATTAAAAATTATAAAAATTTAATTTAAAGCTTATCCCTTA
This sequence comes from Dendrolimus punctatus, assembly GCA_012273795.1. NCBI lineage: Eukaryota > Metazoa > Arthropoda > Insecta > Lepidoptera > Lasiocampidae > Dendrolimus > Dendrolimus punctatus. The sequence continues at coordinate 166,561 of JAABVI010000062.1, read as the reverse complement.
AAATATAAAATTAATTTATAATAATAAAATTATTAAAAAAATATAAATAAATTTATTATTAAATTAATTTAAAATTAATTTTTTTTCTAAAAAAACTAGATATATTTAAAAACGATTAACATCTCATTTCAAATTAATTATTCAAAATATTTATGCAATAATAACTTAAATAATTAATGATCTCTTTTAAATTCGAAAAAAATTAAAAATAATTATTTTATTAATAAACTCTGATACACAAGATACATCAAATTAAAATTACTTTTTAATAAATTTATTTTCATATATTTTCAAAATTCTTTTACAATACTAATCAACTATAAAATATTTATTTTTTTCAAATAACCCTACTTAAAATTTAATATAATAAATTTTTTTTATTACTAACCCCCATTATTAATTTTTATCTCTCAAATTAATTAAAATATTAATATCTTTTCAATGTAAATGAAAAACTTTTTCTAGCTCTAATTTGAACATTCTAGAAACACTTTCCAGTACCTCTACTTTGTTACGACTTATTTCAACTTATATATGAAAGTGACGGGCAATATGTACATATTTTAATTTTTAATCATTTTAAAAAATTAAATAAAATTACTTTTAAATCCACCTTCAATAAATTATTACAAATTCACATTCATCTAAATAAAATTATTGTAATCCATTATATTCTTAACTATAAACTGCATCTTGATCTGATTTAATTTTAAATTTAAATTTTTAAATATTATTAATCATTTTAAAATATTTTTTTAACAACGATATACAAATTATTAAATTAAGTAAATTTATTCGTGGAATATCAATTATTAAATAGATTCCTCTAAATGAACTAAAATACCGCCAATTTATTTAAGTTTCAATAAAAAATTAATTACTATTTTAGTATTTTAATTTTAAATTTTTAATAATAGGGTATCTAATCCTAGTTTTTTTTTCCATACTTTGAAGATTAGGGTTTGAATTCTTATTTACTGTGGAGGGATTAACAGGAGTAATTCTAGCTAATTCCTCTATTGACATTACTCTTCATGATAATTATTATGTAGTAGCTCACTTTCATTATGTATTACCTATAGGAGCAGTATTTGCTATTATAGGGGGGTTTATTCATTGATACCCATTATTTACTGGATTATCTATAAATCCTTTTATATTAAAAATTCAATTTTTAATTATATTTATTGGGGTAAATTTAACATTTTTCTCCAACATTTTTTAGGGTTAGCTGGAATACCTCGACGATACTCTGATTATCCAGACTCTTATATTTCATGAAATATTATTTCCTCATTAGGTTCCTATGTTTCTTTATTAGGAGTTATAATAATACTAATCATTATTTGAAAATCAATAATTAACCAACGAATTAGAATCTTTACCCTAAATATAAGATCTCTATTGAATGATATCAAAATTTACCCCCAGCTGAACATTCTTATAATGAACTACCTATTCTAAGTTATTTCTAATATGGCAGATTATATGTAATGGATTTAAACCCCATATAAAAAGGTCTATCCTTTTTTTTAGAAATAGCAACATGATCTAATCTCAACTTACAAAATGGAGCCTCCCCATTAATATTTAGAGGTCTTCAGGTAGAAGTGAAACAATGTTGTGTGTTTGAATTGCAGTTCAGGAATGCATGATGTAGGCACACAATTCATTCTTCAGCACATCGGGTGATCGACGTGCCGGTGAGGGGGCTTCGAGCGGGGTGCTCTTTACCCCGGCTGCAGCTCGGAGGGCCACTACCCTCCGGTAACTGTATAGGGGAGCCGCCGTGGTGTCGGCGGCTCGCGCGGGCCAACCCGCGACTGCGATGGCCTTCACGGCTTTGCGTTGGCTACATCTGCGGCGTTTGTTGGCCTGTCATGACTTACGATGGCCTTCCCGGGCTTTGGTTGGCCATCATTGGCATCTGGTGGCCTATCTGTGGCGTTAGGGGCATAAATCCGGACCTCTTAATATCACCCTAATCCCGGCGAATGAGGTCACGTGGGGTCGATAGCCAGGTTTTCCTGCGTGCGTCTGGGGGTCGCGAATGTAGCGGGGCGATCCCGTTCAGGTGGGTATGGCGGCAGTTGTCGGCGCGGTCGAACATCCGACGCGCCAACATAGCCACGAAGTCCTCTACCGACGGGACGCCCAAGTCGCGAGCGATGACGTCATTCCTGACGTATCGACCCGCGTCCGTGCACATTCGCAAGGTGATATTTTGCTGCTGTTGTAGCCGCTTCTTATTGGTGGCCCAACACAGCGCATACCATGCCGGAGCTGCATATGTGAGCCTCGAGCGGAGATAGGTCTTGTAGACCCCGATCTTCGTCCTCAGGGGCAGTCTGGATGATAGGACAGGTCGGAGCAGGGCTCTGGCGGCTCGTGTGGCATTCACGGCCTTTTCCACTTGGAGCCGCATGCTCAACGACCTGTCGATGTGTGCCCCGAGGTATTGGACCGAGGTCTGCCACTCGATCTCCTGGCCTCGAAGCTGGAGCTGCTTCGGCATGGTGCGCCGGCGGGCGACTAGCAGCGCGGCGGTCTTCGCCACGTTGACCGCCATGCGCCACTTGTCCAGCCACGCCGGTATCATGTCGAGCATGCGCTGCATTCAGCGAGCTGCGTGATCGGCATTCATAGAGGTCGCGATATAGGCGCTGTCGTCTGCGTACAACGCCAGCATTATATCCGATTCCCCGGGTCGTAGCGAGCCCTCTAGGGTCGGTATGTCGTCTGTATACAGACCATATAATGCTGGCGAAAGACAGCTGCCTTGGGGAACACCGGCAGTTATAGTACGCTTTTGCGATTTGATCGTTTGCTCTACCGAAACATAAAAGTCCCGGCCGCGTAAAAACGAGTGTATTAGCTTAATGATTGCGTGCGGTGTATTTGTGTTTATTAGCTTGTGTATAAGTCCTTTATGCCACACCCTGTCGAAGGCCTTCTCGACGTCCAGGAACACACAGACGGAGTCCCGGCCCTCGTTCAGGGATGTGGCAAGGTGGTGTAACACACGCACAAGCTGGAGCGTAGTCGAGTGGCTGCTGCGGAATCCGTACTGTTCTGCGCGCGGCTCTATGTACGGAGCCAGGCGCCGCAGCAGCAAGCGCTCAAACAGCTTGGCTAAATGCGGTAATAACGTAACCGGCCGGTAACTCGCAGGTAGGCGCCGATCCTTGCCTGGTTTCGGGAGCATAACGACCTTGCCTGTCTTCCAGGCGTCGGGGAAGTGGCTGGTCCTGAGAATTCCGTTGAAAAGGCGCGCAAGCGCCGCGAAGCCTCTTCTAGGCAGGAATCTCAGGGCGTCCGTAGGTGTCCCGTCGCAACCCGGCGCTTTCCGCCTGGGAAGGCGTAGCGCCGCCTTTCGGACTTCGGCCGGGGAGATAAACGCCTCCCCGCCGAGCGGCTCGTGTGGGCGCGACAGGAACTCGGTAACTTCCCTCTCGACGCGCTGGTGGTGTTCCCGTATCTCCTCCGATACCCCTGCTGGGATTGGGTGTGGCTGGAATTGCGTCTCCAAGTGGTCGGCGAAGATCTCAGCGCGATCCACTAGCGCAAACCGCCTCTGACCCTGTGCATCCAGCAGTGGGTACGTGGGTATTGGCGTCCTTTGTAGAGCTCGGTTTAATGAGTGCAAGTCCGTGGCATGTTCGGACACCCGGTCTATAACACTATCCCAGGTCTCGCCTCGCCATGCTTTCACGGCCTCTGAGACCCGGGCTGTTAAGGCATTCAGCCTAGCCTTGAGCACCGGACATCTGGTTCTGGCCCACAAGCACCGGAGTGCGCGCTTGTGGCTGATGTCCTGGCTGAGCCGGGCTGGGAGCTCTGGACGTCTGGTCCGCGGTGTGAACATCGTAGTTGCGGCGTCCCTAGCGGCCTCGATCCGCTCCATAATGAGCCTGGTGGCTCGCTCGACCTCCTCCGGAGCGGAGAGGCCCTCTAGGGGAATGGTTTCTTCCATATTATTAGTGTACGCTGCCCAATCTATTCTTGCACGCTGCTCTCTAGGCGGCACTGCCACCGCCGCCAATGCAAGCGTGACAAGTACTGGGAGGTGCTGCGTATCCAAGTCATACAGCACCTCTGCGTGGATTGGGCAGCTTATATTCTGGTGTACTACGATGTCCAACACATCCGCACTGTAGCGTGTGTTGTTTGGGATATGGGTAGGTGCACCCGGTCCGAGCACCGTGAGGCCAATGAGTTCGGCGTCCTGCATCAGCCTCCCGCCCGTCTGGTTAATAACCCTTGACCCCCACGCGTGATGTTTTGCGTTCAAATCCGCCATCAGCACTGTGGGGGTCGTTCCACAAAATATACTTTCTAGATCAGTGCGGTGCCATCGGGGGCCAGGCGGTTTGTAGCCGGCGAATATTCTCGCCTCCCTACCCGCGGCCTTTATAAGTACCCCGATGGTGCGGAGCTCCTGGAAGTCGAGATGCGGCAACTCATCGTGTACGATGTCTCGCCTCACTAGGACCGCCGTGCCCCTATACGGTCGGCCCTGGGGCGAAACTTCATCACGCCTATACATGATGTAGTTTGGCATCTTAAATGTAGCAGTAGGTCGGAGTATCGTCTCGCCCAGGAGGATAATATGAATATCCTGCGACTGGACGAGACTACGCAGCTGGGCCTCTTTCCCCGCCACTCCTCCGGGATTCCAGTATAATAATCTTAGCCCCGAGTTTGTGTTATCCATTGTGGTTTGGCTGAACTCGGGGCAAGATACGAATCGCCGCCACCTTGAGATCTCTCCCGGCGGCGATCGTGGATATCAGTTCCGTCAGGGCCCCGCAGAACATCTCCATTCGGTCCAGGCGTTGGAGAATGATCTGGAGCGGGTCCCTGGCGTTGATCCCTCCTGCATTTATAATGGCAGCTGTTGTGGTTGTGGCAGGAGTGGCGGCGCGCCTCGTCCTGCTGCGTGGCTGCCTTTGTGGCAAAGGTTCAGGTTGTGAAGGCCCTGGCTCCGGCTGTGGTGGCACTACCGGCCTGGCAGCCAACTCCGACCTCTGCTGTCTCCTGGCATTCCTGCTGAGCTTAACTCCGTCCGACTCCGGCGCGACCTGGGCGGGTTGTCGGCGAACAAACGCTTGCGTGGCAGTAGGTAATTTTTGCCCGCAACTCTCGCAGTTCGAGCAAACTAAAGGTAATTGACCTGTTATCGGTCGCGGGTCCGCCTGCTGTGCGGCGATTGGCGCACGCCGGCGGTGTTTTCGCCCCGCCCTATGTCTCTTACGCTGGGGTAGGGGGGTGTGTCGCTCTGTCGGGTCATTGGCTGGTGTTGCCAATGTTGCCCCGCCCCCCTGTGTTTCTAGTCTAGGATTGGCCGGAGTCGGAGCGAATTGGGGGTGTGCTGTCTCCGGTGGAAGTGGGGCCTGCGCCCGTCTACGTTCGGCCCTGGTTGGCCTCGGCGGGCGCTTTTCAGCCATCTGGCGGCCTCTAGGTGGTGGTGGGGGGGCTGATGCCCTTCTCTTTCTCCTTTCTTTTACAAAAGTTCTGTACGTGCGTACAGCCGGGAGAGCGCCTCTTGGTTTTGGTGTTTTAAGGTGGCGTGGAAAAGGCAGCCAGGTCTGCCTCCCACGCCAGGTATGTGTTTGATATACATTACTTCATGGCCCCACTCCTCTAGGGCCGCTTTAATTTCCTCCGGATCTGTGTCCGGAGGCAGGCCTTTAATCTCCACTTTAGTAAGTTTATCGGAGGCCACACTGTAGCAGAACCATTGGATCTGCGGGTCCGCCTGTGTGGCCTCTACTAAATACTTTTGCACAGCCCTGTACTCCTCAGGGCTGGCTGGCATGAAGCGCACCCCCTTCCCAAATGGGCGCGCGCTGGGAGCATGTCCTAGGATATCGTGCAATTTTTTGAAGTGTTGGGTCCACCCGGGCATAACGTCCACCGTTATCGGTGGGTACCCTTTGGGCTTCGGTGGACCCGTATTTGCTGTCGTTGGCGCGGCGCCGGCCGGTACAGGCGTGGAGGTCGCCGCCGGTCCGGTCTGGGTGCGTGGCCGTGGAGTTGGGCTCACGCGCGGCGACGCCGCGATTTCGGCAAAATACATATTTGGATTAGAGCTACGCCTACCTTGCTCCGTGGAGCTCCCAGCGGCGGCAGCAGCGTCCTTGTTGGTTTGTGTTTGGCTGGCAGTTGAAGGGGCGGCGGCGGCTCCGGCGGCGGCGAGACTCTCCAGCTCCACGTACGACGTGGAGCGCGAAGGTGTTGTGTCGGCCGAGCTTTCACTGCTGCTCTCTTCTTCCTCTGCCTCTTCCGTCTCCTCAGAGGTGGCAGATGAGGAAGCCATCTCCTCTCCTCCGCCCTCTTCCGGGTCCGTTAACGACGGCGTGCTCGCCGTATCCATTTTCTTTCTTGGGTTCTCTTCCTCTTCCGAGGAAGATCTCCAGCTTTTTCCTCCAACCTGGCATTGGTCTCTTTCGCCCACGTCTGGATGAACACATCCAGCGGGTGCGAGCGGGGCCCCGCCTGCGGTGGGGGGAGTTTTTATGATGGCAGCACTTTCTGGTTCGGGTTCGGTGACCTCGATCGGCCTGTACACAAGCCGCGGGTCGCGGCTACTAGCCGCAGGCTTCCCCGGCGACTTATCCGCCATGGGGAATGAATTCACAAGTTAACAGTTTAAACACACTGCATGAGTCACTATCTCGTTACAGTAAAACACAGCACAGTTGCCACCGGTACCCTTCTCCACGAAGGGCTGGTGGACAACGCACGACCACACTCGCGGGACGACACAAGCGTGCCCCCGGGAGCTCGACGCGAACGGAGTCTCAACCGGGAACAGTTTGGACGGACGACGCGAAATGTGTATAGCCGATCAACGCAACGTACGCGCGTGCGCGACGGTGTACGGATGCAGCTATGATGTAGGCTCGCTCCGCGCTTACTAAAGTACTACAAAAATGCAGACGCTTAGCAGCTAACGGAGCGAGCTATGTCCCCGCGGTAGGCGGGGCGTGGTCGCACGGGCTTTACGGGGGTGAGGTCAGCGGAGTGATTCTGTCCGCAACAATTTGTGAGCGGCCGCCGTGGTGATCGGACGTCTGCGGCTACAGGGCTCCCCCTCAAGCGAAGCGTACCGGTGGTTTGACTCGACATCCGCTGCGGGTGTGAAAATTTTCTGTGCCAACTGCCTTTTTCAAGGCACCCGTATGGTCACTACACACTGCCTTTTTTAAGGCAACCATGTTTCCGCAACGATCTTTACTGCAAATTGCCTTTTTTAAGGCATCCTTCTGGTTTCCAACTGCAGGGTGAGTTGGCGTAGTGCACAGCTTCAGGACGTAGGCGGGCTTCAGACGGTCGATAGAGACGTTGGTTTCTCTTCCAGGCAGCTTAATTTTGAAGAATTTATCATTTCGTTTCAGGATTGGGTAGGGTCCTTCGTAGGGAGGCTGAAGTGGTTTCTTCACGGCATCGACTCTGACGAATACGTTTTCACATGTTGCTAGGTCGTGATGTACAAATGTCTTCAGATTATTCTCGTGTGTAGTGTCTGTGGTTAGAGTTAGGCTTCTGATAGTTGCTTGAAGTTTATGAACGAAATCTTCGTGTAGTGGTATACTTTGTGGTTGGGTAGGCGTTATGAAGGTTCCGGGAACACGTAGGGCTGTGCCAAAAGTTAACTGCGCGGCGCTCGTTTTTGTGTCTTCACGCACAGCGTTTCGTAGGCCGAGTAGCACCGTTGCCAGTTCGTCCGTCCATTTTCCGCTGTTTTGCAAACGGGCGGTTAGTGCTGTTTTAAGCGTGCGGTGCCATCGTTCAACTATCCCGTTGCTTTGTGGGTGATAAGCGGTCGTTCTGGTTTTCTCTATTCCTAGTAGTCTAGTTAATGATTGAAATAGCTGGCTCTCAAATTGTCGACCCTGGTCCGAGGTAATAGTTGTAGGGCAACCAAAACGAGCTATCCACTGGTCGTAAACAGTCTTGGCAACTTGTTCCGCTGTTATCTCACTGAGTGGTATTGCTTCGGGCCAACGAGTCGCGCGGTCGATCATCGTGAGTAGGTATCTGTGTCCTTGCGCTGTTGTTGTTAGCGGTCCAACTATATCTATGTGTAGATGTTGAAAGCGTTCGGTTGGCGGGAACGATGCGGGTTCGCTGTGTATGTGTCGTTGTATTTTGGCGCGCTGGCACGGTACGCATGTTTTTGCCCATGTTCCGATATCGGTGTTCATAGATGGCCAAAAGTATTGCTGTTGTATCATCTTGCGTGTAGTTCGTATTCCAGGGTGACTAATATTATGCAGCGCGTTGAATGCTATGCGACGATAGTCATCAGGTAAATAAGGACGGATGTATGCTGTTGATGTTTCGCAGTATATTGGTTTTGTCGAGCCGGGAATTACGATCTTTTTGATTTTTACGTTGGACGATTGGCTGTTGCAGATCTGGGGTAGGCAGGTGTCCTTTTCTTGTGCGCTAGCGAGTTCTTCAAAATTAATTAATGTAGGTACGTCGATTGTTTCAATGCGTGATAGTGCGTCGGCTACGGGGTTGTTATTGCCGCTTACGTGTCTTATGTCAGTTGTGAACTCGCTAATGAAAAGTAGCTGGCGGGCGCGTCGTTGGGTCTCGCTGTCGGATGGCGGTTTGTGAATGGCGTATGTGAGTGGTTTGTAATCTATGTAGATGATGAGTGTTCGTCCTTCGAATAGCTTCCATAAGTGTTTAACGGCCATGTAGATTGAAAGTAGTTCGCGATCGAAAGTGCTGTATCGTTGTTGGGCGTCGGATAGTTTCTTCGAAAAATACCCTAGCGGTGTCCACTTGCCGTTAGTGCGCTGTTGAAGGACGGCGCCGGCACATGTATTGGATGCATCGCACATGAGCGTCATTGGTTCTGACATTGATGGTGATGGGTGAGCGAGTAAGGCTGCGGTCTGTATGCTGGCCTTACACGCTTCAAATGCTTCTTCGGCCTCTTTTGTCCACGCGATCTTCGTTTTGTCCCGCTTTTTGCAGTTATGTAGGTAAGTGTTGAGTGGTATTTGGAGTTCTGCGGCCTTCGGTATGGAGTCACGGTAAAAGTTAATCATACCGAGGAATCGACGGAGCTCTTCGATGTTTGCTGGCCGGGGGTAGTCAGTAATGGCTTGAACTTTTTCTTGTGGTGGTTTTATACCTTCGGTTGACACGTCATATCCCAGGAATGTCAAATTTTTCTTTCCAAATACGCATTTTGATGGATTGATGGTTATGCCATAGGCGTCAAGTCTTTGTAGGACTGTTTTCAAATGGTGTTCATGTTGTTCTTCATTTTCTGATCCAATGATGACGTCATCGATGAACGGGAATGCAAAATCGAGTCCATTGAGATCTTGGTGGATAAATCGTTGAAAAGTTTGGCCTGCGTTTTTGAGCCCTGGTACCATTCTGGGAAATTCGAAAAGTCCGAATGGTGTTGTGATGGCAGTCTTTTGTATGTCAGCTTCTTGGACTGGTAGCTGATTGTAAGCTCTGTTTAGGTCGAGTGTGCTGAAGATTTTCTTCCCGTGTAATAAGTACGTGAAATCTTTAAGTCGTGGTACGGGGTATCGGTCGTCTATAGTAACTGCGTTGAGACGTCTGTAGTCGCCGCATACACGTAAATCCCCATTTTTCTTAGGTACCACGTGTAGTGGGCTTGACCATGGACTCTTGCTGGGACGACATAGGCCTTGCTGCATCATATCTTCAAATTCTTTTTTGACGGCCATGTAGCGGTGCGGTGCGAGTGGACGAGTGCGGCTGTGGAGTGGTGGGCCATTCGTTTCTATGTAGTGTTCAACATTGTGTTTTGGTGTTTCTTTGAAGCACGATGGGCGAGTAATGTCGGGGAAAGCGGCTAGTATGCGATGGTATTTTTGTTCCACGTCGATGCTGCGTATTGTGGGTTCCGTTGCGTTGACTATTGGTGCCTGTACTGAGAGGTTTGTCACCTTATCAATAAGGCATCGGCTTGCAACATCGACGAGTAGCTTGTGCTGCTTTAAAAAATCGGCTCCGATAATGGGCTTGCTCACTGCTGCGATGATAAATTTCCACTTGTAAGGCCGACGCAGTTTCAAATCCAACTCCAATGTCTTTTCGCCATATGTTGGAATGACTGTGTTGTTGGCGGCATATAGTGAAAAGTTCGTAGGCTTGGCTTTGATGTTGCCGAACCGCGGTAGTACCGATACGTTTGCACCGGTATCGATGAGAAAAGATAGCCGTGATTTGCGGTCATAGACGAATAGGCGGTGAGAAGTAATGTGGGCGTCGGATTCCGCCGCATCCAACGCTGGGCTTAGTTTTCCGCCGGTTTCTGGTAATTGCAGGGATGTGTGCATTTTCTGGCTGCATTCCCAAATCTACGATGATAATAGCAGATAGTTTGGCTGGGATGGTTCTGATTGTATCGCTCTCGGGAACGTGATCTTGATGAGTTACGATAGAAAGGTCTCGTTCGGTGTTGATTAGTCTTCAGCTCAGCTATTTCTTGGGTGAGGCAGTCGATTTTTGAGTGAAGCTCGCTGAATGCATTTGTAGGTGATTGTGGCTGTGGCGGTGACGTCGCTCTTGTAGTGACTGCGAAGATCGGGTTTGTTGGTGTGGAGTTTTCGACGACTTTGTCGGCCACCAAAGCAAGCTCACTAAGTTGAGACTGCTTGGTAATATTTTCACTGATAGCCAGTACTGCACGGGCTGCTGGTGGCAGGTGACTGATCCACATTAGGCGGAGCGCTGTTTCAGACACTTTGTTGCCAGCTAGATGTTGCATAAGCCTAAGTAATTGTGATGGCTTCAATTCTCCTAGTTCCACTTCAGAGATTAGTCGCTGTAGTTGCCTCTGTTCAGATTCTTCGTATACGTTGAGGAGTCTCTTCTTGATGGTGTCGTATTTGTTGTCAGCGGGTGGGTTTAGTAAAATGTCACTTATTTCGTCGATATCCTGTCGTTCCAGTTGTCCAAAGACGAGTTCATACATCGCCTTGTCGCCTTTTTTCTGTGCCAAGACGATGGCTTCAAACTGGACAAACCATAGCCTTAATCTGTCGCGCCAGAGTGGTGGAATTCTTGGTGTCAAAGCGAGGCCGGATACTTCCTTCAGATCATGGCTGGCTGCTGCTGCTTTACTGCAATCTTCCATATTGTCTGAGCTTGATCGGCTAAACAGACGAGCAGAGTTTTCTATCCTGCAGGAATTTTGTTTCGAGATGATCCTTTCTTCAGAAGGTGGTTTTCTTGCGGGGTCACCACTTTAGAGGTCTTCAGGTAGAAGTGAAACAATGTTGTGTGTTTGAATTGCAGTTCAGGAATGCATGATGTAGGCTGCTGAGTAGGTCATCAACTCTACCTTATGTGGCAGAGCCGGTATGGGGTTTCGAGTTTAAACTCTTTACCCCGGTCCAAATTCGCGGGGGGCAACTACCCCCCGGTGACGGGGAACGGGAGCCGCCAGACACATAAGGGGTGTGTCGGCAGGCTCGCGTCGGCCAATCAGCGGCTTACGGTGGCCATCACGGGCTTCGCGTTGGCTCCGTCTGCGGCATGGTTGGCCAGTCTGCGGCATTCGATGGCCATCACGGGCTTTGGGTGGCCATCTGCGGCGTCTGGTGGCCTGTATGCGGCTTTGGAGATTTTTCGCGGCCTCTCACATCGCCCTAATCCCGGCGGATGAGGTCACGGGGGGTCGGTAGCCATCTTGGGGTCTCGTGATCGGGAGGTCGCGCGTGCAGGGGAGCAATCCCGTGGAGGTGGGTGTGGCGGCCGTTATCGGCGCGGTCGAAAAGCCGACGCGCCGACATCGCCACAAAGTCCTCGACACTGGGAATGCTCAAATCGCGGGCGATCACGTCGTTCCTTACGAACCGACCCGCGCCCGTGCACATCCGCAAGGCGATGTTCTGCTGTCGCTGCAGCAGCTTCTTTCTGGTAGCCGAACACAGCGCATACCACGCCGGAGCTGCATAGGTCAGCCTCGAGCGGAGATAGGTCTTGTAGACCCCGATCTTCGTCCTCAGAGGCAAGCTGGATGATAGGACAGGTCGGAGCAGGGCCTTAGCTGTGCGGGTCGTGTTGACCGCATGCTCGACCTGGGGGCCCATGCTCAACGACCTGTCAATGTGCACTCCGAGGTATTTGACCGAGGTCTGCCACCCGATCTCCTGTCCTCGAAGCTGTAGACGCTCAGGCATGACGCGCCGGCGGGCGACTGGTAGCGCGGCGGTCTTACCCACATTGACCGCCATGCGCCACTTGTCCAGCCACGCCGGTAGTATGTCCATCATGCGCTGCATTCGGCGAGCTGCTATGTTTGGACTGCGAGAGGACGCGAAAAAGGCGCTGTCATCTGCGTACAACGCCAGCGTGACGTCCCTCTCCCCAGGGGCCAGGGTGCCCTCGAGTGTGGGGACGTCGTCCGTGTACAGGCCGTACAACGCTGGCGAGAGACAGCTGCCTTGGGGAACACCAGCAGAAATTGTACGCTTCTGGGAAGTCGTCTGCTCGACCGAAACGTAAAAGTCCCGGCCATGGAGGAAAGACGCCACGAGCTTCACCATCGCGGGTGGGGTGTCCGTGGCAATCAGTTTGAAAATGAGGCCTTCGTGCCAAACCCTGTCGAAGGCCTTCTCGACGTCGAGGAACACCGCGATGGTGCACCTGTCTTGGTTTAGCTCGTGGGCCAGGTGGTGTAGCACTCGCGTCAGCTGGAGCGTGGTGGAATGGCTGCTGCGGAATCCGAACTGCTCCGCGCGGGGCTCAATGCGCGGAGCTAATCGACGCAGCAGCAGACGCTCGAACAGCTTTGCTAGGTGTGAGAGGAGAGTGATTGGCCGGTAACTTGCGGGCAGGCGCCGATCCTTGCCCGGTTTCGGGAGCATGACGACTTTTCCTGTCTTCCAGGCGTCGGGGAAGTGGTTGGTCCTGAGGATCCCATTGAAAAGGCGCGCGAGTGCCGCGCAGCCTCTCCTCGGGAGGTGCCTCAGGGCTTCCGTGGGTATCCCGTCGCAGCCCGGTGCGTTCCGTCTGGGGAGACAGAGCACCGCCTTGCAACCTCGGCAGGGGAGATGAAGTCCTCCCCGCCCAGAGGCTCGTGTGGGCGCGACAGGAACTCGGTGACCGTTTGCTCGACGCTCTGGTGGTGTTCCCTTATCTCCTCGGAGACGCCTGCTGGGATGGGGTGCGGTTTAAATTGCTCCTCCAGGTGCGCAGCGAATAGTTCCGCGCGCCCCCGGGAGCAAAGCACCGCCTCCCCTGTGCGTCCAGCAGGGGGTATGTGGGGATGGACGTCTTTTGCAGAGCTCTGTTCAATGAGTGTAAATCCGTGGCGTGTACGGAGGCCCGGTCTAGTGCACTCTCCCAGGTCTCCCCTCGCCAGGTCTTTACTGCATCTGAAACCTGGGCTGTTAAGGCGTTCAGCCTAGACTTAAGCACCGGACATCTGGTTCTGGCCCACAAGCGCCTGAGTGCGCGCTTGCGGCTGATGTCCTGGCTGATCCGGGCCGGGAGCTCTGGACGTCTGCTCCGCGGTGTGACCATCGTAGTCGCTGATTCCCGGGCGGTCTCGATCCGCTCCATGATGAGCCTGGTGGCAGCCTCCACCTCTTCTGGAGCGGAGAGCCTGCCCAGGGGAATGTTCTCTAGTTGGTTGGCGTACGCTGCCCAGTCAGTCCTCGCGCTCAGCGTCCTCCGCGGCACGGCAACAGCCGCGAGGGCGAGCGACACAAGGATTGGGAGGTGCTGCGAATCCAGGTCATACAGCACCTCTATGTTGACCGGGCAGCTGATGTTTTGGTGGACTACGATGTCAAGTACGTCCGCACTGTTGCGAGGGTTTGACGGGATGTGGGTCGGCGAGTCCGGCCCGAGCACTGTGAGACCGCTGGCTTCGGCGAACTCCAGCAGTCTGGTGCCGGCCGGGTTGATGACTCTGGACCCCCACACATGGTGCTTGGCGTTAATATCGGCCGCCAGCACTGTGGGGGTGATCCCGTCAAAGATGTTGTTGAGGTCGGTGCGGACGAATCGGGGGCTCGGCGGTCGGTAGCCGGCGAAGATCTTCACTTCCCTCCCGGCCGCCTTTACTAGCACCCCGATGGTGCGGAGCTCTTCAAAATCCGGTAGTGGAACCTCGTCGTGCACGATGTCCCTCCTCACCAGGACGGCCGTACCCCTATACGGCTGGCCCCGGGGAGAGACCTCGTCACGCCTATACACGACGAAGTTCGGAATCCGGAAGTAAGTGTCTGGGCGGAGTTTGGTCTCGCCCAGGAGGATGATGTGTACATCCTGCGACTGGGCGAGGAGACGTAGTTGGTGGCCTTTTTCTTTACCCCTCCTGGGTTCCAGTAGAGGAGACGTAACCGGCCCGTAGACGCACTATCCATTGTGGATGTTTTCAATACGGGCCAGGTTACGCATCGCAGCTAGCTTGAGATCTCCCCCAGCTGCGATGGTAGAGATCAGGTCCGTCAGGGCCCCACAGAACACCTCCATGCGGTCCAGTCGCTGGAGGATTATCTGTAGTGGGTCCCTGGCGCTGGTCTCCCCTACGATGGTTGGTTGAGCTGGTGCAGGAGGGGCGGGTGTGCGCCTTGTCCTGCTCCGCGGTTCTCGTTGTGGTTTCGGTGAGTTTTTCCGAAGATTGATCCTGCTTGTGGCCCCTGGCTGCCGCAGTGGGGACAATCTTCTACGGTGGTAGTAGTGGACGTGAGGTTTGGGCAACCGTTCCCGCTCTGGGGGGGGAGGCCTTGATGGTTGTTTGGTCCGTTCCGCCTCCGTAATGGCAGGAACGGACTTTTTCCTATGTTTGCGCCCCCCTCTGTGCGGTTTGCGCTTCTTTGGGGGGGCGTTTCTAGGTGTGGGGTCATTTGCTGGGGGGGCCAAAGTGGTCCCCCCCACTCCTTGTGATGGTGGGGCCGTTTGGGGAACGGTTGCCCTAGGTTGCCCTCTGGTTTCCGGGGCAGGACTTGGTTCGGCCGGTAGGGGGGCTTGTGCCCGCCTCCTTTCTGCCCTCGTTGGGCGTGGGGGGCGACTTCCGGCCGGTTGCCTTGGTTGTCGAGATCTTGGGGCTGGTGGCGGTGGGGGGAAGGCGGCTCTTTTCCGCCTTTGCTCTCTGAGGAGAGCTGGGCAACGGCGGTAACTTGCTGCATGGGATTTGCCGCAATTAATGCAGGTCTCTTCCCCCCTGGGTTTCGGGCAGTCGGCAACCAGGTGCTCTCCAGCGCACCTGAGGCATCTTGCCGGCCGGTGACAGTTTCTTGATGAGTGGCCGAACTTTTGGCACCTGTGGCATTGTGCCACAATATGTTGGCCACGCCATGCCTCTATCACTACGCCCGGCATGTAGAGTAACTCGTTGATCGAGTAGAGCCGGGCGAGTTCCTCTTGGTCGGTTCTCTTAAGTGAGGCGTGGAAGAGGCATCCAGGTTTACCCCCCACTCCTGGTATGTGGCGGACAGTTTCCACCTGAAAGTCAAGTTCTTGGAGGGCCATCTTGATTTCCTCCGGATCGGTGTCCGGAGGTAGGCCCCTAATGGCCACTTTGGTGGGTTTTTCCGCCTCTGTACTATAGCAGTACCACTGTAGAGCCGGGTCCGCTTCGGTGGCCTCAATGAGGTATCTTTGTATTGCCCGGAATTCCTCCGGGCTCTGGGGAATGAATCGTACCCCTTGTTTAAAGGGGCGTCCGTGTGGGGCGAAGCCCAGCTGGTCATGCAATTTTTTAAAATGCGACGTCCAGTTAGGCTTCTTGTCAACCACTATCGGGGGATAATTCTTGGCCTTGAGGGCCGTCTGGGTGGTCTGCATGGCCTGGGCATCGCGGCCCGGCGTGGAGGTTGCCGTCGGCGCCGGCGAAGTCCGACTCGTCCCCGGCCGCGGACTCGTACGTGGCAACGGGGTCGGACTCGCACGTGGCAACGCCGCGGCTTCCGCGAAAGAGATTGTTGGCTGAGAAAGGCTAGGCCTACCTTGATGTTCGGCCGCATCGTCGTAACGTCCAACGGTGGCGGTGATGCTGTACGCGGCGTCTGAGACGCCGTACGCGGCGTCGGCGGCGCCGTGCGCAGTACTTGAAACGCCGTACGCGGCGTTTGTGACGCCGTACGCGGCGTCAGTGACGCCGTACGCGGCGTTCGACGGACGCCGGTTATCGGCGTCGGCAGGTTCGGTAGCGGCTATGTTTCTCAGACTTTCCAGCTCCACGTAGGACGTGGAGCGCGAGGGTGGCGTCGAAACAGCCGAAACTTGGCTGCTACTGCTGGAGGTCGAGCTGGCGGAGGAAGAGGATGCCATCTCTTCCCCGCCTCCTTCTTCCGGTCCGGTGGGTGGTGGGGTTGTAGCCATATCCTGGCGTTTATGGGTACCCGCCTCTTCCTCGGAGGACGAGTCCCTTCGACTTTTCACCCCTGCCTGGCGCGGACCCCTTTCGCCCCCTGTCGGATATTCATATCCGCTAGAAGCGAGCGGTGCCCCGCCTGAGGTGGGGGGAGTGGTAGTTGAGATGGTCGGTGTAGTGGTAGTCACCACTATGGTTCTGTACGCCAGCCGCGGGTCGCGGCTTGACGGCGTGGGTTTTCTTGGGGGTTCCGCCATAGCACTAACACTAACACATAGCTAATGACGTACCTGGTACTGGAACCACACAAACACAAACACTAGGAACAAAAGTACAACACGAATAACTGAGTCCTGTCTCTAATAGTCCAGTTGCCCACCGGGGCCCTTCTTCATGAAGGGGTGGTGGGCGAACAAACACACACTGGCCGTTGGCGGCGGCGGTCCGCACAGCCAACGGCAGTAACGCTCCGGGAACGCGAGAAGAGGGTCCCCCGGGAGTCTCAACGCGAACGGAGTCCTCAACCGGGGAACGTTTCCGCGAACGGGAAGAGCGCGAGAGAGAGACACAACTATACGTAAACGCAATGCGCGAGCGAGACGGATAGATGGACTGTCATGCTGGTGGCTCGCACCGCACTCGCTAAGCTACTACTTTTAAGCAGACGCTTAGCTGCTAATATAGCGAGCTACATATTCGCAGTAAACGTGGGGTTATAAGGGTTCCGGGGGAGAGGTCAGAGGAGTGAATGAATATTAAACGCAAACCAAAGAAAAGGGTTGTTTTTGAACAAAATGTTCTATTTTCCATACATTAATTAAACTGACCTCATTTTATTCCATTGATGAAAATGATGAAAATTATTACATTATTAATTAAATCTATAAACTAATGTTTACAACGTGTTATTTTACCCCCAATCAATCAAATCAGTTAATGGGTAAACAGTAATTGCGTCCAAATAAGGTGTGGTCAAATGACAAGCACAATTTAATGTTTAATTATTGGCGCGGGTACATGTAGTACTGTGGTAATAGCGGTCGGTAAATTTAAGAGCCAATTCGTCATTATTGTAACTTGAATCAATTAAGACTTGAATGTCTGTACTATATGTCATAGGTTCTAATTTCCCTGTAAGTTCAAGTCCGTTTCATATAAGGCCACGTTATTAAAAAATTACCAAAGTAGGCACATTAAAATTTCCAAAATAAATTAAGTCTTCTATTTGCGAATTAAACTACAATAACATCAGCCCATACATATAGTATCTCGATTATTAAGTAGTTTCCTCCTAGCAGGAACAGAGAAATAATACAATTTCCTGCGGCCGGGCGGCCTGTCGTAAGAGGCGACAAAACAACCCACAGCCAGATGGTAGGGCATTTGCCAGACTGGATGGCGACCACCCCTGGTCTAGAGTATGTTGCCATAACAACCTTGTGTTGTGTCCGGCATTGGTGACCAGGTTCCAGTCTCCTTTAAGAGAACAGCAGCGCATTTGTAGCACCTTTGGTGTTGCAGGTGTCCATAGGCGATGGTAACCGCTTTCCATCAAGTGGGTCATCTGCCTGTCTGCTGAACTCCTCCAATAAAAAAAAACAAAAAAAGAATCGGCGAGTATATGTACCACGTTTTGCGCGCATTGGCGACTTTCAAACACTAGTTATTTCGATTTGCTAGTTTCTCATGATGTTTTCTCATTCACAGAATATAATATACTGTTTAAGTGGTACATACTTCACGGACAAGAGTGGATCCTACGTAATTTGAATGATACAATTGCATTAACTAATAAACTACCATAGTTTATCGATTTAAATTATGAATAATTATAATATTCAACCCAATATAAAACTTAAGCAACGTCTCGACATCACGGCGCCGATCGTTTAATATATTTACCTATTATGCTAATGAAATGGTTTGCAAAAAGATAAAATTTAGATACAAACTTGCCTCTTCAGGCTGTCTGCATAATTGCTGTTGGTAAAAACGAAGGAGAGACTCTACAAACTTGTATAAAAATTAATATGGTTAATTTGGACTTATATAAAATAGAGGCTGAAATATTTTCTGAGATTGGCATGTAAAATAATAAATAGCTATGCTCAAGGTCGTGTAGCTTATTACAATAAAAAATCTCTTACTTTATATTTGTATAAAATGTTTAATTAGAAAACCAAATATTACATAATTTAAAACGATACAAAGAAGCAGGTATTTCTTTATAGAACAGTTATTTTATAATTTAACTAAAATTACAATCCATTTTATTTTGTATGAGTGTAGCAATTTATAATTTGAATTGATATTTAGTTTTATCGTGATAATTTTAAAGTAAGAAGATGGTAAGGTACTTTAATACTCTTTGTACTTGTTGCAATATTTGTTTATAGTTTATTGTGTATTTATCGTAAAGTATCGTAAATACATCAAATACATTTCACAATATTGTGAATATGACTAAAAGAGTATTTAGTATGTGAAAAAATAATTTCACATTTTATTAGAAGCAAAAAGCAAACTATCAATGTGTCTCCCTTCAATTTTGTTTAATGTTGAACTATTGAAATATAGAGAAAATTTTTGAATTTTATCAAGTTCCGACGGTTATGAAGATTGATTATATATGGAATTACGAATTCAAAAAGCTTTTTAAATATATTATCATTTCTGTGATTGCATTGCTTTTAGATAGTACATTATTTAATAAGGAGGATGTACCTAGTCCAGCCATAAGTTCTGATACAAGTGTAATATTATTAAAATTTATACCTACATATTTATTAAAGTCTCAGCAAAAAGAAAAAAATCTATTCGAAATGACCACCTTTGGCTTTTATACAGGCCTTTAATCTGTTTGGCCACGAATGTTTGGATTTACGCACTGGTTCCAAGGCAAATGTGTAATGAAAGTAATAATTTGACAGCATCTGTGGTTGAATAGACTAAGCGTTTGCGGACCTAGCTGACTGGAATGAAGAGGCTCCGAGTTCGATTCCTAGCGCGGGGAATTGCATAAACGAACTTTTTGTTATTAACTAAGGGGTGGGTTATTGCTGGGAGCCTGGGATCGACTCAGAGTGGTCTGTTGCATATTACCCATAACACGAGCGTAACTTGGTTATCTTGGGGATATACATTCCGTTTTCCATCATCGGAATTTCAGACGCACTGGCGTGCGGTACCGCTATATGGTGAACATACCACCTATACGAACAAAGCACTATGAGTCCACCTTCATTACGCGCACCGCAAATGAGTGAAATTCACCGCCGGAGTCTGTTTTTTTCCGAAACCTACAACCTGGGTGGCTTCAAGTCCCGTATAAATACGTACCTTCTAGGTAAGCGTGCTCCATTTTAGACCGTATCTCTTCTCAAAATTGAGTGAGATAATGTTCAAACCCGAATCTATACAGTAATAAAAAAATACAATGTGTGTTTTGTCCATAATCATAGAAAGTGTTGCATGTCCCTCAAAACTTCTTCAGAGAACTATAGCATTATTGAACAAAGAATCTGTTCCGAATCATTACTCAGACTTTCTCTATTGTCTCACAAAAACACATTAATTAGTGGATTCGATGAATGACCGAAAGGAAGTGGGGGAGTTAGTAACTATTTGCTGCTCGGAGTTTTACTTTTGTTTCATATTTGTTGAGATGTTCCAATAAAACGTAGGCGTAATTATGCCTGCTAGAGTCATTGTGCACCCTATTACTGTTTCGTAACTCTTATAATAGAAGAACATCGGGATAGTTTAAGCTTTACAACAATTTCTCAAGATGAAATGCAGTTTACGCTCACCCCACATCTCGAAAACTTGCTGTAAGGTAGTATGGAGTTTCCCAACTAAGTCATAAATGTAACCTAGGTGTTTCTTCCCAGTCATCTACGGTTTTTCTCCTTTTGATGCAAGCTAAGGTCGCATGAATGAAGGAAATGTCAAGGCTAAGTTGACGTTGGCCCACCCATAACAAAAAGCTAGTCTTCTTCTTAAGTCAGAAGAAGTTAATGTTTCCTAGTGGACCAGATATCAGCCAGCTGAGAGATAAAAGCGCGGCAGTGGCGTTGATGCAAGTTGTCATCTGCATCAAAGCTAACCTGCTGGTCATTATGTTCTCGGTTTCCAATCGCTAGTAAACACTGTAGCCAATATTTATCAACTTGTACTTGGATATACATTAAGAATCTTTACCTTGAAACAAAAACCAAATTTCTTAATTTATTAACTTTTTGGCGTACTTCAAGGGTTATCAGGATCATCTTCAGAGTTCTTCGTTGATTTTAACCTATAACAAGCGTAGCATTTTGGCATAAAATTATATTATGTCCAGCGGCCTGAACAAATCAACTGGAATAGTTTCAACTCCTGATTTACCAACTAAATCCATGCATGCTTACTAATCTTTAAGCTTTATATCAAGACTTCTTGCTCTCAAACGTCTTACATTCGATCCACCCGAAATATTAATAAAAATATTAAAAAAGTTAGAAAGATCAAAGATTTATTTATTATATTATTTATTAGACTTACAACTAACTACAAAGTCTATATAACTCAAAAATAAACGTTGTAAACTACATTGTATAATATAACAAACTTAAATATTTTTAAAAACTGTATAAAATATATTTTAAAACGCAGACAAGGAAAGACTTTTGAGAGTAAGCCCACAGAACTAGACTTTCCTCCGTTAGTTAACAAATATACCAAGGCGACATTAAGATTAAAGACTTTTAAAACATTGACTGCTGATATGATAGATCAAACTCAACGCTAAGACGGAAATTAATCCACACAGTCACAGTGAAACAAGACTAAAGTTATTATCAAATTTTAATTGCTCCCAAAACACTCATAACCTTACAATCAACCCAATTTTTGTTCCTAAATACTTTCATTAGTCCGAAAAATGGGGAAAAACCATTATTTATTGCAGATGTTTTAAGGCCAAAAGTTTTACTTCCAGGGTTGCTATATTGTCCAAATTTATTTCGTGGGATATTGTATCATCACAGCGCCCTCTATATTTATACAGAAACAGCATTGTAGTACACGTTATATTAATTGATCTGTCACAACTATATGCAGTCATGATCAGTAAATAAATCTCTTCTTTGTTTTTAAATACAAATCATTTTTTATTTTAATGAGGGCAGTTCTAATAAGTCTAATCTATGGGCCGAAAGAGGAAGATTTTGGAGAATCACTTAGTGACATTGACGCGTATCCAGATACACTGGTGGCTACATTTCTACTTTCTTTTGGTAATTGTCACAGTGCGTAAGGGCCATTTTAGAATCTCTAGTCCCATTTATATGTAGTGAAATAAAAAGAAAAATGATTTTGTAATTGTAATAGACTATAGTTTGTAGTGATTTATGCATACTCAAAAAGTCTATATACATATACTTAATGGAATACATACCTGCATCTTTTTTCAGTAATGTGGGTTCGAATCATAGCGGGAAGATATGCATCACTGTGAAAATTTTTCCAAGGTACTTAATTTGTATATTATTAAAAACGTCAAGAATAAACAGTGAAAGAAAACTGGTCGACGAAACCTGTTTAGTAAAACTAATACTAGTGGGGCAAGTCTACTATCCTTTCCGTAAAAATAGGGACAAGATATAATCACAAATATAATTTTAATTAATCAAAAATTTGATCGCAATGTTTCTGTCAGAACCTGCAGTGTAAATATAAGAGGGATTTGATTGAAAAATATTTTCATTATTTTCCCCAAAAAGCAAGAGGAAGTTATTAACCCTGTAATGTAGAATTATGAGCTTTACACAGTTAAATTTGTTACTGCATATTTTCAATCTTTGTAATCCTTCTTCTATGCTTTTATATTACCTGGCAACCCTGTTCTCCTTTTGAATAATGACAATGGAACTTTTCTAATTTTTCGCTCTAAATTCGGAGACGAGCCAAAAGTGCAAAGTAACCGAGTTGCTCCAGTTTTTTTGAGTTTCCAATTAAGTTATAAATTCTGTCTTTTGATATCTTGTACCGAACGAAGCTTACATTTAAAGCAGACGACAAACATTTAGGTAAGGGACGGATTTTTTCTACATACCTTCACTATCCTATTTTATTACACGTTGAAAGTGCAGTTAAAATGCAAAATAGCATTTTTATAGTAGCGTTTGCCTGCAGCTTCACTCGCTTAAAAATATGTATATTTATGTATGTATCACATCATGAAGTGAATACGTTATAAGTTTTATGTATGTCGAACGTAATTTGTAATTTAAAGTACCTTATTATAAATACCCGTAACGTCATCTAGTGAATGTGGAACTAATCATGAGAGAAACTAATAAATTTATATTGTCTTCGTCGTTGACATGACTGTGTACTTTTAAACCAATTGTGACGGTGGCGTCAACTTATACGCAACCAGAGTGCCATTTTTAGCTATATTCTTCTATCCCTCGGGAGCAATTTTTTTTTCTAGATGAAAGGTACCGTATATTACATACCCCTGACAAAGTGTATGTAAAATTTTGTAACGATCTATTGCGTAGTTAATGTGTGAAAAAGTTACAAACAAACAAACTTACATTGGTATTATTAATACCTATTCTTTAGGATTGTTATGTTAGTCTCAGTAGGGCTTGGCACTTGGCTTCACTCAAGTCGATGTTGATTCCCAATTTCTGATAATATTTAAATTTGGAATTAGTTGGAATATAGTGATCATAAGTGTGTTTAATATCAAAAAAGGTGTAAGATACGGTTACGTAGCATCGCCATAGTCATTCAACCTTTTTATGAACTTGAATTGAATGAAATTGAATGAATGAAATTGCTTGAATGGTTTGAAAGAAAATGAAAGTGGTTTAAGACGTAACCCATTCAGGGTTACCCATTAAATGTCTCCTCTACGCCGATGACAGGTTAATACATGCATCGCTGGAAAAAGAGTTACAAGATTTGGTAACAATTATGGACGAATCTTTTAAGAATAAGGGTATAAAATTAATCTGAATAAGACAAAATTTATGGTGTTTGAAAGAAATGAAAGGATGACAATTTGAACATAGAGACAGGAAATTAAAAACTAGAGCAAGTTAAAAAGTTTGTTTACCTATGGTGCATATTTACGTGAGGCGGTAAGCATGAAAGTGATATTGAAAGGAGATCAAGAGCACGCTTTAAGGTGAAAGAAGCGCTGAACTCTTTTATGGACAGTCGGAAAATGTCTGTTAAGGCTCACCTGGCTATCCAACAAAGGGTATTAGTGCCAAGACTAATGTACGACAGTGAAATTTGGGAATGGCAGAAGAAGTATAATAAATGCAGTTGAAATCAGAGTTTTGAGAAATATATGTAAGGTTAATGTTAGTGATACGATAAGAAACACTGTGATAAAGGAACGTTGAGAATTGAAATAGGATGTGGTGACAACAGTTAAAAAGGAATATTAATGTGGTTTGGGCATGTAGAGAGAATGAATGAAAGTAGAAACATAAAAAGTATTTGACGCGAATGAGACTGGTAGAGTCGATGCCGGTAGACCGAGATGTATTCATCAAGATCAAATTGAATATATTTTGAAGAAAGGTCAGATAAGAAGTAGTTTTAATGAGTGTGTATGTATGAAAGGATTAACTGATATTGACGAAGCGGAAAGTGTTTGTCAGGATCGTAGCAGGTGGAGATCCATCGTCTCTGTCTATGGAAAACGGGCATGGCAGTATGCATCCAAGTCCATGAAGGATGAAAAACCAAAATAATACTCAAAAATAGTTCATAATCTGAGTTTATAGCATCAGTCGTTGGGTGTATGCAAGTAAATAAAATAAAAACTGCTGGGACAAACTATTTCAAATTTTTAGGGGACCACATGGCAGCTACTCCGCGTCGAATAAAAAAGAATCATGTAAATCTAATCATAAATCTCACAGTACTCGGTGTACATATGGAACGAAAATGATTTTTTTTCATAAAAATGTTCATAAAATGAAAACTACTGGGCCAAACTATGTAAAATTTTTAGGGGACCAATTGAAAGCTATTCCGCATCGAACGAAAGAATCACGTAAATCGGATCATATATCACATAGTAATCGGCGAACATGCATAAAAAAGCAACAAAAAAAAGATCCCGACGAATCGAGAACCTCCTCCTTTTTTCGAAGTCGGTTAAAAAGTACGAATAACTGGCCACACACCTTTTGTTTGATGAAGGTTTTTAAAATGCTCGACATATGAGTAGTCATCAATATTTCAAAAAGTTTATCAGAATTACTTTTGAGTAAAGAGTTGTGTTTTTAGAAGACTTCGCGGAAGTTACAACCGTTGTATAGACCTACCTCGTACATACTTTGGGTACTTAAACTTGTTACTTTGGTATAAAATTAAATGTAGAACCAAAAGTAATTTATTTATTAGACCCTCACAATTTTGCTTATATAATTTTATAGAAATTTCCAATTCCTTTTCACGATTAAATATCTGAAGGAATACTAATAAAATCTGTCAAGGAAATAAATCTTTTTGCCGGGGAAGGACACCAGCAACTTTTTGTCTCAAGAGCTATCTTGGAATGGGTGAAGTAAGAGATAGAAATGAGTATGGGCAACTCATAATTCATTCTGAAGTTAGGTATAACTTGACAATCAATATTGAGGCTTTTGATAAGGAAGATAGATATGCGCGTTTCACCGTTACCGATTCTTTGTTACATCATTCCATAATTATTATACAAATGTAGACTGAGTATTAATATCCAAGCACATTAAGTCTAAAACTGAAATATTTTTATAACTACTATACTCATTAAATATTGCAATGTCGGGTTACAGGCATTTCAATCATTTACCAACTTTAAATTTAAAAAAATCAGTCAAGTAAATTCGTCAAAATGCAGCATTCAGAGCACGCTTCCAAATTTATTTGATTAACTGAATAAAAATAATATGCATGTAATGTTAATTTTAATATTAAATAACAAGAAGTTATAATTAAACTTTAATTAATATTTACTTATGTTCTTAATACATGTCATTGTAAATTATGGTTAAATGTGATAAAGCCAAGCCGGGATAATTTATCTTCATTACAACTCTTAAGGCCCGGTAAGGATCGGTGTGATACCGCATGGTATCACACCGACAGAGAGATGACCGATGTTCTGTGAGAGCATTCTCACAGAACATCGGCATGAAAGTGTTAGCCTTGAGCTAGTCATGTTTCACATGATGAGTGAGAGATCCGATGGCCCACATCTCCCACATACCCCTATCCCATTCCTCCTGTCTGATATCTCTTTCTCGCCTCTGATATTCCATTCTTCTTTCTCTCACTCTAAAGGCTGGCAATCAAAATGTATTATCTAACGTGTTAGTAGTAAGTATTGCAGGAAAATAGTGTAAAGATATCTCATAAACTATATAAATAATATAAGCTAATGAATGTCCTCCTTCCTGACCTATAAAGGAGGTAAGATTGAAACAAAAAAGCTGACAATACGTCAACTTCGCCCCTGTTATTGCAAATATCTATAGGCGTCAGTAATCATTTATCATCAGATGGCCGACTGCCTGTTTACCAGCTTTGTTATAAAAAAACAATTACATTATATAACTAGCAAAAAGCACCGCTTTAGGAGGGTTAACAGGGTTTTCTACCTAGTGATTATTAATTGATTACTGAAATTTTATTTGTGCGTAACTAAAAAAATCCAGCGTATTTATAACTAAACAATATTCTGTTTACTTACTTACATCGGTATTAGTGCTTTAGTTTTCGTACAGATGGCGTTAGTAGTAACGGTCCAGTTGATATTACACACGTGTCTTATTAGTTTTATTATTTTCGACAAACGGCATCAGGAATACAATATAACTGTAATTAATGAAAAATGAAATAAATCTTCTATTTTTTTAATGCGTGTAAAATAAATTTCTATGTCAGGTCTATGTAACATCTAGAACTAAATTGTATTTACTAAGGCAAAGCTCAAATCTGAAAGTGTGATAGTATCTCAATAAAATTTATCACAAAAGTGCATAGATTGTGAGATAGTTGAAAATTGTAGTGGTCTGTAATTGTAGTACTGGTAAATTGTAACAGTTGCTGCTGCTATTTTGAATTATACACCAGATTATTACTTTACTAGGTCAAATATCTAGAAAACTCATATACCTAAAGTAACAGAACTACATCGGTTTAAACCCAGGCTAAACTTGAGATTATTCATAAAGTTAAACAATCGCACAACTTTGTACAATGTTAATAGTTTTATGACGGCCATTCTAGCTTCCTCGTTTATAAGTGTTTTGTAAATTTTTAACGACTTTGCGAATTAGCTTGTGGATTCTCTTGTGTTTCGAAGTTTAATGAATATGGAGCCTTCGTTAGGTTGTCTGCAAGCTTTCTGTCTGAATTTAGAAGCGTTTTATACTTTTATAGGGTTCTTTGGACCTTCGAAATGTGATGTCACACATTGTGCAATACTTTTTTTTAAAACGCATATTTTATTATTAATTTTAGTTTCATGTGCTGACAAGAAAGTCAAGACAAATGTATCAGATTTTTTCTAAGACGTAGGGAGATACAAAGTTTTTTCGAAGACGTAGACCTTTCGTACAATACCGGGCCCTAAGACCTTAAACGGCAAGTTTAAGAGCCCAAGGCTTGTATGGGACTGTTATACATAATATGTTCTCAACTACACGGAGAAACATCGCCAGCTATCAAATGGTGGGGCCAATCCGTTTTGCCCATACGTGGCCTATGGTGCTCTATCGGATTTTTCGTGCAAAAATAGTAAAGGAACCAGATGCCGCAAAGCCACTTTGTTTTATTCTATGAAAGAAGTGTTTCCATATATTAATTCAATTTAATAAGGAAGCAGTAAAAACCATACCCAGAAACAAGTGGTCCGATGTATTTTATGAGTCTGTTACTTATATGAGAAAGTTCATTAAGTGCTGTAGCATGGAGCTACCATTTAGCTCTGCCGATAGAGTAGGCATATGGAATACAAATGAGTTGATAACGTAATAAATTACTCTATAAAAACCAGTTCGCCAAGCACTATGTTACTGGTATATCCGATACAATCTTATAAGGTCAAGTCGTTGAGATGTTATATTTCATTGTAAGCATACTTGTTCTACTCTCATTTATTGACTTCAGTTGATAAAAGATAGATGGATAGATAACACTTTATTGCTCACCAAAATGCATAATTACAATTCTGTTGGCGCGTGCAGGGGCGGGGCTAAAATAAGGAAAGAACTTACAGGATAAGGTTGCCGTACCAGACCCGCTATGAACGATGCGGGATTCGCAGCGACAGGCACTCCTTTCTTGTGATCGTTTCTTCTCGTCTTGCAGTTTCGATAAGTGGAGCATCTGGAATGATACAGCGGGTATCTTATAACATGCAGGTTGATATAAACAGGTATGAATAGCAGCATAACACACAAAACGGGGCAAGGCGCGGTAGCAGCAGTGCGTTCATGGGTCGGACGTAGACTATGTCACATTACAAAGTGACAGATGCGGCGAAAGAAAAAAAAGGAAGCAAAGAGGCGGTGACCTTATAGTCGACGTTAACAAATACTTCTTGACAAAACAATAGGCGGCCTTATTGCTAAAAGCGATATCTTCCAGACAATCTAGTTTAAAATAAATTCTTATCTAATCTGGCGATGTAGGTGGAGAAGAAAAAGAACAGGACTGTTGTGCAATAAAAATATACATACTCACACTAATTTATAAATATAATACACACATAGATTCAGACACATTCATAGAATACGTATATACGAAATAATCTAAAGATGTAAATTTTACTTATTGGAATGACCTATTTGATTTGATTCCCTTTAAAATGGGAAACTCGGGCCCAACAACAAATATTCAAATTTTGGTTTAGCCCCCCCATAAAGATGAGGCGGTTCTAACCTCTGCTGGTGAAATTGGTCAATCTCTATCCCGGGTGACCAAAACTTGTTGCGCGGATGTACATGTGAGTAACTTGGTTCTAGGCCTCATGTTTTACCCACACAAGCGCGGGCAATAGGACGGAGGTTTAGGTTTAGCGAGGTTTTTGGGAACGGCTTTACCACAGTACATGCACACGCTGCGCGTCGCTTCTCGATGCGGATTACTCCTCTCCCCGTTGAAAAGATGCAGTAAGGTAAAGAAAGCCGTCCCATTAATGGTGGAACGGACACTATACATACCCACAGCGTCTCCAAGGCGAATTGGCGAGTTTGACAAAGGTTTCTCGTTGTGCAAGTTTCATCACGATCTTTTTCTTTATTCATTAGCTCGTGGTAATTATATTCAAATTTAAAAGTTTTTATTTGGAATAAGTTTCATTGAAGAACACATTTTGAAGGTCATACCTATAAGTCATTTCTTTTTTCTTTAATTGACTTTCTATTATACTTACACCGCCTTGCAATGTGTTATATTATTGCTGTTAAGAAAAACAAGCAGCAACAACGTCTAGCTCAAAATTGTTTTTATTCTTATTTAACTAAGTTATTTTTTAAAATAAATATTACAGGCTTGTTATGCAACTACTTTTTGAAGAATTAATGGAGTTTCAGCAATAATGGCATACTCAGTGAGACAAAGACATAATAAACAGAAAGAATAATATTGTTACAATTTGGGCCACCTGCATATCTATTAACAAAGCACATTTATTACCTGCCTTCGTTTGAGCTAATAATATTGAAACTCTTTTAAGCATATCTTCTTGTGTTTACTTTGTGTTTAAAATTTGTGATTGGAAAAACAGCCCATTGTGTATTGTAATATTTATGGTAGTCATTAGCCAGGTGTGATTCTTGGAAAATTCAGTCTACGCGATCGAGCAGACATATTGTATTTGTACAGTATAAAGCAATGTCCCAACGGAGGGGTGAGGAGTCAAGTGATAACCACTCACAGAGCAAAACGTATGTATTACATTCGGCAATCTATTTAGTGACGGACTTTGCGCGTGTTAATATATTTGTGCCTGTGTTATACGTGTTTGTATAGTAATAATAAATTCTATAGTAATTCCAACGGAATTTTATTTCGAGTCGCGTAACTCGTAACAATACAAATTGATTATTAACAATAGCAAAAGTAAGAATCATATGATTATGCTTAGATAATGTTATTTCCTATACCAAAAACAGGAAGAACGTAACATAAAAATGCCTTTGTCATAAATCAGGACATTGCTTAGCAGAGACAAACATAATACTGGTACTTTATATATAGATATTTCCTTACTCTGATAGATAAACCTATAAACATTTGATACAACATTACTTTTTATGTTTATAGTAATGTGGAATATATTTCGCCTAAAATACGTCGCTTCCAATCTACCTAATTCGTTTTCTCGAGACGAAAATGCTTGAGCCCCCACGCTCAACTACGCAACGGTTCTATAGAACGGTTGTTCCGCATACGACAATGATCTGAAGGAAACTTCCCGCTAAGTTTTTCTCTCTTCATGGCATGGGGTTGCTTTAGAAGGGTGTTATAAAATTTCTAAAAGCCAGCGACGCGTCCGTAGACGGCGGTAACCACCTTTCATCAACTGAGCTGTCTGCCTGTTTATCTGCTACAGGCAATAAAATAATGTCCATTATATTCTACTACTTAGTCTTGGGATAAGTAAGGAGTAGTATGGGACTCTTGAGAAATGTCGAATATCCAATAAGTACCTGGATCTCTGTTAATGGGAATGTCAAACCGGGAGTAGTCATACCTAGGGGCGTGCTTTCTTTTAGAAGCACCCTAATCAAGGGAAATTACCTAGTTACGTCTAAGAAAGATACAGAAGGACTCTTGTAGGTGTGGTGGATAGTCAGCCCACTGGCATCTCACAAGTCTTTTCTCGATGAAAATGGTGTGGAGAGCCGCCCCCGGGAGGCCAACAAATATTAGTTCAATTATTTAGTATACAACCTGTTAAAATTAGTTTGCAAGAGGGATTGTAGGGTTTTTGTATGTATTACTACATCCAAACATTTTCTAAAAATCCCGCATACTATCACTTTAAAAGAGGCATAACAATTCTGTCAGACGCTACCATATTGTTTGTGCTAAAAAACAATGACGCCATTTTCAATCCACACTTTTTCGCGTTTCAACCTATTGACATGTAAATTTCTTGTTAAAGACTGTTTACATTTATCCATAGTACCATAAACGGAATAATTTAATGATATAATACTACGAGTGTCAAAAACAACTGTTGATTTTGTTTTTAATTTCAAATAAGTAATGGTTCCTTTTTATTAAAACTATAAAATATTAAAACTCAGTTTTCATCCTAGTTACTAAAAATACCAATTACGAAAACAAATTATACAACAATTATTATTAACTATATTGCTAAGGGGATGATATAGTACAATTGAATGATACTGTTCCTCTTCTTTGTGTCATTTTAAAACCCCGTTTTAAATATGACTATTTATCCAATATTACACTACAACTAACCAATATTGCACAATGCTGGACTGCGTGTATATGTGACAGAACATTTCTCTTATGCACGGTGGGAATTTGGGAAGAGCTCCCAGCTGCAGAGTTCCTAAAGCGCTGCGATATGGGTCCACGTCTATAGGCGACGATAACGATTTTACATCTGGTGGGCCATCTGCTATCTGCTGTACTTTAGCTATAGAAAAGTCTCTACAATTCGAATATTTCCCTATAAAATTCGCTTAAGTTGAAATCCTTTATAGGTTGAAAAATCTATAACTCGAATTTTTTGGCGTCTTCCTTCAAGTCCTACTTACAGGGGTTTCATTGTATATACTTTGAAACGCAAAATACCAATAGCTTATTATTTCAATTATCTATATTTAAATAAATCAATTGCTGTTTATTAGTCTCGCTAAAACTCGAGAACGGCTAAACTGTTTTGGCTAATTTTGATTTATTTGTAGAATAGTCCAGGGAAAGTTTAAAAGGTGAGTAAATATGAAAAAAATGCTTGGAATATAGTAAAAACAACAAAAAAATATTCCTACCTGTCAAATATTTGATGTTTGTCTCATCGTTCAGAAATGAAATTAAATTTAAAAGTGAAGTTTTTTCATTTTGAATGTCAAACGTTTGCTCTTCGTCTCGTCGTTCAGAAATCACCGTTTTTTATTTATTGATTCTGCGCTGTTCGCGTATAAATATGCTCGCTCCTTAATGTATTCGCGATTACGATAAGCTTTCGTTAGCAGGGGCGGGAACAATTTTATATGTACTTATTTTTTATGCGAACCGAAAAGATAAGGCTGCCAATTTCGTCTTAATACGGGAAGGAAATATTGATCAAATTATTCGATTGGAAAAATTCCCCTTTATTACATTAGCCAGTACAAAATATACATACAATGCGTAACAAAAATCACGTTATAGTTTGCAGGGATGTGAAGATATTGTGTATAAATAATTCCCGGTACTAATCTTGAGCTGTCGGCGGAAAACAGTAGGCATCGCTTTCCACATGGATCGCAAATAATGTATTCAGATTTATCGAGAAATTGACAACATTATGTTTTGTCTCTTTAATTGATGGAGAGAGTACTTCATATTTCGAAAAATGATCGAAATTTCACTGTTTGTAGGACAAGTGACCGCTCAAGAATCGTGTCCGGATCTAAACAAAATTAGCATTACATAAAAAGAAATGGAAAAATAACGTCATTAATAAAGAAACGTCATTTCTCGGGATAAAAAGTGTCCTAAGTTTCGATCCGGAAAAGCTAGTTCTGTATCGAATTTTATTTAGTAAATGCTAGTTATCAATTAGCAATATGAGTTGTCGGACTTATCACGTTATTGAAGCAAAGAGGCAATATTTATGTATGCATAGTTTCTAAGCCATAAAGGAACATCATATAGGTAGGCATATATCCAGATTTTATATATATACATAATTAAATTAAATAAATCCTACTCGTACTTAATATTATAAACGCGATTTTTTTAAAGAATGTACGTATGTTTGTTACACTTTCACGCAAGAACTACTTGATGGATTATGATGAAACTTTGCAATAATATAGGTTACACATCAGAGTAATATATAGGCAATAATTTACAAAGTCAAATAAATAATCTGCAGACAAACACACATATTGTATTTCGCGTTATGGGTAATGTACAATGAAATACTCTGGGGACGATCACAGACATCCAGACCGTAATAAATAACGGAGAAAATTTGTTTTCGAAATTTACCATCCCAGGAATCGAACCCAAAGCGTTGCAGCGTGGTAAGCCGACAGAGGCCGTCAATCAATATGAATAGAAAGAAAGAAAGAAACAGGTTTGTTTTTAGGACATATACAAGTGAAACATTAAAATGAATAAATAAAGCACAATAAAAAAAAGGCAATACAACCACAAAGTAACTGAGGATATACATAAATGAAGTCCTAAAAATTGGATCAAGCTCAGCAAAAATGTTGATCTTTCAGACCAACGCTGATCTTCCGCTTGACCCTTGAGCGACGCCACGGCAAACTACACATTATATTATTAATAAATAATTATATAATTGTTGTAATAAAGAGAATATTAGTACTGAGTTCAATAAAATTACAAATATTTATAGCATAAAATTCATATACAACACATATACATATAATAAACTAGCTGTCCGGGCAGACGTTGTTCTGCCCTGAAGAAATAAAATTTAGAACCCGATCTCAGCGCCAACTACCGGTTCCAACGGTATAAAAACTATCTTATCTTTCAAGTTGGATCAAACTGGACACGGTGTGCAAATTTGATTAAAATCGGTTGAGTAGTTTAGGAGTCCATCGCGGAGAAACATCGTGACAGGAGATTTATATATATAAGATAGCTGTCCGGGCAGACGTTGTCCTGCCCTGAAGAAATAAAATTTAGAACCCGATCTCAGCGCCACCTACCGGTTCCAACGGTATAAAAACTATCCTATCTTTCAAGTTGGATCAAACTGGACACGGTGTGCAAATTTGATTAAAATCGGTTGAGTAGTTTAGGAGTCCATCGCGGACAAACATCGTGACAGGAGATTTATATATATAAGATTTAACGATATTATACACAACATATTATATGGTAAACAAGGTAAATAAATAACATAAAAAACAGCCTTAAAACAATACCAGAATTATATAATGCTGGTGTCGTGGCTTTGTGAATAGATACCGCGAGTGACATTGCAGTGCATAGCTAGTAATATATAGCTAGGAATATACTTCAACTCTCCAATAGTAGGGGAGCCCAAATTGCTAAATGTGAAGTTCTCGAATGTCGCGGGGACCTGTTGGATTGTTAAGATTTGATGCTAAAAAGCAAAAAAAGAAAAATCTTATATGATGTATTATGCCCTTTCACAGGTGGGGGGAGCGTGTACATGTTTTGTTTTTAAAGAGTCGCACAGAAATACTCAAGCGCGTCAGATATTCAAATAAGATGTTAAGAAAAGAACTAAAAGAACTCCTATTCAAAAAACTGACGATTTGGACGCGACCAAAAGCCAGGGTCGATTTTTGGAAATGCAAAAAAAGTGGTACATTGAAGTACTCGAGCGTGTCAAACATTAATGCACACACGGTTCAGCTTGTTTTCCTTGACGTGCTGACCTATAATTTAACAATTATGTAGAAGAATTTCCTTAATATGACGGTATCAAAAATAAGTTGAAGCATAAAAAATACCCCCACCCTGCATGAAGGGTTAATATATGGTGGGGTACATAATAGGGTGCAAGGTTTCTCCCCTATGTTATTCTGCCACTCTCGAGTAAATCCCAAAACCCCGCTTGGCCTCCCCTACTAAAAAGGTCTCACGAAACACGATGTTCGAAAACATGTTTTCTCTGAAATCCAATTTTGTAAGACCTCCCAAAGAAATGTAGTGACCCACATATTATACATAAAAAATATGTGCGCTATATTTTTGTACGTCGTAAAAAGGTATCATTTGGTCTAGATTTTTAGAGGTGAGATAGTCACAAAAATATTGATGGAATACATAAACAAATTTTATTACCTCCACATTTTTACAAAAAATTGGTTCCTTTTATCACATTATAAAGAATTTGTAGTCACTTGAGTTATAGCAGTCATGGTTATATAGTACGTAGGTACTATTTACGACTCAGTAATAAAAATACAAACTTCTGTGTATATAGTATATAGATGATTTCTCAATAATACTGTTACGAGTTGCGAGACTCAAATTTAAATGACATTGGAATTACTGTCGAATTTATTAGAACTATACAAATACGTATAACATAGGTACAAATATAACCTTACACATCCAAATGTAATGCAGAAGGCCGTCATTCAATAAAACGCGCAATGTTCCGTCAATATTAGACTCCCGATTGTAGTAAAAATGTATTGTAATACTTGTAACAACTCAGAAGGGTTTATGATTATAAAAGAACAGCTATTGGGCACATAGTTATAATCAGAGAACTTTACGGTTTTCACATATTTATTGCACTGACTGTTCACACTCTATAATCATTTTTATAACACCTCGCCAACCCTCCAACAATTTAACAGTTTAAGAAACTTAGCATATTGGCACAACAGATAGCGGATTGAAGTCATAGATAATGTGGGGGCGAAGAGGCCAAAGGCCCTCAATAAAAGAAATGCGGAATGGCGGTGAAAGAGTGTAGCCACGTCGTTATTTTCCACGATTCAAAAATTAGCTGAGCAAAACAGCACTCACGGTTGTCTCGTCGCCGCGTTGTCTTTACCAGGCCTGGTACGATGATACGTAGGTGCTGGATACCACTCGCGAATCTAGTTTGTGTGAAGATGAATGTAGGGTTGCGCACGCGACACAGGTTTGTGCGGGAAGGTGATAAATGCCACTGATTACTTTGCGGGGTGCAACCTGCGCGTGCGGGCGTCCGCTGGGTGCGATCCGGTGGGGGCGGGGAGATAACAAACCGGCGCACGTCTTGTCTGCCTGTCCTTGAATAGGGGAGAATTACGAAGTGGCCCAAACAGATAACCTATTTTAATCAAAGTGTTATGAATGAAAGAATTTAACACATTACCCATAAAACATTATACTTAAAGTTTTACATATAATAAAACAAAATGAACACAATAGGGGAAAGCAGGTAGGATTCGTACGTTTTTTGTTCTGATCCTTATAAAAAAGAAACTATTAGCTATTACAAAATTATTTTAATAGCGGTATATTACCCATTTATCTGGCTTTAATATTATGGAAGTGCAGTTTTCATATAAAGCAACACGGAGAAGTTACGACCGTTTTCCTAAAAAATGGAAAACGCACGAAAGCACCCCATGCATGGGGTAGCTTCGTGCATAGCGTGGGGCACATTCGTACACAGTGGGGAACCTCCGTACAATCAAAGAAAATGCCATTTATTCAATGTAGTAAAATCCTTTAATGAGGTCAAAGTTAAAACAGCATCAGCCGTCATATAGTCAACTAGTAATTATTGTATTCAGAGTACCTATGTAACGAACACAAATGTATTTTTTCTTCTCTAATAATTATGAAACTAATGATCTACATCTAGTAATGATCAAAAATATTGTTTTAAGTACTTTAATACTTAAAAATAAGTCCTGAAAATATTCATGTAACATAATACTTTTTCCTTTAATAAAAGAACTAAAAATCAACATTATAAATTTTATCACATGTCTTAACATACATAAATACATAACTTCACGCCAGGTTCCTTGCGGGGTAGGCACGAACAACAGAGCGCCAGGCTTATTCATACACACCTCATTTGCTTCTTTGACATTCATAGCTCTTGTCATGCATGGTACCAGCACTGCGTTGTGTATGGCAAGCTGGGCTTTCTGGCTGAGTTTCTTAGCGCCTAGAAGTTTACCTAAGGCTCCATTCATACTATTCCTCAAATTTACGCTTCTTTCTATGTCAGCGCTGTACCTTCCATCCCTGCTAAAAGCACATCCAAGATATACAAACTCATTCACTTGTTCCAGCATAACATCATTGACCATTATCCTTGCATTCATTCTGGTTTCATCTCTTTCAAACACTATAACCGTTGTTTTCTTCGCATTCAAATATAAGCCTCTCGCATGACAGTCATCTTTCATCATTGTGACTAGTGTTTGCAGTTCTGATGGCGATTAGGCTAAAAGCACGGCATCATCCGCATAAAGCAAAGTGCTAACAACTAAATAATTTTTTTGCAGAGACTTAAAACATAAAGTTGAGTTGTATTTATCGTGAAATTATAACAAAATTGCCCATAGGTACAATATCTACTAGTACCTATTATACTAGAGGAGGATTCATACAGTACGAATCTACCCCACATATAACTGCACGAAGGTACCCCATCCAGATAATTCAACAAATTAATTTGAAATAAACATAACCGCTATAGTTGAGCTAAAATATCTATTTAAATATTAAAGTAATATTTTAAGGCATAAACTATAATAAATCACTTTTATAATTTGAGCATTACTTATACCAGCCAAGCGAATTAAAAGATGACAACGAAAAATACTTACGCAGAGCGAATTCACGTATCGACTTACATCATCGAAGCCAATGGCCGTATTGTAGCCCCATCCCGCAGGTACCCGTATCCTACAAACGGCAATCACGCACACAAATGCGAACATTTCAATGTTGCAAAATGGCGGAGATATCCACTGTACGAATGCTCCATGTGTACGAATCCTACCTGCTTTCCCCTACAAATCTGCGATAGATTTGTATTGTGCTGCCAACATGAAAACAAAATGTAGGGAATACCGTTAATA
The DNA here is from genome assembly GCA_012273795.1 of Dendrolimus punctatus. Lineage (NCBI taxonomy): Eukaryota > Metazoa > Arthropoda > Insecta > Lepidoptera > Lasiocampidae > Dendrolimus > Dendrolimus punctatus. The sequence goes on along the minus strand of JAABVI010000062.1, from coordinate 129,427 downwards.
TACAATTGAGAGATTTTGAATTAAAACCTGTACACATTCACTACATTATAAAGGATAAATATTGTATTGTAAAAATATAACATTATTATTCAATTAAGGAAATGGTAGATTGAATCTTTTAAAAATAAGAGGGTAGGAAATAACAAAATTAATTATCAACGTTAAACGGAAACATGACAAGAGTAACTATGCCACCAAATAACTGTAACATTATGTAAAAGACACCTAACCTCAAGACACTGTGAGCTCTTTCTGCGTGCAACGAAACAAACCAACTTGACTGATAATTTCTTCTTTTATTTTTTCCTTCCACTCATTTTAATATTATATAAAAAAAAATTTAGAACTAGGCATGTTTGCTGAAGAGTTTCTTGCGCCGCTTCTTCTCTTCAAGCCACAACATGTTGTGAAGCGGTGGTAAATTAGATTAGGCTCCCATAGAGTAAATAATATCAATAAACAAAATTAAAACTAAATAATTAAAATGAACAAGTTGGCGGTAGGCTGAATAAAAACTTTGACAATACACGTTTGACAAATGTCATCTTTGTCTTCCGTGACCACGGCAACTGAAAAGCGGCCGAAACGTCGGATAAACCTAAATAAAATAAATTACCGCGGTAAAAACCGTTAAAACGTAGTTTTATTATGTGTACAAGTCGCGAAAACTTAAGAAAATATTATTATGTAAAAGTCTGATTGTGACAAAAGAGCTCTTCGTTTATCAGGACAAAATGATAAAGAAATACAAAGCATATATTTTTCTAAGAAATATATTAGATTTTCAACATTTTGCCTTCTGGCGATATGCCATCAGTCAGAAACAGTTCACTATCGAACATAGACCGGAAGTAGCCAGGCGACCGTGTTTGACTGAGGTTCGTACTTCCGCTAGGATTTACTTTAGAAATACGTTTCCGGTAGATTTAGAGTCAATAAATAATACAATTTACTTTAACCTTGCTCGTGTTAGTAGAGATTGTTTAGTTCATGACATTATAGGAAACATTTCATTAATCAAAAGTTAATATTAAAAAAACATATCTAAGTACATTTTTGTAAAATATTTTAGTGATGAAAGAAGAAAGAAAATATTTATTTCTAAAAATGCGACACTTAACAGTAATTAATAATAACAACAGCAAACCCGCAAGCAATAAGCCGTGGTGAGTAGCGACACCTCATACCTTACTCCGGGGGCCAAAGCAAGGCCCCTGCCTCCGTGCTTGCCTTAACCAGCCGGCACGGAGTGGAGATCGCTTGGGTTAAGACTCAAGCGTTGGACTAAGCTTCAAGGAGGTGATAAATGGAATCCCGTCAGAAGTAGCTTTGGTGAACCTGCATACTAACTAACATACTAAACCCTGTTTTCTATGGCATTTTTTCGGGCCCATGCAGGGAGTGGCGAGTCACCGTCTGCTCATTTTGCCATGTTCCCCGAATATTGGGACGGGCAGACGCCATATTCCCAGACCCCTAGCAATTGACCCAAATAGAAGTACTGGACTTTCTCATTTCCTACAATAGTCCTACACTGGGCGGGGCTTGTCCTTGGGTGCATTATTTTATGGTGTAGACAGGGATAATCGCCGGTCAGTATCACGCCACATTTACATTAAATTTGTCAAGGGGTTTTGCAAATTTGTCAACTCTTCAAAACTCAGAGTCATTTTTATGGCCCATGGTCTTCAAAGACATACAAGAATAACAATAATAATGAAAACGTGTGCTGCAATTACATTTTCAGAGAGCAGCAACGCATTTGTAGCACCTTTGGTGTTGCAAATGTCCATAGGCGATGGTAACCGCTATCCATCGAGTGGGCCGTTTGCCTGTCTACTGAACTTGTGCAATAAAAAAATGTCTCGTTACTACTCAAGCGTCAAATTTAAGAGGAAGGACGGAACGAGAACAACAGTAAAATAACGCCTCTACAGATATTCACGTGATAAAAAGGGACAACATGACATGTACGACTGCTAGTAAAATGAGATGACCGAGGCCGATCATATCCGATTCTTAACGAATATTTTCGAACTAGATATAGGACAAATGAGGGAATGACGCTAATAAATCTGGCCGAACCTACATAAGGTACCCTGGTTTGTCATCCGATTTCCAGATCGTTTATTCTCAATACTTATTATTTAGAAGAATTTAATTTTATATTACAATGAACACATAGAATTAAGCAAAGTGACATTGGCACGTGCCCAGACGTTACCCGGACAATGGTCACACATAAATTATAATGCCCCAAATGGAACATTGCCATATCTGCGACCGTGAGAAACAAATATATTTTCAAAATATATGTACTGAAAATAATATAATGTCCATAATAATTTATTGATACAGGAAGTGAACGTTTCGTTCTTAATTGAGAAAAAATAACCATTACATTTTTAACGGTACAAACCACTCAGCACATGACAGGATATAGACCAAGTAAGGACTCGAACATACGATGCGGTATGAATTTTTAATACGTCAGGTCATTATTAGAAACAAAGTGGGACAAGGGATGGGAGGTATTCTAAATCTTGTGAAAATTTCATATATTATATCTTTATAATATATTTAGGCTTTAAATACGAAATTTGAAGTATTAACGAAAAACGTTTTCAACTCCATTTGTATGAGCGTAGTGTTTAAATTATTAAGTATGATTTATCTATCTCATTCTTTCGCAGGCTAAATCCTGTAGATTTATTTGTTTATCTCTTTTCGTGTCGCTTTTTCGTTTCACGGAGTTTCAAATCACAATGATTCTAAAGAAGTTTCACTTCAATAATATTTTTTATTTAATTAACTTTCCTCTAATCATGTTTTTGTCTTATTTCATATCCAGTGTTTGCTACAAGTCTATTAAATCTTCAGAGAGTAATTGTACAACAATATTTCGAAAATATGTAAAAAAGAACCGGATGTAGATAAATATGAGGAAATAAAAGTTTTAGCTAGATGTGTCGCTCGAGAAGTTTCTTACCTCTTTTTTCTAGGAGCGATAACACGATGCAAAGCTGTTACACATAATAGGAAGCATATAAAGTTTAAGATTTAAATCTACTCCCTACTCCTACTCCTATTATATGTATGACCTTCGAACAATGTTTTCTAATGTAACTTATATTTACTAAAAAGTTGATTTTTGTTGCATTACGGCGCCTGATCGCAAGGATTTTGCTGTCTTATCTGTGACAAGATCGTTGTGGTATCCCATAATGTAGTTATACTTTAGTGCTCGAACTATGGTAAATAACCCTCCTCGTCTCGCCTCGCGGTTCACAAGTCCGTTATGCGTGCGGTGCAATATATAGTAGATATTTGTATGTAAAACGCCGCATTGACACCCGTCCGATACCACTCCGCCGCCACAACGCATCGTGTGTGTAAACCCTAAATATAGCGGTATGTTCACCTTCATTTCCTTGGCTGAACTACGCACCGGTTCACTAGAGCATTTATTCCGCTTACAATAACAAACTAAAGGGAATTTCCCACAGAAGCTACTACTTACTGCCTTTATCATTTAAAACAGTCATCATAATAATTCTTCGAGGATGGCAACGCTTTATAGTTTCACAAACGTGTATAGGCAACGGTGATTACTTTCCACCAGGTGTGCCAATTATGTGCTGTCCTACTTTTGGCAAAAAAGAACATTATTTCAAACGTAATGTTTTTTAAAAAATATAATGTATTTTATATACGGAGTAAAGAAGACAAGGTCATGGCGGATCTGATGGAAAGTGTTTACCTTGCCTTCATTTGATTACGAACGTTAGTAGAGGATTTAATCGAAAATTCAGTATATCTCAAAAACCTTCTCAACAGATCTTGTTCACCCCAATAGTTATTAATACTTTTTTAAGCTTTACCACAATATATGTTTTAAAACAAATCCATTTTATAATGCAATAATTAAGGTCAAGCAATATAATGTTTACGAATTTAAGAGCTTTCTATCTCGCTACTTACACTTAAATAAAAATCACATACGGATATTGTCTTCTTGAATTGCTTAGAAATCAAACCATTGATAACCCCAAAACTACACATTACAACGAAGGCATATTCCAAATTGGTTTTGTAGTTCAGAAACTGTATAATAAAAGCAGTGTCTAAATTGTTTGCTTCTTCCAACTATACTTGAATTGCAAATCAAACAGTTTATTTATCCAAACGTTGAATAAGGTTTGCGTTGTGTAAAAATATAACCCAAAAATAAAATAGAACGTCTGTCCCAAACATTTGAATCCCGGCGGGGGTTAACTGTAATGTCCTTATTCTTTATGCCAGTTGCTACACGAAATAATGGAAGAGTGTCAAAGACTGCTTCTGTTACTGCAGCCACAGTAGAGATGGCAATTTTAACAGGAAACTTTTCGATGTTAAAAAGATTATTTCTTTTGTCATCTTGCCACGTATAACAAAACAACCGCCCATGTTGTGCTTGAATGCGGAGAGGTGGCGTAATATTGGGCATAGGATCTGGTCGCCCGGGATAGTCTCTCAGAAGTCTTCGACAAAGTAAAGAAGCTGGTGAACTTCCTGGAGGAGTTGGTAACACACTGCGATTACAGTTGGCGTTACCGGTCCTTTCTTGTTTGTATAGACAATCTTAATTCAAATTTTTGAAGAGAGAGAGGGAACAATTTATTGCACACTAAAATATACAATTACAAAAACAAACCGTATTTACAATATCGATTATCCAGTCAAAATATTTCTTACCTAAACACAGTCATAAATTGTAAAGCCTTTATTTCGTAAATTTTATGAATTTTATGAAATTCAAAAAGAGCTAATTAGGCATATTCAACGAAAACAACGTAATCTTTGGGGATATAAAGTATCTTAAGTTTTTACACGGGTTATATATGTCGGAGAAAGCCTTGTTCTCACGACATCTCCTTTAGTTATTGCAGGTTTAGTGGGCGTCATCAGGATAAAATGCGAGCATAAAACACATAGCCAACGGTTTATACACTTTTAATTTAGATTTAAAACACATTTTAACATAGTTTAGACCGAGCAGCGGGTTCAGGGCACCGGTCATACTTCCAACTTCAATACTTTCTTTAAGATTCTCAAAGGTCCAACTCGACCTGTTGCCACCAACCAAATGTGCTACAAAAACTCCTCCGTCTACCCAAGTAGATACTACTCAAAGTATAGAGGGCGTCTGACCCCGCTCCGCCATATGCTCTGCTCTGATTGGTCGTTTATTAAATTACAATATTCATAACTTTTATTAGGTTAGAACGATCTTTAAGTTATAGAAACATTTAACAAATCAAATTTAATTAAATTAAGAATTTCAGAAGTAATTAAAATGTAAACAAATGATATTGTGCGTTATACGTCCAGTCAACAATACATCAAATTATAGCTTCCCTCCGACATATATATAACCAATGTAAATATTGAGTTTCATTCAAATCTGTTCAGTAGTTTTTACGTGATGCTCCTTTTTTATAGAGGGGAAATCTGTTTAGGCCATTGGCCGCGCAAGGGGGAAAAGTCGCGACCCATGTGTGGTATTGCTAGTCAGAGTGGAACTAGCACCTCGCGTATGCGATACCCATTGAAATCTCTGTCCGATTCTCAAACGTCTTTTGTCTGGGCTGTGGGTTCCCTCGAGCATTCACCTCCAGCCTGGATAGACAACGACCGGTCGCTTTATGGCCTGGTTCCACCATTTGCTAGCCACAGAGCAGAGAGCAGGGACTCTCCGGTTACCTTGGGTCTCAGTTTCCTTAAAAGATCAGCGGCGCATATAGTTACTTCTTTCCATGAAGTACCTAGGACGTCTGCCTGTATGCTGAACGCCCACTATAAAAGTAAATAAATATATAAACTGATTATGAGCCGATTCTTGATGTAATGTTGCCATTGTGCTCTCAAAGTCCTTTTGAGCCAATTGTTATCGCTGCTCCCACAATTACCGGCAGAGAAGACGTTACGTAAACAAAGCTGATATCGAATAAGCGCCGCGAACATAATAAAGTAACAAGATAAAAGCTGTATTAAACGACGGGACAGGATAGAAGTACCGCGGTGGGAATACAAATCAGCCACTCACCCTCCTCGTTTGTCAACATGAATTTCAACCAGTTGTTTTAAAGTCGAAGTATTGCCACAGTCCTATAAATAAAATCAGTGGAAGCACGTGGTGAGGTAGAGATCACCATTCAAATCGATCGGTGTGATATCATTTTTTCAAACGAGTTTTGCCACTTAGAGATGATGCCACTCTCGTAGAGACGTATATCAAACAGTACAATTCAAACAAAAAACATTTGTTTAAATAATTGAATAACACACAACACTCGTACGGAGCAGTTTGGCTCCCGTAGCAGCCACTCGACGACACTCCAGCTTGCGTGCGTGTTGCATTTTTTAGCCAGTGCGTTCAAAAGAGAGGATATTCTTCGGTCGGAATTTTTATTGATATCAAGAAAGCATTCTGCCTTTGGACGGCAGCCACACATTGCCTTCAATGCACTTGGCTGCCGACGCCCCGAGATCTCATACGCTCACCTGATCAAGGTGATGTTACGAGGTCGTGAAGACCACATAGCCGCTGAGAGGCCACTGAACGCAGACTCAAAGCCCGCGGGGGCCATTGGATGCCGCAGACTGGCCATCGAGAACCGTTGAAACCTTTAAAAAGTTTCCAATGGCTCCAAACCCCGCCACCGACGGGTTTTTGTCCGTTGAGTAGAAGCCGGGGCAAAGAAGTTTTCCTTGAGGCTCCAACTTCCCCTAAAATGGCCAAGAGGAAGAAGACCACCGAGAGGCACAACACAAGAATTTTACTTTGCTGAAATATGGGAAAGGACATGACAGTATTATAGACACCTATGTTGTTGCTTCTATTTATTTTTCGTACGCTTGCACTCTGGGCGCACTCCATCAGTACGTGAAAAATATCATCTGGTACGTCACAAGTTGAACAATTTGGTGACACAATCACTCAGACAGAGTATTGGCGTGAAACGATTACCGCTGAGCTAATTTGTGTCATGAGTGAGAGTTCCGATAACCTACATTTTTTTTCAACTGTCCCATCCTCTTTATCTATACTTCCTATCTTATCATAATGATTGACAAAGCATTGGTTAAGCCTCTGATAGTGCACACTTTACATTAATAAGAAATTCCGTTCAGCAGATTCCATGCAATGCTCGATTACGGATCCGCTGGTCGAAAATTTATGTTGTTTATTGGACTGTAAATTTCTTTGGGAATATATGGAATCGTGCGTAGTAGGCTTCACCATCACCAAGGGTGGCGAACCGAAAACCAGCGGCACTTATCAAACTGCCTACATCGGTTTAAAAACCGATTCTAAAAATTACAGCTTTTAGAATTTTTATTTAGAGCTTCACGTGACACTAACTCAGAAAATATGTGCAAGCTCTCGGAGCAGGAACGTCATTGTTAAAAAATGTATCGAAAGGAAATTGAATATAAATTAAATTATAAGTACTACTAATATAAGATTACAAGTAATTATCGAGTAACACAAAATAAAAATTTCAGGTTAATTAAAATTAAAATATTTGTTAAAAAATATTTTTAATAATACTAAAGTCCAAACGATTTGGTATGAAGATCGACCCTAATGTTAAGCCACAATAGTCAATTACTTTAACATTTTAAGATCTTTCTGATCACTTTTATCCAACAAAGGAGAGTCTTTTTTGTTTATTTAATCAAACATTTTGCCAACTTGTTCGGTGGGGAATTACCAAAGTTGGTTCCCTAATTTTGAGTTAATACGGTATCTTTTAGTATCAAATATTAATAATATTGAGTTTATTATCGCTTTGCCCTATGAAGTATTATTTATTTGATGAGGTTTTTAAACTTATAATCTAGACTGATAGAAGAGAAGTGCCTGCTGATGATTACAAAATAAATCTCAATATTTAAATGAATACTTCTATATTATATAAAAATGAACAAAATAAAATTAGTACAAAAATAACTCTATTTTTTTTATTGCAGGAGATCAGCAGACAGGCAGACGGCCCACTTGATGGACAGCGGTTACCATCGCCTATGGACATTTGCAACACCAAAGATGCTACGAATGCGCTGCTGCTCTCTTTAGGGAGCCTGGAACCTGGTCACTAATGCCGGAACACAACTCAAGGTTGTTATGGCGACATACCCTAGACCAGGGGTGGTAGCCATCCAGTCGGGCAAATGCCCTACCACCTGGCTGTGGGTTGTTTTGTCGCCTCTTACGACAGGCCGCCGGGCCGCAGGAAATTGTATTCTTTCTCCGTTCCAGCACGGATAAAATAAATTATAATAATATTTAGGGAACACTTTTATTTTAGGTATTTAGTATCCTCATTGAATAAGACCAATTAGGACGTTGGGGAATATTAGTTGTTGTCACAGAGAAAGTAGATGAGAGGAATATATTGAAACAGTTTACTAGTATTTGACAGACAGACAAAATTCATGTCATATTAGGACTTACGATATTTCTAATAGATAATAGAACTCAATCATCACATATTAATTAATGTTTTCCCTGCGGTTTGACCGTGACTCTATCTCTGATACGTAATTCTTCATTTATTAAGCCAGACTTACTTTCACACAGGTTATATTGCAATTTTTATCTAGGGGCACTTCGATTACTCCTAATTTAAAAAAAATGCAAGTTGAAATGACAGTGAGCCGGTCGAGTTCTTTGGGTGGAGACCGCGTCTAGCTAAACTTAGTGTCGGACGCCCTCCAGACTGATGGACCAACGACCTGTGCAAGGTCACTGGTAGGCGCTAGATGAGGAAACCAGAGGACAAGGATGAGTGACGCCACTTGGGGAGGCCTACGTCCAGCAGCAGCCTGCGAATGGCTGACGACGACTTCGATTACTCGGTGGTAAAATACTATTTCTTTTTCTTCTTGCATGAAAATTTAATTCGGTTTTTTTATATAAGCCTTCAGTGAAAACTTGACTACTTTATTGTGGAAACCCCTTAAAATCCGTTGCGGTAATTTTGGAGGAGTTAGAGGATATACAGAAAAACGTCGAAAGCAACCTTTACATACACTATTTTAAGTAAATACCTAAAAACTACAAAACCTTGTTTATCAATGACATAACATCACATTATGAGTTATTCTCAAGGTTAAACACGGACTTGAAACATGTGATTTTGTAGATTATACACGTATCTCTCCTTCAAGGCACGTTTGCATAATATATGTATGTTAAAGTTACTTCACAGTATATATGGCTACAAACCGCAAGTTAACTTGAAACTTCGCTCGATTGACGTAAGCAAGAGCCCGTCATTCGCGTAAGCGTTAACGTTACTTACGCGTCGAAGGCGAGAGCTGTAAGAAGGCGGGTGTCGGGAGGGGCACGCATTCCGCTAAGGTCTTAAGTTAACTCTTGCGGATAATATTGAATGATAAATGTCAATAAGTAATATTAAAGTTATTATTCTCTACCCTCATTTTGATTAATTCAATTTTATAAATTTACTTTTTAGGCTAATTTTATATAATATGTTATATTCCACTGTTGTGCAAACAGCTTAAACAAACAAATACTAAAACAAAATTCAAGTTTGCGCGCTGATTTACATACACTGTATGCTACTTAATTCTTTTGCGTTCTTTAAGGTGCTATTCGAACCTCGGCTGCAGGCTGCGGATTCAGGCTGCGGATGCAGGTAGCACACGCATGACACGCAGCCGCTGCCTGCATTTGCAGCCGGGAGTGATTTCAAGGCTGGCTGCACGTTATGCGGCAGGCAGCAGGTGGCGGCCAATCGCTTCCAATATTTTAGAATGTCGGACGTGAGGAATAGTCGTGAGAATAGTTTGATGTTATGTCTTTTATTAGAAGAGGAAGAGGATGATGATGACATGTTGTCATTGTTAACTAGCCAGAGAAGAGAAGCCACACGTCCTTATATAAAATGTAGACCCGCTGATGGAAGTTATTCAATACTAATTAAGAAACACTTGAAGTATAATGACGATCAGTTTAGGAATTTACGTCGATTTCATAAGGTTAGAGTGACGTAACTACGTGCGCATCGGCTTGCAGCGGCAGCACTACCGGTCTGCGATCGGCTGCGGCTGCAAGTCGCAGCAGCACTTACAGCGGAGGCTCGGCAGCACGTGCAGCCGCAGCCGCGTTCGGAATGTTTTCACAGAATTTCTATACTACTACATATAACACCAGTCGTGCAGCCACAGCCGGCTTCGTGCAGCCGCCGCATGTGCTGCCTGCATCCGCAGCCTGCAGCCGAGGTTCGAATGGCACCTTTAAGTATGTTCGTTGAAGTAATATTATGAAGGGATAGAAAGGTATTAATCCTTTACGGCAAGGTGGAAGTTATTACACCCTTGTAAGTATTAAGTTTTTTTTGTACTTACTTTCACTAAAAGCATTTCTTTGATTACTGTAATCGGATGAGTGGTTTGGTCATGTAAGCCTGTATTCTTAAAAAACCTGTAGCAAACAGCCTGTTGGACATAGAAGACAGATTGTAAATACCAAATATTGTATGTCTTTTTATGATGAACAGGTTCGCGTTTGACTGACATTACGCCCGATGTCAGACCGAAATGCAGTCTGGATCACGCTTACCTAGAAGATACCTGTTCACGCGAGACTGGAAGACACCTAGATTGTATTTTTCAGGAAAAACAGACGATGGTAAAGAGTTCCGATTTTCAGCGGTGCGTATGACAAAAATGGAAGCATAGCGTTTCGTCCGCTTTGTTGGTATTTTCGCCATATATCGATGGCGTGAGTACGTACTGAAATTTAAAAAAAAACATTTAATTTTGGCTTTTGGCTAATAGGACCCTTTTTATGTCACTATTACGAATAATAGGTGACTTGGAGTCTCGATATACGGGACCTCAAAGGTCTACCGGACCGATACTGTATTACTTTAGGCAATCCAGCCTGCAGGCCAAAACCAGGTCTGTATCTGTAGAGCCACAGCTCTGTAACAACCAAGAGAACTCTATGAATTTGGATAAAGATTTGGTATTTATAGGCAATTACTGCTGATGATTATGAGTATTTTTTAATATTTTTAACTATAATCAACATATATTTGATCACGACCCTTCCTAAAATTAAACAAAAATAACCAAACAAGCGATATATCGACGACAATATGCGTACATTGTCACCAAAAAATAGGTTATCGCTGCTCAACGTATTATGTATAAACCCGCATCCACATCTGTATCGAGCCGATGTGATCTTTAAAAATGTACCCAACAGTTTGTGAATATAAATTTACGGCCTATTCAATCCATTTATCACGAGATCACAAACACAATGATGATCGGAAAAATTAAATGATAGGTTGTGGATGCGAATTTAAAGCAGTGTGTAATTAAGAGCCTATCCTATCCAATTATGTTCATACTGGAGATAATAAATCTTTAAATGCTTACGAGTTTTATGTGTATATGAATTTTTAACTCGGCAAACGTAGGGTAGGACGCCCGCCAGCCCGGTGAATTGACGACTGCGCAAGATCGCCGGTAGGGGCTGGATGAGGAAGACAGGAGACCGGGATATGTGGCGCGTACTTGGGGAGGCCTACGTCCAGCAGTGGACTGAATTTGGCTGATGATGATGATGATGAACCTTCAATTGCTCAAACGAATTTTTGAAAATACGTTAATAGTCTTTTACTTTTTTTAAATTTACTTCACATTTCCCGTGATTTTATCTAAGTACGTAAGTAAGTTTTGATATAAATTTTTAATCTGGAATTGTCTGTATTTAAATTTGAACATTGATTATAATTATATAATAATTAAAGCTTGACGATAATTATATAATAATTATCGTCAAGCAGTTTTTAATAAGCTTTTATTAGAATACCCTGTATTGTATCAATGTAATATTGGTATTCGACGGATCAATCAAAACGAATCAATTTGGTTGAAAAGTACAGAACTGAAAAAATACCACGATATTCCACAATGACACTTGTTAACTATTTTGTACTACAGCAACACTAGTGCGATGCAACAGCAGCGCCACCTCTTTGTCTTCCCTTCGCATTATCTACATGTACCACATAAACTGCTCTTACGCAATAAAACATATGTATTATCAAAAAGCTAGTGTGTGTAATTGGGAATCCCTCGGAACAATACCCTACAACACCGATTAACGTTTGATGATGATGATTGATGTTTATGTTTGTATGAATGATGTTGGTTAATTTATCGAAATTCAAAGACAATAAATTTGTTGCATATAGGAGTAAATACAGCGTGCTTTTTAACGAGTATTACTCGATTATATTCAAATTAATACCATTTTGTAAGGGATTGACTTGTACCATCTCGTAAGAGTGAAGGGTAAGATAACTCGTGCCATTCAACTTGAACTTGATCAAGTAGTAAAAAGCTCTAAACATTCTGCTGTATCATATCATTTGCTAACATTGTCAACGTATCATATGTAAATTATCAGAGCGTAGAACGGACTCTTAAGTTGATAAGTCAGAAAATGTTTGAAAAATTCAGCACGGTAACAGTTCGGAAAATCTCGTTTTATATTCGTCTAAAAGAAGGAAATAATACTACAAGTATGTCATAACCAATGTGGCGGAGAACGCGGCCGCCGCTGTCCGAATACAAATGTGTCATATAAAATACCAGCATCTCAAATGTTGGTAGGAGCTGAAATATGTGATTCAAAAACCCTGTAATATTTTGATGGAGAATTTATGTTGGAATATGGACTAAAACGCAAAGGTGAATGAATATATTCAATGAATCTGAATAGATTCTACTGCCTGAAAAATACTAGTTTTTTTAGAATCGATGTATGACACTAACTGTTGTTTAAGACGATGTAGTTATTTTGTAAGTGATCTGAAAAAACGCAGTTGCAGCACCATTTATTCTGCTAATCCGTTTATTTTAAGGAAACGAAGTCTTTTACTGGGATATAATGTATCCCTAGTGTGAACTCGGGCTACAAGCCAGTGAGTTTCATTCGTATGCGTTTAGCAGTCTCCAAAATGGATACGACCGCAGCGTCATATTTTTCGCTATTTTCGTATATTCCAAGGAAACGACGTCATTTATCGGGATAAAAAGTATCTTAAGTTACGCCCCAGGATATAAGCTAACTCAATGTCGAAAATAAAATCAATAATTTTCAAAGTAAAAATCATAAAATTTTATATACCTGCTTTTGGTTAGAAGTACACATATGTCGGCGTTTATGGAAATTCAACGTCTAAGGGGGTGAAAAACTTAACTTCTTTTACTACTCAAACTATGATAATTTTAAATCTATGCAAGCAAAGTCACTGGCAACTACTAGTTCATAGTATAAAAAGGTTTTTCATTCCTGATCTAATGACAAAAAATATGCATATACTGAAACATTTAAAACAATAACAAATCAATCTTGAACTTTCTTATAAAGTAAATTGAATACCCCACTTTAAAAATTATAATATGATTAAAACGCAGCTCCTAAGTACAGAAGTTAATGTGAAAAATTAATATAATTTATTTTCTACGTTGAAACATTTTCACGTTGACTCGTAGTCGGGGAGGTGTTTTATTAACGCACCATAGCCTTGAGTACTTTTCTCTAATTGTATAAGTATCTAAAAATTATTTGTATAAGGTTTATTGTAATAATAAGTTATTTTTTTTAATGTTTAAGTTAATTGAGAGCGGGTCCTTCTGACACAAGTATATGTTTATACTTAATAGAAGGTCCCAACCTCAAAAATTCTTGTATATGTACTTTTGGATCAAATAAACATTTATTTATTTATTATTTATTTATTTAAGTAATTAAATTTTAATTAAAAAAAATCGCGAAAAAGTGTGGTAGTCTAGTTCAAGCCAAGTGGTGGAGAAAATTTGGCAGCGTTGTGTTTATTGTAGCAACAAAATTTTCTTAAGTTTTCACGAGTAGTACACATAATACAGTTTCTCGCGTTGTTTCTTCTTCGCTAATGAAGCTGTATATACATTTATACTGCCTATTGCCTGCGAGTTCGTCTGCGTGCAATAGTAAAAAAAAAACAATTTTGAAACATTCTTCATTGGTGCCCCGCTTCTATTGGTCTTGTGATGACGATAAGTAATCTATAGCCTTCCTCGATAAATGGGGTATCTAACAATGAAAGAATGTTTTAAATCAGACCAGTAGTTCCTGAGATTAACGCGTTCAAGCAGAGAAACAAACAAACTCCTCAGTTTTATATATTAGTATAAGATATGTAGCTACATTTGCGGAATCTTTGAAACGATACGCAATATTTTAGCATAAAAAATATCCAATGTTTATTTGTGTTATTAAAAACCCAACTTTCTATTGAGCATCCAGTTTGTAGGCGGCCCATTAAAACAAAATTGTCCAATTTTTTATTTTTCTCAGACAAACCTACTGGAAAGTGTTAGCACTGGAGATTATCGAACTTACAATCTTTTTGAATAATCTAAATGTGTACTTAGAAGAAATTAAACGCCCTTTAAATGTTACACATTTATTCACTTAACAATAATATTTTATTAAGTGTTTGCTACTAGTATACAACTATGTTTCAACGGTTTTAAGCGCGGTAATTTATTTGATTTTTATTATTCCGATGTTTTGGCTACTTTTCAGTACTTGTGATTACGGAAAACAAAGATGTCAAGTGTATAGTAAGTGTAGGGTATCGTTAGTTTTATTTAGCCTACCGCCAACTTGTTTATTTTAATTATTTACTTTTAATTGTGGTTATGGTTATTATTTACTGTATAGGAGCGTAATCTAATTTAAACCGTTTCGCAACAACGTCAAAATAATAAAAATCAAATAAATTACCGCGCTTAAGACCGTTAAAATGTAGTTTAGTTTATCCGTGCAGGAACGGAGAAACAATACAACTTCCTGCGGCCAGTAGGCCTGTCGTAAGAGGCGACAAAACCACCCACAGCTAGGTGGTAGGGTATTTCACCGACTATCTACATTGTCTGACTCGTGTTCCGCGGCATTAGTGACCAAGTTCCAGTCTCCTCTAAGAGAGCAGCAGCGCATTTGTAGCATCTTTGGTGTTGCATATATACATAGGCGATGGTAACCGCTTCCCATCAAGCGGGCGTCTGCCTGTCTGTTGAACTCGTGCATTAAAAATAAAAAAGTTTCAATACAGTAAGTAGCAATAGGGCATCACTCAAACACACACACACTGAGTTTTAAAAATGATGCTAATAGCAAAATTTTTACAAGTCATAGTATATATGCTTCAATATATCAGCCTATAAATGTCCCACTGCTGGGCTCGGGCCTCCCATTATAGGGGAATGGAAAGTAAACCCACCACGCTTGTCCAAGGCGGCTTGGCAGGTTTGACACATGGGTTATCTCGATGTGTAGGTTGCATCACGATGATTTCTTTCACCGTTATTAGCATGTGGTAATTGTAACAATATGCACATTAGATCAGAAAACTGACCAAGCAGTGCATGCGTAACCTGCTTGAACCTGCGTCCTTTGTGCTTGGGACTTGTGCGCGCTAGCCATTACGCTACCACGACTTTTTAACCAACTTCGAAAAAGGAGGAGGTTCTCAATTCGTCGGGATCTTTTTTTTGTTGCTTTTTTTCTCTGTATGTTTGCCGATTACACCGTGGTTTATGATCCGATTTACGTGATTATTTTTTTGTTCGGCGCGCAATAGCTGCCATGTAGTCCCCTAAAAGTTTGACATAGTTTGACCCAGTAGTTTTAATTTTACGAACATTTTTTGTTCTCGTTTCTTGGGACCTATATTTTTTAAGAAGCGCGGCACCATTCGTAAGTCCACCCATACATAGCTAAACACTAAAAAGTAACAAATAAAAAATAAAAACTTCGTTTAAAAAAACCGACTTCAAAAACTAAAATGTATAAAATAACTTATTTCCAAAGCTATTAATATATATTATCTAAAACATCTTGAAGTCGGTGCAAAGTAAAACATAATAAATATTGCTATATTTTGAAAATTACTAAGCACCGACTTTAAGATGTTTTAGATCATATATATTAATAATAATAGCTTTAGAAATAAGTTATTTTATACATTTTAGCTTTTTAGCTTTTGAAGTCGGTTTTTTTGAACGACGTTTTTATTTTTTTACACACACATTAGACTTTTTACATATACATGCTTGTACTACCCTAAAAGGTACATATAAAACAAATGGCTGATGAGATAAAATCCTAGACGAGTTTACAACACGATAAAACAAGACTCCATTTAGTCAGTACTTTTTAGTGTAACTGGCAATAAAATCTACTCCAAAATTAGGGATGAAACTAAACTGTTTAGTAAGCGCGTCTAGTTTAGCGAAGAATATCTTCATAATGTGTTAGGATCAATGACCCCGTCTTATGAATCTGATATAGTATCTCAGTTCAGTTAAAGGGGCTTTGACACGGGTTGATATTGCCCGAGGATAGTGGAACAAACTAGAATAAAAAAGAGTAGACTGTGTACGAATAATACTTGCATATTCGAGGTTCTTTTATAAAAATATTCTGCACCTTAGTATAGAATAGAACAGAATATGCTGCATTGCGTAATATTGTAATTCAAAAATTATAAATACAGTAAACAATTGGCTCTGTTATCAAGGCCAACAAACAGACAGACGGCTCACCTGATGGGAAGTGGTTACCGTCGCCTATGGACGTTTGAAACACCAGGGATGTTGTCAACGCGTTGCCGAAGTCTAAGAAATTTTATAACGCCCTTCTTAGGTGTCAAACAGTCGAGCAGCACTTTGCTGTCAACAGAATCAACTTCAGCTATCGACAGAGCCAACTTCAGCTGTCGACAGAAGCAACTGCTGCAGTATTCGACACGACGGCTGCTGCCCACCATGTCGACAGTATTGTTGTAGTGCGCCGCGAACGTTATTGTATGTAGTAGGGAAACTATGACTGGATCCTTCGGGTTCCGGTCAGGCCCGGGATAGGGCTGATCTGTTTTGCGAACGACACCCTACTCACGGCAAGTGCCGCGTCTTTTGCGGAATCCGTTGACGTCGCCAACGCCGGGCTGGCGACAGTCGTAGATCGAATAGCTAGGCTGGGACTGAGGGTCTCCCCCGCGAAGACAGAGGCCCTCATGTTCCATAGGAAGTTTCGTAATCCTCCCCCCCCCTGGACTTGTCCGTTACGGTCCAGGGGATGGCGATCAGAGTATGGCCCCAGATGAAATATCTGGGGCTAGTTCTTGATGGGAAATGGCTGATCAAAGCGCACTTTGAGCAGCTAGTTCCCAAACTCGTGAAATCCGCGGGCGCCCTCTCTCGGCTGCTTCCCAACGTAGGGGGCCCGGGAGGGGCGACGCAGAAACTAAACTCTGGCATCCTGAGGAGCATGGCGCTGTACGGTGAACTTGTCTGGTTCATTGCACTTCACCGCCACAATAGAACCGCGCTGCACCGGGCGCAGCGGGTTCTGGCCGTGAGGACCATACAGGAGTATCGCACAATGTCGCGGACGGCGGCCACCATTTTGGCAGGCGATCTGCCCTCCGCCCTACGTCGCACGCGGTACGTCGCACCCAGCAGGATGCCCTAGCTAGAGGCCTGATCTTCTGTCAGGTCGAAATCGAGGCGATCAGGAAGCGGGAAACCGCTTCCATGTTAGCCATCTGGTCTCAAGAGCTCGAGAGCCCTGCGGCCGGCGACTACACGGTGGATGCAATCAGGCCACAGCTGACGGAATGGGTCAACCACAGCAGCGGCACCCTGACCTTCAGGATGATGCAGATACTTACCGGACACGGATGTTTCAATAAGTATCTGTATCGCATTGTGGGCTACTTGCCTTCCCTGGACTGTCGCCAGTGCGGCGCACCCGACACGGCGCTTAATACGCTAGTCGAGTGCGCCGTATGAGCGCCGCAGCGTTTCGACCTTGAGACGCAAGTAGGTCCGGTCGACTCGCTCTGCGACCTGGTTAAGGCCACGTTGCAGAGCGGCGACAACTGGGAGGCTGCGGTTACTTTTTGCGAGGCAGTAGTAAGTCTCTCAAGGAGGCCGCAGAACGCGATAGGGAGAGGAATCCTGCAGCGCGTGCTAATGCGTCTACTCGAGGTCGCCGGCCTTCAGCTGGCACCCGGAGAGGCAGGTACGCGCTATACTTCCCGCCCTGAGTTAGGTTCCGTTACGGGGGGCCCTTAGCTAGCTAGATAAGCAAGGGACCATCGACCCCCGTCTAACGAAGTGGGGTGTGTTCTCCCAGGGCACACTCCAGGCACTTTGTTCCGCTGGATCGGCTGCGTGTAACTATGTTCTAAATCTCAGCCTTTCCTTCACAAAAAAGCGCAGGGTCGACCGGGAAGAGGGGGTTTTCAGTGAGTATTGTGGTTGCTTGCCCGCATGCAGCATCCTCGGAGTCTCCACACGAGCTGAAGTCGATCGCGGGCGGATCAGTGCCAGAATATACAGCATACTATTGCTGCAGTGATACCTCCCCCGACCGACGCGTGTCGTTCCCTAGCAACGACCCAGTAGTGCGTAAATCGGTAGCATTTTCCCTCGCCTCAAAAAAAAAGTAGTAGGGCGACAGACACAGACAGTTACAAAATGAATTTCGAGGAAGAACACTGTTGATTCTTCTGCTCCGTAGACGTATATGTAAAAAAAGACGATATCGTTCATCGTATTTTAAGTCAACTGACAAGGCAGCGTGCGCGCTGCGCTCATACTGCAGCTTCCGCCATTGGTCGGCGTTTGCTGTCCACGTGTCGACGGCAAACGCCGAAAGCTGCAGTTGCCTCTGTCGACAGCAAAGTGCTGCTCGTCTGTACGTCGCCTTAAAGTACCCCATGTGGTGGCGCAGAGAAAACCGCGCCGGGAAGTTCCTTTGGGGATCTTTATGGGACGTTATTATTATTGTGAAAAAAAACTAGTGTTACACAAGTACATAAAAAATGACAAATAATATAAATGTCGGCTCACTCAAGTCACTTATGATCAGTTATACATATACATACATACAGTATACATATCACTTTGTAATTTTATGCTTGTAACAGTTTATACAATAAATTTTTATTATATTTTATGGAATTGCCCAAAACACTGGCGTTAAATAAATTAAATATTCCCAAGTGTCTATACATATAGATGTAAGCTTTGGTTGTATTTGACATCGAAATAACCGAATTCTAATACTCGCTAATCCGCCTTAAGCGTACGCGGCTTCCAGCTATTCTCCGCATTTTCCCAAAATGGAAAAGCCCGTTTTTCCATGTCACCACTTTTAATTCATTAAAATGAATGATTAATTGACTCTGAGTACGGGCATTAATAATTTTAGATTACAATAAACCACCGCTTATTATGCTCACCTTAATGATGAGATATCAAACATTACTGCAACTTTAATTAAAAACACTAATAACATTCACGAATCCCACTGGTTTTTATGGTGTATAAAATTTAAGTATTTATGTAATTTAACGAAGTCGGAACAACCGCAATGAATACAGAAGAAGAGAGTAAAGATTAATTTATTCTACCCATAAACAACTTATTCATGGACATACACTTTGTCTTGCAATTTGGCAATGTCGTCATATAATAATAGTATTTGTGTATCTGAGTGTATTAAGGGTAGGTTTTTCGTTTTATGGAAGTGATAACTTTTTATGGGAGGGTAAACCGCTTCGTTACGTAACGCGTTACGGCGCCAGTCTGTCTGTATTCCTTTTCTCTCATGCAAGTTATCACTTCTGTCGGGCGACCCAAGATGGACACTTTTTTTATTATCAAGATGAGAATCTTATGGACTTCTACCTTCTGTTGGTGAAGAGGGTACCCTTCATCAAGGATGCCCAAGTGAGAGCCAAGCTTTGGGATGACTGGATGTAATACCTATCATTTAGATCCTGTGTCAACCCTAAAAGCAGATAGGAGAGGGATTCAGGTTGGGTTTAGTGGGTAGTCTGAAGGTCAACCATCCCATGTCGCTCCGCTTGAAGGCCACGGTAGGGATACGTCCGATCAGGTGTCCCTCACATCCCTCGGTGAGCCTCCCTCAGACTCGAGGATGGTGTCCCAAGAAAAGACATTCCCCTGCGTCATAAACGGTATAGAATGTTGTATGTATCCTCACAGTTTATACCGATGTCGGTAGTTTTGCAAGTGCCGCTAGCAACCACCGCCAACGCATGGTGGCGAAAGCAGTTTCCAATGAACGAAAAGGCAGTCCGGACGTTCCGCGTACTTCGAGTACAGTACAATTTTCTTCTACTATTCTATTATTTTCCTCTATGGCCTCCCTTCTTATTTTATTATCTTTTCCTACTTTGCTATCTGCTTCATTACTTAGCACTACTGCAGTTTTATTTGTTACTTAGGTATTATAAGCAACGTTGGTTATATAATGTACATAACTTTCATATTAATGACTTATAGGTATATTAACATTGTGTTAACGTCTCCTTAACAAATAATAAACATGAACGTCTTAGTCATAAATAAATGTCCATTAACATTAATAATAGTAATGTACATTATAGGCGTCCCCATAATTGTTCTGCCTTGACCACTGGCCGAAGGAAGTATTGAGTTGCCTTTGAATATTCGACCTCAATATTGAACTTTAATATCGGAGTGTCAAAGTACATTTTAGCTTGTAATAATAAGTCACATAACAGTTTTATGATTAGATGTTCCTAATTAAGTTGTGATCTATTGTCTTAGGGGTCTTTGAACAAAGTTGGTCGTTCCCTTGTACTGTTAAGATAACAACTTCTTTGTTGTTACGCCGCAATGCATCAGTTATATAGTTTAACTAATGTTTCTTCAAGGAATTAGCACGGAACTCGCATGAGCTGGAAGCGTTTCTCAGAATTTTTGACCATAGTAATTTTTACCGTTGTCCCACATTTGTTCAAAAGAATTAATATGCCAAATAATTATATATCTTAGATCGATATTTGGTTTTGGTGACGTCACTACTTATCATATTATCTAATTTAATTAAATTAAGTGAGTAATTAAATTTTATTAAGAAATGTTCAAAACAAATACACTAGAGATTGGAGTCTATGTAAAATTGCTTGTCGTTATGATATCACAGTATTCTTAACTTAATTGTTGTCATTATTTTCAAAAACTTTTTCGTTAAGGGTTTAAAGGCATTGTTTTACAAAAGAATATCTTTTTTTAATGTTTTACGTCATAAGTGCGTTACTTCTGTTTTACTTACTCCGGCATGGTATCGTATAATCAGAAAGGCAAATAACAAACAAAAAAATAATGTCCTAGAAATTTGAGAATCACTAGAATTTGTAAACTGCTATTTGCTGCTAAGTTTCTTCAAAATATCGGTCAAGTGCGTGGCGAAACACGCGGATTAAAGACCAATGTAAAGTGACAATCGTCCATATTTCATTTGGTTACGAAAACCTAAAAAATATTTAATTCAAATATCCCACATTTAAAATAAATCAACCGATCTTGTTCCAACTAAATTCTGTAATAATAATTATTTTAAAGGTATTTTTGTTATTTATTACAGATTTTCCATTTCGACTTTATAAGTGAATACCGTGTTTTAAGTGTATTAAACGAAGAAACATCGTTAAAATTGTTCAAAATCTGACTGATATTATTCTACTTAACGATAACAACTGTATACTGTTAATAAAATTTGTTGCAAGTAGTGACACACACACATATTATTGTAGGTACTATTGAAATATTTGCGGGTAGTATAATGTTTACTAATTGGATATAAAAGCGAGCGGGTGTAGTGACGAAAGATCACTCTGATCATCCCAGTGGTTGTCCCTTACATAATCCAATAACATCGTATGGAAACTAGCGCCATCAAGGGAATGAGGGGATCAAAAATCGTAAATAGTTTCCATTTAGTGCACTTAAGATGGCGCTATACAATATCGTTGAATAATGACAGCGCGCTGACCAGATCTTGAGAACAAAACGTAAGGCACAAGTAAGTGATCGTCTTATCTGATGAATCTCTCACACTTTTTTACTTTTGATTTAAATTATTGAATGTTTATTATTATTTTATTTTGTCCCTGCTCTCTATTCCAATTTAGAATAAGCCAGAAAAGAATCTACTGAAAGGGAGTACATTTCTAAGTAATACCTGCCTCCGCAGCGTTTTCTACTATTATTATAGAGATCTGTATGTTATCCAAAAAAGAAACACCCAGAT
The DNA here is from genome assembly GCA_012273795.1 of Dendrolimus punctatus. Classification (NCBI taxonomy): domain Eukaryota; kingdom Metazoa; phylum Arthropoda; class Insecta; order Lepidoptera; family Lasiocampidae; genus Dendrolimus; species Dendrolimus punctatus. Next base: position 107,193 of record JAABVI010000062.1, on the reverse strand, counting down.
TTGCAGCTTTTTTTCTTAATAAAAAAATCGAAATAAATTTTTCGATTTTTTGGAAAAACCGGTTTTTCCGTTTTTTTTTCAATAGTAAAATCACAAATTAACATGGCAATTTTTTTACCAATACTTGAGAGAAAAAGGCCTGAAAGCCGATTTTATTCAAAACTAAATTTTTTATAAAAATAGTGACTCCAGCATGGCTCTACCAAGTTTTTTTTTAGAATAGATTCATCCAATCATTGTGATATTTCATGGAGTTACAGCCCATCAGTAGTCCCTATAGAAATGTTGCAAAGCGCCTGATAAAACAAAAGTACTTACCCAAACACAGAATAATTTCTCACGGTGTTATCTCTGTTGGTATTATAAAAATTGCAATAGAAATCTCAACGTAAGCCTCTTAAGCTGTTAAGAACATCAATTTATTATAATGCCAAGACATAAGCTTTTAAAAGTTTACGTGTTTAAAATGACACTCGTATCTTTTTGAGGTGTAGGATGTCTTTGTTAATTTTTCGCGAATGATCTATAAATAATGATTCGAAAATGTTTTATTGCAATTTTGGTTAAAATGGGGCCCTTATGTGTTTGTCATGTCCGTCTGTATGTTACAGTTGTTTCGAAATAAAGTTCGTTATCGCACGTTACTTGGCGGGTGAGAGCAAACGGAAAAAGTGTTAACCGCAAAGAAAAATATTGACTGCTACATATTGTATGCCTCTTTAAGCCACCTGTGGATTCTGCGCGACACTACTGCACTTTGATGTTCTTTGTACTCGATGGCTTTCAATACTTATTAACACTTTTATTTGTAGCATGCGTTCAGGAGACAGGCTGTCGCCTATGGACATTTGTTTCAACAAAGGCGCTACTAAAGTGCTGCCGCTGTCTAGAGGGAAACTGGAGGCGACTCTCTTGCTGTTAATATGCTATGTCACGGACGTAAAGACTTACACGATTCCATTATGATAATGTCAACATTCGTATTCTACTAAATATACAATACCTTCTCGATATCGGTGCGGTGGAATAATGGTAGAAAAATAATGATGCTACCATTAACAGAAATGACATTAGCCAAGATGAATATTGAGGGATTAAAAAAAATACGTTTCTTCGTGAGTTTTTGCATATAAATATTTATAAAGAAGGAGACTTTGGAATTAACAGAATAACAGGATCAGGCAAATTTAAACTTTGCACCTCATCACTACTTGGTTCCAAACGTACCTCATTAGTTATTTTTTTAGAAACCGTGTGGACTGTGTTTGAAATTTTGACAGGAAGATGTAATGTATAAAATATGGAGATTAATTAAAGGGGTTTGGGTAAAAGTAACTTGATTTTTTAAGTTTGCAGCCAGCGATTACATTTATACAGTAGATAGTATACAGTAATAAAAACACTTTTTGTTTTAACGTTTTTGTCTAACAGACATCTGAGCCGAAATATGTGAAAAAGTTGAACCAATTAAAACATACATTATCTTTTATTAGATTTTGGGTTTTCATGCACGAAACTTTCGAATCTGCAGTTTATTCGTTAGTAGTATCACGGTAATAGTTCATTTTAATTAGATATATTATATTACTAGAGTTTACTCCGCGGCTGCGCCGCGGGTTAACCTCTAGTGCGTGTCTCTTGTTTATAGAGCAAGTGCTACAGGTTATATTATATTACATTTTTATGTATTTGCGCACAGAAGATTCACTTCATTTTATATCGTTAATTATATATACCATCCCCCGTCTATCTGTCAACAAAATAAATTACAAAACTTGACAAAAAAGGCCAAATAGCCCAAAATGACCAAATAGGCCAAAATGACCAAAAAGGAAAAATGACCAAATAGGCCAAAATGACCAAATAGGCTACAATGACCAAATAAGCCAAAATGACCAAATAGGCCAAAATGACCAAAAAGGTCAAAATGATCAAAAAGGCCAAAATGTCCAAATAGGCCAAAATGACCAAATAGACCAAAATGACCAAAAAGGTCAAAATTACCAAATAGGCCAAAATAACTAAAAAGGTCAAAATGATCATAAAGGCCAAAATAACCAAATAGGCCAAAATGACCAAATAGGCCAAAATGACCAAAAAGGTCAAAATGATCCAAAAGGCCAAAATGACCAAATAGGCCAAAATGACCAAATAGGCCAAAATGACCAAATAGGCCAAAATGACCAAATAGGCCAAAATGACCAAAAAGGAAAAATGACCAAATAGGCCAAAATGACCAAATAGGCCAAAATGACCAAATAGGCCAAAATGACCAAATAGGCCAAAAATAACCAAAATGACCAAAAAGGCCAAAATGACCAAATAGGCCAAAATGACCAAATAAGCCAAAATGACCAAATAGGCCAAAATGACCAAAAAGGTCAAAATGATCAAAAAGGACAAAATGACCAAATAGGCCAAAATGACCAAATAGGCCAAAACGACCAAATAGGCCAAAATGACCAAAAAGGTCAAAATGATCCAAAAGGCCAAAATGACCAAATAGGCCAAAATGACCAAATAGGCCAAAATGACCAAATAGGCCAAAATGACCAAATAGGCCAAAATGACCAAAAAGGAAAAATTACCAAATAGGCCAAAATGACCAAATAGGCCAAAATGACCAAATAGGCCAAAATGACCAAATAGGCCAAAATGACCAAAAAGGAAAAATTACCAAATAGGTCAAAATGACCAAAAAGGCCAAAATGACCAAAAAGGCCAAAATGACCAAAAAGGCCAAAATTACCAAAAAGGCCAAAATGAAAATTATCCCTTGTCCATCCTCAGTATTTAATTTACATACGTACCGAATTTCAGCCAAATCGGTCCAGTAGTTTTTCCGTAAAAGCATAACAAACAAACAGACAAATATCATGTTATCCCAGAAACTATCCCATTTTTCGGGATAAAAAGTATTCTATGTTCATCCTCGGTATCGAAAATATATATATACTGAGTTTCAGCCAAATCGGTCCAGTAGTTTTTACGTGAAAACGGAACAGACAGACAGACAGACCGACAGACAGACAGAGTTACTTTCGCATTTATAATATTAATAGGGATTTCAAAAGCCCTGCACAAAAATATGAATCTTGCAACAAATAACCATGCATAAAACTGGATAAACAATCAAGCCAACCTCCGGACAAATTTACCCAAATCCCTTTCGTGATTATATGTATCGTGGTAAAAGAAAAACAAACATTCAAATACGCATTTAAAATATTAATAAGGATCCCTAAAGATTAATTATGTTAATGTAATTATATTTTATTGCACTTGATCAAGTAATAAAATGTAAGGTTCGAGTCTGTCGAGACTTCTCATCCGACAGCCATTAGTCCCGAGACAGTCACGTATTGGCCCTGGCATTAAGGGGTGGGGGTAGTATATTACGAGACTCATGGGACTCTTATTTATGGCAGACATAGATTGTAAAATAAAATTTATTAGCACAAAGGTTTTGCCAATCAATCGGTAATGTGACATAGCTTGACTTTGGATCTTATTTATAGTTCACTAAGATAAATGTTGGTTTATATTTGTAACTAGGATATGGCCGCGACTTCATCCACGCTTTTTTTTAGTGTAGGAGTTCAGCAGACAGGCAGACGGGACATCACCTATAGACGTTTGCAACACCATAGGTGCTACAAATGCGCTGCTGCTCTCTTAAAGGATACTGGAACCTGGTCACTAATGCCGATACACAACTCAGGGTTGTTATGGCGACATACTTTAGACCAGGGATGATAGCCATCCAGTCGGGAGCAAATGCCCTACCACCTGGCAAGAGATCACTCTAAAGCGATAAGGCCGCCCACTGCTTCTACTTTTACCGTTTATTGTGACTACTGTAAATTGTTTATTTTATGTGTGTGTGGTGAACAATAACGTGTTTTCTATTCTATTCTATTCTCTAGATTAGAACTGGTAGCCATGAAGACGTGCAATATCCTACCAACGTGATTCTTTTTCCATTCCTCCACAGATAAATTTAAAATTAGTTACTAGCTCCATCCAGTGACTGTCGGGGTGAAGGTAAGGAAAGGAATTCTCCGGTGGTTCGGGCATATGGAAAGAATGTATGATGAAAGAATGACTAAACAGATATACAATGCAAAAGTGGATGGATGCAGAAGTTGCGGAAGGCCAGGACACACCTTCCATGATCAAATTGATCGTGTACTAGCAGAAGGTGATGTCCGGAGCCTTAAGAACAGACGAGCGTGCATGACAAGAACTATGAATGTCAAAGAAGCAAGTGAGGTGTGTAAGAATAAGCCTAAATGGCGCTCTGTTGTTCGTGCCTACCCCGCAAGGGACCTGGCGTGAAGTTATGTATGTATATATGTATGTACAAGCTCCATACAAGTAATATCAAAATTTAACTGATAGTAAGGCAATTGAATGATTATCACTTATCATTCAATTGCCTTAATATCCTGTCCTATACCACTATAGGAACTGGCTACGAACCAACATCTATGCTTCTATACTAATATTATAAAGAAGAAAATTTGTGACGTTGTAGGGGGAATCTCCGGATCGACTAAACCGATTTAAAAAATTATTTTACTGTTGGAAAGCTACGTTAGTAAGGAGTATCATAGGTTACATAACATGACGCTATATAACACGAGAGCGGGACTTAACGCGGGTGAAACCGCGCGGGGCCGCTAGTCGCTTATACAAGTATATTTTTGTATGTTTGCAGTTGTAGTAGGCAAACTGGCAAACGGACCACCTGGTGGTAGGTGGCTACCGTCGCCCATGGACATCTGCAACTCAAGGGGAGCCGATGTTTTGCCTACCTCGTTGAGACTTTAAGCATCTGTTCACGCCCTTTTTGAAGAGCCCCATATTGTAGCGCTCTGGGAAAACCGCGGGAAGTTCATGCCATAAAATTCCATAATCCGTGAAATAAAGTTTATTTATTGTCATAATATTTTCTTAAGTTTTTGCGACTTGTACACATAATAAAATTAGTACTTAATAAAATTAGATTAGGCTCCCAGAGAGTAAATAATATCCATAAACAAATTTAAAACTAAATAATTAAAATGAACAAGTTGGCGGTAGGCTGAATAAAAACTTTGACAATACACGTTTGACAAATGTCATCTTTGTCTTCCGTGACCACGGCAACTGAAAAGCGGCCGAAACGTCGGATAAACCTAAATAAAATAAATTACCGCGCTTAAAACCGTTAAAACGTAGTTTTTTTATTTATTGTCAACTAAGGTTTTCCACTTGATTCGCTTGCATGTTCTTTATTACTCCATAACGAGCTATTGGCTCTTGATCACAATGAGCCAAATGGTTCATACCCTGACTATTACAGCTCAGAATATTGCTTTATATGGAAAAATCCTTGGGCTCTATCTAGGACGCTTAATAACGCCGATCTTAAAGTGTGTTATCTAAAACCAGATCTAACTTAGAGTGTAAATGAGAACAAAGTTGAATACCTAAGTTCACGCTAAGTTAATACTGAAAGCACTGAATTTTTTGGGACCGCAGTAATATCCAGATAGTAATCTTCCTTAACACGAGGATCCGGAAATGTCTTGTGATTCCGGACGATAGTAGTGATGGGGCCGTTGAATAGTGGTATTAATTTATCGATCATATTATTTACTAGCTTTTAAAAAATATAAGCTACTAAGAAGTAATTGGATATAATAATAATAAAGATATTGTTTCGAGTTGCAGAACATTGCTTTATACTGTACAAATACAATATGTCCACTCGATCGCGTGGACTGAATTTCCAAGAATCACACCTGGCTAATGACTACTATAAAAGATTATGATACACAATAGGCTGTTTTTCCAATCACAAATTGTAAACACAAAAGCAAACAAAAGAAGTCCAAATGCCGAATAGATAATAAAATGTGTTTCTACAGACGCAGGTGTGAATTTTCATTTGTTGGCACCTCGGTCGTAATAATATTTAAAAACTGTTCACTTTAGGATTTAGAATACCATGTTGCACAACAGTTTATAAAAATATTTACTGATGGATGGGTGGATTTATTGTATTTTATATTATATATGTTAATTATATTTTACAATTGCGGTACAGAGCGGGTTATTTACATAATATACAGCTTTATGTGTTGCGGGCGCGGTATAGGTTATGTTATTTTATTTTATATATTTACAATGTGCGGGGCGATTTTTATTTGTTTTATTTGATGGCATGACAATGAATGACATGCGTGCGAAAAGACTCGGCGCCATCAGATTTGAAGTGAAAATTCAAATTTATTACAAGAAAGTTTGAATAGGTCGAAAGGAGGTTTACATGGCATCATGGATCAACCAATACCCAATATGGATCAAATAAAATGCATTTTATTTTATTTTAAACTAGCAGTCCCGGCAGACGTCGTCCTGCCCGGAAAAAGCTTCAACCGATATGCCGACAGCAACGCTACCTACCGGGTCCAATTGTGAACCACCTCAGAAACCTTCTCTGCCTCATTCACAACAACTTTGCTAAAGATCATCACATGATCAAATGTTTACGATTCTATAAAGGTCATACAGAAAAATATTCATATTTATATATAAGGTACCGATATCGACATGTTCCCAGCATGTCGCATAGCACAATCATGGTTCGCATGTATTCGCCGGCTTTATTTCCGACACGCCGTAAAAAAGGCGAAGGGCGGACGACCGGGAATTTGTCCCGGGGCGCGGGTCGGCGCGCTTCACGGTCCCGTTGAGACATATATTTCTGTATACTGGCATGCGAATATCAGCAATCTCCATCATGGAAATGAAACTCTTAGGTTCGTCTGTAGATTCAGCTTATCATGTTTGAAGTTATCACAAATACTATAAAGTTGTATGACTCCGAATAATGCCAATGACTATTTGGTCAAAAAACCATTATATTCATATGTGAATGAAAAACTTTGTAATCGTTTTGTGGAAAATGGCGCAGACGGAGGAGTATGGAAATTTGCACACTTGTAGTTTATATAGAGAAGGAGAGCAAAATGATAATTTTTTTAACTATGCATTATAAATAAATTAAATTAATAAAAAAAAATACATACACTACCATGTATTTGACAACACATACATGCTGTTACGAATTTAGCTGGACTCGAAATAAAATATCGTCAGAATTATTATAGAGATTATTAGAACTGTACAAACACGTATAACACAGGTACAAATAGAACCGAACACAACAATTCCAAATGTAATGCAGAAGGTCGTAATTCAAGAAAACGAGCAAAGTCCGTCACTATTAGATTCTCGAATGTACACACGTCACGCCCGTATCGTTGTCGTAGCTCAAGTGCCTCCTCTCTCCATCAGGCCGTCGTTCTATTATTCAAACGCCGACAGGTAATCAAATGTGCATCTACAGATCAGTACGTAGAATTTGTCTTTGTTGGGGCCTAGGTTGTAACAATACTCTTTTATTATTAAAGTCAAATTAACAGTGTAGCCTTGAAGAAATCTGATATTATAGAAGTATAGTTTTTATCAACAGAAACTTTATAATGTTTAAATAATTTAATTTTGTTATATATTTAAAATAATTATGGTCGAATTTCGACCACTGGGCGACAACTGTGTAGCAAAAATGTAGAAACAAGGCCATATCAAAAGTTTCAAAGTAACTAAGGTTTAAAGCTTTCCCTGGCTCCAAGATGTTCAATTGCCTTAACACTCCAAGATGAACATGTTGGCGATACCCCTGGTGTTGTAAACGTCCATAGGCGACGGTAACCACTTTCAATCAGGTGGGCCGTCTGCCTGTTTGCCTGCTTCAGGCTATAAAAAAAATATCTAATTGCTGTAATACTCCAAGAGATTCTACCATATCAAAATTGTTAAATTCATTGTACAAACCCAACCGCTCTACAAGTTTTTTATATTAATTAGATAGTTCAGCTTCATCTTTCATATCCGTTTTGGCAAGAATAGAATCAATATCTCGGTCACATTTCTCAGCCACAAATAGTTCTACAAGGATAAAATTCAAGAGTAAGATGTAGGTATTCTGTATTACACTGAAACCTTTTGTAAGGAAATTGCGGAAAAACCTTTTTGGGAAATGGGCACAAAAAGAACTGGGGCATTGAGATGAAACTGCAAATGGAGCTGGGAATGTGGGTATGTAGGATTATGACACCTGTCCCTCGTAATTTTCGAAAAACAAGAACAAAATGGGCAAGTTACGGCGCCTTGTCACTCATTGCATAGGTTCTTCAAGAAGGCGTAGAACCAGTGAACAAACAACAATAGTGAGTTATATCTTCTACTAACTGGTGCTTGCGATTTCGCTCGAATAAAAACATCTTGAGCAAATTTTCATCCCCTTTTTCACCCCCTTAGGAATTAAATCTCCATTATTTTTAACAAGAAACAGGTAATACATACAATTTTATGCTCCTTACTTTGAAAAAGACAGAATTTTTACCCCTTTTTTTCTTAAAATAATTCAGTCGGAGAGTAGTTTCTATTATTTTTTTCATTTTCAGTTTATTAAACAGACAGTCCACCTGATGGAAAGTGGTAACAATCGCCTATAGAACACCAAAAGTGCTACCAATTTTCTGCCGCTATCTAAAGAGATATTGGAACCTGGCCAGCAATGCTGGAACACAACTTAAGATTGTTATGGCGGCATACTCTAGACCAGGGGTGGTAGCCATCCAGTCGGGCAAATGCCCCACCACCAATGGGGGTTAATTTGAACTAGCAGATTTCAAAGGTGCATCATTTAACTTTTTTATCTATCTGTCTGTTCATCAGATCATCACGCGAAAAGTACTCCTGGTATTTATATGAAACTCGACACAAAGCTAACTTATATCCCGGGAATATACGTAGGGTAATTTTTATCTCTATAAATGACTCCATGGTTTATTTTTGTCTCAATGCCGTTGCAATTAATTAAGGAACAGGTCGTCATGGTAACACGAACAAAGTTTCACTAGCACTGATAGCTATTCATATAAGATGGCCAGAGCAGTTATATTCAAAAGAAAAATCTAGTTTACATACAGAAGTAACCGAATTATTATTTTTTGTGATGTTTTGAAAATTTCGACCACATAGGCTTTAATTTTTTTGTATTTTTATTTGAGTGTTCTTTCTTATCTAAGTTTTTATAAATTGTCTAGTTTTACACGTAATATAATCAATAAACTAACATCAATAAATTACAAAAATTATATTTGTAAGTGAAAAAGAAATACTTCTAGAATCAGACTTAAATTTTTAACATCACCAACCATATAGTTCTGTAGTTGTAGACACTGCACAAGAGTCTAAGTTTTCATAACAATAATAAGAATTACCCTGAATAGGCAATATTTTGCTTCTGACCATTCTGTATAAACCATATTACGTAAAATATCTTATCCGATGAATAGAAGGCTCTGTTATGACCCTCGGTTGAGGTAAACGACGTCACTTCCGGCTATTATTGCACGGCTGTAACAATTTGCCTTTAATAAATCAGGGCGAGACCGGTAACTGGGCATTTTACCCCATTGTTTATAGCATACTTAATTGAGAGAGTCTATTAAGGTGTAGGGTATTTCAGGTGTTTGTGGGTTGGATTTGTTTTACGATTCATTTGTTATCTGTAATATTCTCTGCCCATATTGCAAATATTGACAAATTTAGTTTTATAGTATACTAACTGTCCCAGCAGGCGTCGTCCTGCTCGATAAAGCTTCAATCAAGATGCAGACAGCAGCGCCACCTACCGGGTCCAATTGTGAACACACTCAGAAACCTTCTCTGGCTCATGCACAACAACTTTGCTAAAGATCATCACATGATCAAATGTATGGTTTACGATTCTATAAAGGACATACAGACAGACATTCATTTCTATATATAAAGATTAGGATATGCCCGCGACTTTGTCCACTCTTGACTTGAAAATTCCGCTGAATTCCCGGGACACAAATTATCATAGCATTGAAAAAAATGACGTAAACTATCGTTTAAATGAAAACTGTGCCTGAATAACCTGATTTTTGGGCACCCGAACAACTTAAAACCGCTCCTAGGAAAACTCCCGTGGGATACCCGGGGTAAACAATATCACAAGTTTTATTACATACATAATTAGCTCAGTATCATCAGTAAAAAAACCGCATTGGTTATCGATTTTTTTTTAATCTGGCCCTTTTAAAGCATTCCCAGAAAATCTTCTGAGGGATTCCCGTGATAAAAAGTAGCGCAAAGTTTAAGTCTAAGTCTAAACATTAGCTGTCAATCAGCAAAAACCGCATCGAAATCGGCGCAGTAGTTTTTACGTGTCTCCAACAGATAAGAAATGTAAAAAAAATGCATTTTGTTATCCATCGTTCATCTAGTCTATTACAGTTTTGTTATAGCTTTTTGGACTTAAAAGTTCGCTATTTTTTATCTAGTACTCTTAAAAAATTATTGCAACGTAGAATTGGCAATAATATTGCGTGTGTGCCTAACAACACACTACAATATGACGCAGCAATATAGTGTCAATCATATTACTGAATAAGATATTTAATGTAGCCGTCTTTTTTGTCTAATAAAGAAAAGCATATAACAAAGCGTTGGAAATGGCTGGCTTGGTAACTCTCATCTGACGATAGCCCAGTGTTGTAATTTTGAATTATACTCATAGACGAGTAGGATGGTGAACATTTTGTGCATTCTTTATGTTTGTTAAGGTTCAATTTAAATTCTTATATAAGCAAAAAGTTTAAAGGAACTTGTTTGGTTCGTATCCACATCATATTTTGTTTATTTATGGGACAGCAATAATAACAATACAATATTATGAAAATGATAGAAAACTTGGTTATTGAAGCCAACAACAGTTTCCTATTGTGTCGTGAGTTCTTCTTTTTTATTTAAAGTAACGTTTAGAATATTACGTGAAATTCATGTAATTCAACAAAAGAAACAACGTGTGAAGATTGAATAAAATACTGAATATTTATGTATGTTTACACTTCTTGAATACTTATATCAATTTAATGGCATCATTTTCATTTTTGATACCAAACAATAATATTAAGTCTTTTATGCTTAATCACATTCATCATATTAATTTTAAAAAAATACATAATTGTATTAAAAAAATTATTATGAAAAACACATTTTTTACCTTCCTATTTCATAAAATAAAATTTTAAAATTTAAATAAACTACTTTAAAAAATTGAGGAAAAGTTTAGTTCTAATAAAGAACATTTTATGAAACTCATGTATGAACGAGTATATTGTATAATTTATAAATAAATTTACTTCCTAACTCAATATTTCTTTGTATATAATTTCATTCGTTAATACGCGCCATCCAATTCAGCTGTGTGTCACGTAAATCAAAGCAACACATCATATCCGTCCGCAGTAATATATTTCCCGCTAAGAAGTGCAAGCTGACTCGCTTTGGAGGCGAGATAAGGCGACTCACAGCTTTGGCAGACGCCAAGCAAATTGTTACTTGTATTGAAACTCGCTGGAACTTTGCCTAATTTTATTATATTGCTTCTGATGTAATGTAAGCATTTATTTAGGTCCCGCTTTTAGGTCACGATTTATTTGGTAACGATGCGGAATATCTGGAATATGCCGAAGAGTTTTGCTATTACAAAATTGTTTTTCTAACTTAGTAATGAGGCAATCCATAAAATTATTTATATATTGTAAAGCAACTATTTGTATGCTAAATACATCGATTTTCATAAAGATTTGTTGCTGGGTATCATCATAAGTTCTATCATACGACCGGTCATGTTATATGAGTCCGAATGTTGGGCTACTAAAGTTATAGACCAAAAACGTCTCCACTCAGCTGAGATTGGAATGTTGCGATGGATTTGTGTATGTTAGAATTGTGTCGCTATTCTGACATATTGTTATATGTCAGAATAGCGGAGTGTGGATGGAAAAGACATATTGTGCCGAATCCAAATAATTGGGAGATAGTGAAAAAGAGAGAGAAAAGGTATGATCAACCATTAACTATAAAGACTTTCTAATTTCATTTTTGTTTGAACATATAGTAAACATGCCTTTGACAAAGTTAAATTTTGCGCAAAAATATATTGGTTTCAAGTCTAAATAGAAGTAATCTAGACCATTGTTCTACAGTGTGAGATATTTTATATTGTGGCATTAATTGTCACGCGACATACATATGCGTACAAAATTTCAGTAACCGGGAAGTTGGTCAAATTCAACTTGCAAGATTCCACCCGAACTTACATATCCCTTGCAAGTTAAATAAAAGCTTGTAAAATCTATGAAAAATTTCAAGACGACTTCAACGAAAATTATCATCAAAATTGACTAGCCAAGATTCGTTGACAAGTACTCTGATTGGCTGTTGGCTTGTCCACGAGCGCTCTCAATGGTGAAACTAGGTGTTTCATCGCCTCGTGCCTTCGGGCTGACGTGCCTGAACAGACTGAAAGCTTACTAAAAAAAGTGCTGCGCCTTCAAAAAGATAACTAACATCAAACGTTTACGAAATTAAAACAAATAAAATATAGCGAAAATATATCTTTTTATGGACTGTGAAATCCTAAACAAATACACGTAATTTACATATCAGGGTTCCATATAGAGGTCTGTTCCGTTCACGTAGGGATTAAAAACGATTAACCCTACCTTAGGACCACTTTCCTTTTGTGGTCGCGCCCTTCAAAAAACCCTTTCTGTACTCGTTAATAATGTGAATTGAAATTTGCATAGGGTTTTTTCAGCGTTTGACCACTAATTCACCTGTGGTTAGGTGGTGGTGTGGGCAAGAGTGGGGGATGATTATTTAGATGATACAGGACGTGAAGCATGGTTTGAAGTTTGTGATCGGTGTTTGAAGGGTTGATATTATGCTTTTTTATGCGCAGGGAGTATACATTTCGTACCATACTGAGTCCCTCTTGACTGTGGGGGTGGGATCTGACCAAGGCGAGCTCCGCGCAGCGTGTGCCAAGACTCTGGGTGGAACCAACTATTCCGCTAAACCTAAACCTGCATCCCGTACCCGGCGCTTGTGTGGAAGACATGAGATGACGAGCGAAGCTACACCAAACGTTTAACCGCGCAACAAGCTTAGGTCACCCCAGGATGCAGAGTGACCCACTTCACCAACAGTGCAACTTCAACACAAAGCGCTGACCCCTAAAATGGAATAATGGGAGGAGATTTTGCGAATACCTGTGTCTCCGGAAGCCAGTCTGACGACGTCCAACGAGCTCGTGCGCAGCTCTCTCCCTTAGTCTCTCAGCGGCTTCCTTGCGAGACATTACTGCCTCGTATAAGGATGAAACCACTGACCAGTGATCGTCGCTAGTTGATATTATGCTGTGTTGTTTTGGTTTATGTTATGTCACGAACATGAAATAATTAATTACTCCATAATTAGCACGGTTAACACTGAGTAGCACATGCACGTGCCAAAATCTGTCAATACAGAAAACAAACAAAGACTACCAAGGTGCATTTACAAACATGTTACGGTTTTACATATTTTTACGTAGCAGTTAAGAGTTCTGTATATATACGGCCTTACTTATAATAATCTCGTTACGAAATGATTAGGCATCTCTTAAGCAAGAGAATCAGAATCAGACCCTAATCAATAAGTGTCTTTTTATTTCACTTATAAACGTGCATTACCTGTTGTTTACCTAAGAGGAGCACAGAAATTTTAATGGTTAACGTAGGTTGTACCCAAAATATTCGACTAAGTAGGAGTTTATGGGTAAGATTTACACTAATCACTTGCTGAGCAGTTTCTCTTAATTTAAGAAATGATTATAAGTAAGGCTTAAGTTTAATGTTAAATAATTTAGCAAATATATACATCTAGAGTACAAAATTATAGATGAATTAATTTAATCAATGACAAAAAAAACAAAGACGTTGAATCTAAAATTACATTATGTAACAGAAAACTGCCGACGGGAAGCGTGCCCAGAAGGCTGGTTGCGACGATGCAGCCAGCCTTCTGGGCACGCTGTATGGCAATACTTATTTGTTGCGCAGAATTCAATTATTAGTATTATTTACAAATAAAGTTGAGATTCATCAAGTATATAACTGTATTAAACTATGACAAAATTGTGAAAAAATTGTAATCTTCTATAATATAATATTGTTACGACCGAGGTGCCGACAACAACAATTTCACACCTGCAGCCCTGTGGAAACACATTCTATTACCTTTTTGGCATTTGGACTTCTTTTGTTTACTTTGTGTTTAAAATTTTTGATTAGAAATACTGCCCATTGTGTATTGTAATCTTTTATGGCAGTCATTAGCCAGGTGTGATTCTAGGAAATTCGGTCGACGCGGTCCAGCAGACATATTGCATCCGTGCAGTATAAAGCAATGCCTCGATTGATGGACGAGGTAGTCGAGCGATAATCACAAGCGAAGCAAGACGTGTGTGTGTGTGTGTTCAAAACATTTCCAACTATATCTATTTGAGCATAGTATTTAAGTTATTAAATATAATGTATTCTATCTCATTCTCTCGCAGACTTAGTCCTATAAAGGTTTATGTATATCATTTCATCCATTTTACAATCACAACGATACTTAAGAAGTGTCACTTCAAAAGTATTTCAATTGACTTGATTATAAACTACACTGTTACTACGGGACTTTTACAAAGAATATGCGAAAAGAAGCAAAAAAAAAGGTAATAGTAGAGAGTAGTTAAATCTGTACCCATTTATCTCTCACATCTTAGCAAAGTCGAAGCAGTTTATTGTCCAATAGATGTATATCGATAAATGTAATGAATAACATTACAATATATTAAGCCTTGAACTTCTGACCTAACACATAAAATATATGAATGAATAGATTATTCATACGGAAAGGGATGTGTTTGGACGAGGCGTTCGCTTTTGAGACCCTTCGTGCAATCAACTATATTCTTGGTAACATTGTTATTTTATCAGCAATCAGTGCCCTTTTTAAAATTTGCCTTATAGAAAATAATATACTTTTTTCTTAGGGCCGCTTGCATATCGATTGCCTTTAAATAAAAATAGTTAATCATATTAAACTGCCTAAATGCATTTTACACAAAACGTATTGATTGGTTCTTTAAACATATTTTGCGTTGAGCAAGACGCGGGATTTAAAGGTCTTAAGTACGTTTTATGTTTCTAAAATAAATTTAAGCAACCTTACGCAAGCGGCCCTTTATTTAATAGATCATATATTAATTTACGTACTTTTACAAGTGAATAACATCTGTATAGTGTCTTAACCAGCTGGCATGGAGTGGAAAGCTAGAGCTGCGACTCAAAATCCAGGGGTGGAAGTGATAAATGGCATAGTCGGAAGTAGCCTCGGTGAACCTTCATCCCAACGCTCTACACCCCTTAGCCACTCATATTCGTGTTGCCCCTGCCTTTTACGGCATTTTTAGGGGCCCATGCAGGGAGTGGTGAGTCACCGTCTGCCCATTTTTCCATGTTCCCTGAACATTGCGACGGGCAGACGCCATAGTCCCCATATTCCCAGACCGCCAATACCACTAACAGTTCACCCCAATAGCCCGGTACTTTTTTCCTCATTTCCCACAATAATCCTACACTGGCCGGGGCTTGTCCTTGGGTACATTATTTTATGGTGTAGACAGGGATAATCGCTGATCAGTGTCACGCCACATATTTACTTTAAATTTGTCAACGTGTTGGCCTCCCCATGGCCCCACGCAAGCCCTCCAAAAGTCCGGGCTATTTTTATGGCCCGTGGTCTTGAAAAACTCATTAATAAAATACAAGCACCGCTGTGCCTCATCTTGTACTTCTGCGGTCAGAGCATCCATAACCCCCCTGTCTTCTATAACAATTTTTGGGGCCCATGCAGGGAGTGGCGAGTCACTGTCTGCCCATTTGTCCATGTTCCCTGAACATTGCGACGGGCAGACGCCATAGTCCCTATATTCCCAGACCCCTAGTACCATTGGCAGTTCACCCCAATAGCCCGATACTTTCTCTTCTCATTTCCCACAATTGTCCTACATTGGCCGGGGCTTATCCTTGGGTGTATTAGATAGATAGATTACACTTTATTGTACACCATTACAGAAACTTACGAACTAGTATTAATCTAATTGGGTACAAAGGGCGGTCTTATCGATAAAAAGCGATCTCTTCCAGACAACCCGTGACAAGAATATGATTAGGAGTGGCGATGGTAGTAAACATAATTATCGTATGATTATTTACTTACTTACATATTCGTGCCTACCCCGCAAGTGACCTGGCGTGAAGTAATGTATTTATGTACATACACACATTTTAAAAATAAACATATAACTGTACTATATATACAATATGTATGTATTATTATATGGTGTAAAGAGGAATAATCTCCGGTCAGTGTCACGCCACATTTACATTAAATTGTCAAGGGACTTCTACGTCAATACGTAAAGCAAGCCCTCCAAAAGTCCATTTTTATGGCCGGTGGTCGCTATAGACATACAATAAAATAGTCGGCAGATAAACCTACGTATTGTATATCCCCAAATTTTGCCATTTTGGCTTGTGTTATGGGTAATATACAACGAGTTCGTCTGGGCCCGATTCCAGACACCCAGACTACAGCAAATAACAGAGAAAATACATTTCCGACATTTACTATACTAGGAATAGAACCTGGAACATCTGTTGCAATGGGGTAAGCGGGCAAAGACTTAGTCCGCTCAACCACAGAGGCCGTCAGACGAAATAACTACACTTCGCTAATTAATGTACAAGGAACATAGGAACTACTCTCATTGATGAAAGTGGACCTAAGTAACAGAGGGCCCAATAAAAACAACTCGTAAAGTACAAACGTAACATAAAGTTAAACAATGTACCTCATATGTGACCCCTGGCTCGTATTCATTATTGTACTTGCACGTACCACGTCGTATTACGGTTACGTCGTGGAATTAAAGTAAAAGGAGATGGGGTCTTTCGGGCCAAAAAAATGTAATGGGTTGAGATATGACCCAAAGAAACTTTACATTTTTAAAAGCTTTTATTTATCTTGAATTGAATTGATTGAGCTGAAATTTTGCACGAATGTGTATATCGAGTGACAATGCAATAATATGGCACCATGGAGCTAATCTGATGATGGAGTCGCAAGATCGCCATAAGAACTCCTGTACTAAACAAGATAGACCCGTCGTGTTTGGGCTCATTTTACTTGACTTGGCTAGCACTCTGCTACTACATGATATGCAGGATTTCAGAAGCTTGTATTTAAAAAGCTTTTTCTGTTACCAAATTAGAAAACATTAGCCCTTAATTCTATCTAAAAGACGAGAAATGTTAAAAATAAAATAAGGTAACGATTACCATAATCGATTTGTGTGAATGCATTTCTACAATTTCTCTGTGCACCAACGGAGAAAGAATACAATTTCCTGCGGCCGGGCGGCCTATCGTAAGCGACAAAATAACACACAACCAGGTGATAGGGCATTTGCACGACTGGATGGCTACCACCCCTGCTCTTAAGTATATCAATAACAATCTTGAGTTGTGTTCCGGTATCAGTGACCAGGTTCCAGTCTCCATTAAGAGAGCAGCAGCGCATTTGTAGCAGCTTTGGTGTTGCAAATGTCCATAGGCGATGGTAACCGCTTTCCATCAAGTGGGTCGTGTCTGCCTGTCTGCTGAACTCATGCAATAAAAACAATAATAATATGAAAACACTTACACAGTTAAGTCATTCTAAATTACCAAACAGACTATAATTATAAAAAAATATCAACATAATAAAAATAAATCTGAAAATTACTCCCATCTTTTAACAATCTGGGCCCAATAATATTTAAAGGCGTACCCGTCTCCTTTATTCCTCTAGATATTTCATTGACAATAACAAAAATATGTAGAAAAAGAAAGAAAAAGTCTCTTTTTCATCTGGAAAACATTTTACAACAACGTATTTCGTACATACTACAGTCGCGGAAGGCCACGACACACCTTCCATGATCAAATTGATCGTGTACTAGCAGAAGGTGATATCAGGAGCCTTAAGGTCAGACGAGCGTGTATGACAAGAGCTATGAATGTCAAAGAAGCAAGTGAGGTGTGTTAGAATAAGACTGAATGGCGGTCTGTTGTTCGTGTCTACCGCGCAAGGGACCTGGCGTGAAGTTATGTATGTATGTATGTATATCGTAAATGAGCTAATATTTACAATGGTCTGGGCGTCTGGGATCGGCCCTAGAATGCTCCTTTTTATATTAGGCATAACACAAGTGTAACTCGCTTATCCTGTGGATGCACAATTTGTAGTAAACTAAAATATTTGTTATCCCAGAAGATTCCTATCTTCTAGAAATATCTACAACTCTGTGGTACTTACTGTTTAGAAACTACGGCAACTAACTTTAGTTTTGCGGATTTAACGTTTTCGCAACCGATTCGTATTGATAACGTTAATCAAATATAGTGAATAGGCGTGCAGGGCTATATAAAACAAGCTGGTAGCCTAACCTCTTTTAACTAAAACAAAACAAGTATTAAGAGAAGCTGTCGAAATTTCCACTTGACTTGAACCCGAAATTTATGATGAATCATTCAAAGACGGTGTAACGGAACGTTACAAATATTTCAATTTTTATAAATAATTATTCCATTTACGAGTAAACTAATAATTACTATTTATTAATTTACACGTTTAATTTAAACGTATGGAGGTATAAAACAAATTAAATTGCTAATAGTGAATGCATCCAACTCATTTTGTTTCTGACGTGTGCGCCGATGTCCAATAAGCGATCGACGGCCATCTTGCGATTAACTGAGTCGGCTGTGCCACTTTTACAGCGCCCGAATTAATATTTTAATATAAACCCAACTAGTATTGTTCTGATTACTCAGTCTAGCATTTATAAATGCAGTAAATATAACTTGCAAATTATTTCCCAGTTCGGGTGAGTTATGCACAAATTAATGTTATAGTTTACTTCTCATTGTTACGACTAAATCGTTGTATCAAAATATATTTTGTTATTAATGATTAATTTTGTTAATATATTAGTTTAACAGGAAGAAATGTTTTCATAATTATAATTAATAAGTGTTTAAAAATATCTTTTGATAGTAGTTCTTGTAATTTTGTTTTAATGATATCAGTTTCCAGTACTAGGTAATATACTGATATTACCTAATATAAGATATCGATACAGAATACTTGGTATATGTATTAGTACTATTATTCGATATCTTAGTAGCTTTATATTTGTAATCGTTTCTGCTCTTTTCTTTCGCCACCTTGATCTTGCCTGCCTTGCAAATGCTAATTTGTTTACTTCTGATTTGCCTCATGAACTTAGCCTTTTCCTTGTGCTTAGCTTATGCAGCGCTCCAATACGCCTCGCATGATTGCGTTTCAGGAACTACCCTTGGGATTTATAATAAGCCTTGTCAGAAGACAAAAGAAGATACCTAGGAGGACTACCACCCTAATCGGAACGCTGCCTTCTCTGCCTGGAGGAAATTGCCTAGGGGAGTGCGGTATATCAGACTGACTGAGAGCGGAGTCTAGCCTAGATGAACCTTTTGTTCTTTTATACATATTACTCGTTATCAAATTATTCGTTTTTCTTAACAACATATTACAGTAAATTAATTATAAATTATTTTCCCTTTTATTTCTTATTTTGTTCACATCTTAAGTGTGACACCGGGTGAAAGTTTATTTTCAACCACGTTTTTTATTAAGGACAAGTGTACGTTTCTTAAAATGTCTGGAGTTTTATTAGAGATTACTGTATACTTACTTTTTTGTTGTTCTATTGTTATCTTATGTAATTCTCAAAGAAAGATATAGTGTAGCTTCTATTCTGGAATATTTTCTATCATACCATAGTTTAATCATATTGTTACGAGTTGCAGGGCTCGAATTAAAATGCCTTTAGAATTACTATAGAATTTATTAGCACTATATAAACACGTATAACACAGATACAAATATAATAACATGCGCAAAGTCCGTCACTAAATAGATAACCGAATGTAGTACACACGTCTTGCTTCGCTTATGCTTATCGCTCGACTGCCTCATCCCTCCGTTGGGGCATTGCTTTATACTGTACAAATACAATATGTCTACTTGACCGCGTGGACTGAATTTCCAAGAATCACACCTGCCTAATGACTACCATAAAGATGACAATACACAATGGGCTATTTTTGTAATTACAAATTTTAAATATAAAGTAAACAAAATAAGACGGTCTTCAAAACGTTTCAATTGCTTAAAAACCGACCGGTAATAAAATTGATTTGTTTACAAATATGCAGGTGGCCCAAATTGTAACAATATTATCTTTTAGACTTAGAAATATTTTTTTTGAATTAAATTAAAAATATATTTTACGAATAACGGAGAAAGAATATGATTTCACTCGTAGTAAGAAATGGCTACCACCCCTGGTCTAGAGTACACCGCCACAACAACCTTGAGTTGTGTTTCGGTATTAGTGGTCAGGTTCCAGACCCAGAGGCTAGCAACAAAAAGGTAGCAGTATGAGCAGTACCTCTGGTGTTGCATATGTGCATAGAAAACGGCAACCACTTTCTACCATGTTAGTCGCCAGCCTGTCTCTTGTTCTAAAACCATAAAAAAATACTTCTAGAAGTAAAAATAAAATGTTATGTATCTGCTAAGTGTAGAAATTGAAAAATACAGAAAAACCACACGATAAAGTTATCAAAAGATAGGATTTACCTGCGACTTCGTCCAAGTCCAAAGGTCACAGTTGTTATTATAATATTTAGACATAACTTCCAGCGGGATATTGGAGTATTTAAAATGATACATAAATTTTGAAAACTCCCAAAAACCTGGAATAAGTATGTTATTAAAGGCTTACGCGCTTTTGTTTGTTTTGTTTGAACTGTTCTGTTTCTTTAATAGATACAGCAAGCAAGTCGTAACTTATTTAGCGACTTGACAAAACCGTTTTAAAACTGGTCTCCTCCTTATCCTGCGGGATTACTTGGGGTATAAAATACCGCAGATTCTATGTCCAGGTATTTACTATCGATTAACGAAAATCGGTTCAGTAGTTTTTATATACATCCCGAACAAACAGACCAATACAAAAATCTAAAAAACGAAAGACTCCAATTTTAATGACATAATAGGTTGAGAAAAGTCGTGTCGTATATGTCTAAGCTTTTACAAAATAATTATGTCAACCTTGTTAACAGTCTAAGCGTAAATTGATTTACATTTTCGTTTTCAAAAGGCGTTGAAATGACAATTCTTAAGACTTATTCGACGAAAGTTTCTTCGCTATTACAAGATTAAGTAGATGTATAAGCCGCAGACTTGCGCGGTTGATATGCGTAGACGGAGCCAGTCGTGCTACGCCACCCGCTACGAACGCTACTACGTCGGTACGTAGCGGCAGTGCTACGATCTAATAATAATAAACTTTATTACACAATAAAATAACACAAAAAATACAAGTGTAAGTGCGTTATAAATAATGCAAAGTGTACTGTAGTGTAGTGTGTTATTTTTAGTGTAAGTGTTGGCGTGTTTTATTATGACTGCTGATCCTCGCTGCTCAATTTGCAGAAACACCAGGCTATGACCTATCCTTTTGGCAGGTAAGTTTAGTTTTTAATTAAGTTTTACGCTGGTAGTGCCTTTTTAACACGGATATTTTCTGCTATTTTTTTGGAACGTACTTAGAGTTCTAGTGCGGGGTATGATAGAGTTATAAGAACTAAAATTAAACGAAGTGTATTGTTTTTAATATTGTATTTTTTTTACTACGTGTAATAAATATACATATTTCTATAATATACGAATAACAAAAATTTTATGTGTGATTAAGTTTTGCTTTATATTGCAGAAAAAAAAATATTTTCTGTGGTATTATTATATTATATCCAGATATTACTATAAATATATAAATGTTAGACAGTTTGCACGGCTGTTTTTACGTTTATTAGTACCGTATTCACAGCTTAGTGAGAATTTACTGCCTCTTTGGTTGAGCTGTCTTATTTGGATGAACGCGCTGAAACGCATAGGCTCCGGGTTCGATTCTTGGTATAGTAAATTTCGAAAATGATCTTTCTGTTATCTACTATGGTCTGGGTTTTTGGGCTCGGCCCCAGATTGGTGCGATGTATATTACCCATAAGACAGACGTTACTTTCTTAGCTTAGGGATTTACAATGCGCGTGTTTGTCTGCCGATTACTATTATTTTATTATCATAATACTAGCCGTTCCCGCCCGCTTCGCCTGGCGAATGACATTATAGAATTTTTAAAAACGGATCACGGTTTGTTATAAGTGAAAATCATGTTGTTTCTAACATAGAGGTTATGTTAAATCATGTTCCTCTTTCATGAGCTAGAAAACAAATGAAACAAGGCCTGTCTTTTGTTTTATGGGAGCAAATAAATTAATAAACAAACAAATTGAGAAAACATGACAAAGGGCTCATAGAATTTGAAAAATATATAGCCTATAACCATCTACGATTAATTCCGCGTCGAATGGTTGTGGTTTCATGCTGATCGGTTCAGTAGTTTTCGAGTTTACCTCGGACAAAGAAAACAAATTTTGCTCATATATATATATATATATATATATATATATATATATATATATATATCCGTCCCGGCAGACGTCGTCCTGCCCGGTAAAAATAGGGGTTTGTCGCAGAGGGTTAATAATTTAGGGTTGTATGTATTTTTGTATGTTGTATCATAAAAAAATAGAAATTAAAAATTTTGTCTAAAAAATAAATAAAAAAAATTAGGGGTGGACTACCCCTAACATTTAGGGGGATGAAAAATAGATGTTGGCCGATTCTCATAGATACCGGATAAGCACAAAAAATTTCATCAAAATCGGTCAAGCCGTTTCGGAGGAGTATGGCAATGAAAACTGTGACACGAGAATTATATATATGTATATATATATATATATATATATATATATATATATATATATATATATATATATATAGATTATTAATTATAATTGCCTGTCCTATTTTTTTGTATGTGTGTTTTTTGCAACAAAATTCTACTCTGTAAATGGAATAATTTTATGTATGATTTGGAAACTTTGTATATAACTATATATTGTGGAAAATATTACTAGTGTAGTATACTTTTATAAGTTGTAGATATTATTAAGCCTATACACGGTCCATTTTTTGTTTTTCAATTCAGATGAATCAACGAAAGTGATCCATATAAACATAGAAATGAATAATTCAATTTCATTGATTACCATTGATTAAATCAAAACTAATAAGGAAGGGTAAAATTGTACTTCGAGATATATTTTATTAAATATTTGAAATTTGCACCATTACATCGTAGGAAATTTTCTATGTGAAAAAGTCAAACAAATCAATTGTTTGTTGGTGTTGACAACACCATCGCATCATTTCAGTGCTGGGCATTTCAATCAAATTGATTCCATTTAATTGATCCGTCTGATATCAGTTATATTATGTTATTATTTTACATATGTATTTATTTATTCTTTTTTATGATTTTTAATACACACACATATTAAAAAATATAAAAAGATGACAGGCCGCCTGACCGCAGGAGTATTCTTTCTCCGTTCCTGCACTGATAAAACTGGATTCAATTATATTTTTTACTTGAAGATATGTTTATTATTTTAAAAGAAATGTAGTGTAATTTATTTATGTTTTAGTTTATTTGTAAGTGTTTAGTTTTAATTCACTTGATTGTTTATTTATTAAAGGCTGTGTACCAAATCGCTGTTAGATAGGAGCGTGCCCAGAAGGCTGGCTGCATTGTCGCGCTGTATGGCGATGCTTATTCGTAGGGCGAAATATGCGTCAGCCTTCTGATCACGGGTGGCATCGAATAGTTTCTTGCAAAGTTCTTTGAATAAACAATATATATTATTTATATTATAATTATCACGTAACAAAATAATTATAAAAAATAATATTGTCTGTGCCATATATAAACTACGTAACATGTAAAGAATGCGCGATTTTTAATACGTTGACTGCGATATATAAAAATCATTAAATTTCGTCTGGCGCTGTGAGGGTGAAAAACGTATCTATCAGACTTAAATACTTTGCGCAGCATGTCTTATCGACCTGATGCCAACAGATGGGACATAAAGCATTATTAGTATATTTGTATATTTATCAGTGAAAACTTGGGTATGGCAGAAGAAGCATGAAAGTAGGATAAACGTAGTTAAAATGAGAGCTTTGAGAATATATGTGCGGTTAGCTTGAATGATATGATAAGGAACACTGTGATAAAGGAACGTTGTGGATTGAAAGAAAATGTAATAACAAGAGTTGAAACAGGAATGGGAAGGTGGTTTGGACATGTAGAGAGAATGGATAAAAGTAGAATCACAAGACAAGTGTATGACAGCATTGTGAATGCTAGAATTGGTGCCAGTACACCGAAATATACACACTATGATCAAATAGCAAAGTGTGAAAGAGAGGTCAGGCAAAAGCATCTAAAATAAACGTAGATGAATAAAGTTTAATGAAAGTAGATGAAGTGAAAGTTGTTGGTCAGGATCGTCGCAAGTGGAGATCCATAGTCTGTGCTTATCCCCATGGGAAACAGGTGTGATATTATCTATGTATGGGGTAGTGTTAGCAGCTATTTATTCAAAATAAACTTCTTGTTTTGCTTCTTATCTTTGGCATTTTGTGTAAATAGTATGCGCCGCGGTGTCCACTTTTCCGCAGTATGGGCATGTATCTGTATCTACTTTCCTAACCCTGCGTGAGTAGTCCTGGAAGCAGCCACAGCCAGGACATTTATGGGCTATTATTATACCTATATAAATATATATGTTTGATTTGGCCATGGAGGCTCGCTTGAAAATTTTAACTCGAATGTTTTGAAATTCAGAAACATCCATTAGCCTCATTAATTTTGAAAAGGTAACAAGCAGAGCAACTTTTTAATTTTTAACATAAGTATGAATTAGACACACGACACAATTTTTCCATTTACAACTTGTTAACCATTCAAAGCAAATTAACCCTACATCACAGTAAGTACCTGAAATACCACACAGGCTTTGGAATTAGTAATCAGTTCGTGCGGGCATTGGTGGGTTAACATCTATTGTTTTCGTATTGCGGGTTGAGGGTTTTAGAACGGTTTATACTGCCCCTTCGACGGGTTTCGGACGTGTTATGTTGTCAAGTGTTTGGGTAGTGAAAGGGTTATATTGAAAAACTTATCGTGTTTCTTTTAGGGTTCTGTAGGTACTTTGATAAAGGCGGGACTTTTATAAACTCCTTACGTACGCTTGTCCGGCTCTTGTAGAAAGTTACGCAACATAACCTATATTAATATAATATACTGTTTCGAGCTACAGGACTCTTCTTTAAATGCTATTGGAATTACTACAGAATTTATTAGAACTATACAAACACGTATAACATAAGTACAAATATAACTAGACACTATTAGTATAAACTGCACGATTCAATAACACGCGCAAAGTCCGTCAATATATCGCCCATTGAATCTACATCTTGCTTGTATCGTAATCCTCGCTTGACTGCCCACCCCTCCGTCCGGGCATTTTTTTATAGTAAACAGTATAATACACGATCGACTGCGTGGGCTGGGTACTTCCGAGAAAACGTAATCTGCACACCTGGTTAATTATTCCTGCGAACGGCCAACAAAATCAAAAACATAACAACAGGATGTTGTCTAATTGCAACTTTTAAACACAAAGTAAACAAAATAATTCTAAATGCGGGAAGGGTAATAAACAAGGTGCCTATTTCTTTGTCGGTATGTAACAATTATACAATTTAATGTTGAAGTTATGGTAGAACGGGATCTTCTGATACCTATAATTATAAATTGTATTCAATTACAAAATTTTATTATAAAGAGTAATACAAAGTATAAAGTCTGTAAGTTTGTTTGTAGGAAGTAATCTTTTGAATTACTGAACCGACTTTGAAAGTTGTTTCACTTTCATAAAGCTACTTTATTTCCGAATGACACAGTCACACAGTATTTAATTATGATTGATGATATTCTTTTCTTTGTTTTAATGTAAGATATCAACTCCAAGAAAACCAAGCTGATGGGTTGATATATCGGCGTGCACAATAAATAAGTCCCAGGGTCGAACATTGTCTCTGATGTGCATTGACTTGAGAAACGAGTCTTTTTCACATGGGGACTCTTATGTTGACTTATCTCCAGTAGTACCCTGTGAAATGAACATGGGAAGAGGACATTTTCCTATGGGTAATTATATGTCGGCATATTTTGAGTAGCGCTTAGCGAAGAGGGCACAGGTTAGTGATTTGAAAATAATCTGTTTCATTTTGAAAATACTGTTACATGCCGACAAAAAGTGAATGCACACTTGCCTGCCATAAATCACAGTTTATTATCTTGCCGCATTTGTACTTATTTTGTTTACTTTGTGTTTGTGCAATTGTAATTAAAAAACACTCTATTGTGTATTGTCACCTTTTATGGCAGTCATTAGGCAGGTGTGTTAAGCTGATTCTAAGAAATCCGATCTATGCGGGCTGGCGGCCATATTGTATCGGTGCAGCGATGGCCCAATGGAGATAGAGGCAGTCAATCGAGGATTACGATACGAGCAAGACGTGGGTAGTACATTCGATAACTCGATAATTCGATTCGATATAGTAACGGACTTACGCGTGTTATTGAATCGTGGTGTTTGTACTGGTTGTATCCGGTTATATTTGTACCTGTGTTATACGTGTTTGTATAGTTATAATAAATTCTATAGTCATTCCAACGGCATTTTATTTTGAGTCCTGTAGCTCGTAACAATACTTATAGTTAATAACCCCTTCAGCATACAACTTATCGTGTTTCAGGCAATCTTAAACCCCTTAAAAAATACACAAGGGAATTTAAATCTGAACCATGCAGTTTCTTAGTGCATATGACATTACATTTGCATAATACGTAGTATGTATGAGTAGTCACAATGAATTAAATTTCATACAACACATTCCATTGTTCTCGGCAACGAGAGCATAATGAATGGAATTTAATTGTTTTAATATTGTTTTGTTTTCCACTTCATAGTAGTTGGAAAAACTAACTAGTGCTTTTTGTTTGTGCTGATGGTAATAAGTGGTGGAAATAATGATCTCATTATGACTGGAGTAGTATTAAGACGAGAGCTTTCGTAAATTCATATTTCGAATAACAGTCAATTTGACACAAAATCTAAGTAATGTTTTTACCTGACTGTCAGGAAAGGGTTAATATTTGGCATGTATCTTTTATGTTTGGTACATTTCTTACTTACCTCGTAGCTTCTTAGGGGCTTGATGGATTTCGACAGTTAAAGTATATAACGAATATATCGTTTAAACACCCAAGTGTCCTTAGACAGGTGTTTAAAAATAAAATAAAATAAAATGGCGGGTTAATCAAACCCATCGAATAGAGTATCAATATGAAAGGCATTACAAAAGTCTTTCCCTTTTCTATTCTACATATTATATATTATTGCAGAGATTAATGAAATTCTTCTTCTTAAAATAAAATGGCGGGTTAATCAAACCCATCGAATAGAGTATCAATATGAAAGGCATTACAAAAGTCTTTCCCTTTTCTATTCTACATATTATATATTATTGCAGAGATTAATGAAATTCTTCTTCTTCTTCTTCAGCCAATTTCGGTCCACTGCTGGACGTAGGCCTCCCCAAGTACGCGCCACATATCCCGGTCTCCCGTCTTCCTCATCCAGCCCCTGCCGGCGATCTTGCGCAGGTCGTCAGACCACCGGGCTGGCGGGCGTCCTACGCTACGTTTGCCGAGACGTGGTCTCCACTCCAGGACTCGTTTGCTCCATCGGCCGTCGGTCCTGCGACAGACGTGACCGGCCCACTGCCACTTCAACTTGCTAATTTTGCGAGCTATGTCGGTTACCTTAGTTCTCTTACGGATGTCCTCATTTCTGATCTTATCCGTAAGAGAAACACCTAACATAACTCGCTCCATAGCCCGTTGAGCGACTTTGAATTTGTGGACCAGTTCCGCTGTCAGTGTCCATGTCTCGGCACCGTATGTCATAATAGGTAGGACGCACTGCTCGAAGACTTTCGTCTTCAAGCATTGAAGAATGCTCGACGAGAAGACCTGTCGAAGTTTACCGAATGCTGCCCACCCTAACTGGATCCTCCTATTGGCTTCCCTCTCGAAGCCGTGTTTGCCTACCTGGATATTTTGTCCAAGGTAGACATATTCCTGCACAACCTTGAAGATTAATGAAATTAGATAAAGCGAAAGTGTTTGTCAGGATCATATCATCATCATTACCCTACCCCAATGGGAAACAAGCCTGACCATATGTATGCATATATATATGAAAGTATATATCTTAGATTTTTAAATTTAATTAGGAATACTAAATTGGTTTAATAAGTTTTTGATGCTAACCTCGTGCTATCATATGAAATTTAACATAGTTATAAATATCCGTAGCCTAATTATATTTAAAATTAAAGAAATAAGAGTGTGCCAGGAACACCAATAAACTTATATAATAATTTAAAAAATCCAAAACCCGACTGAAAAACTACAGTTTAAAAGTAATGCACTAACAAGACCGAAACAAGATCGCGGATAGGAAACAAAATTAAATTTATAAACTAAAAAATAA
The DNA here is from genome assembly GCA_012273795.1 of Dendrolimus punctatus. Lineage (NCBI taxonomy): Eukaryota > Metazoa > Arthropoda > Insecta > Lepidoptera > Lasiocampidae > Dendrolimus > Dendrolimus punctatus. Next base: position 78,472 of record JAABVI010000062.1, on the reverse strand, counting down.
AAACTTCGTTTAAAAAAACCGACTTCAAAAACTAAAAGTATAAAATAATAAAACTGTGTTTTAACGGTTTTAAGCGCGGAAGACGTCTTCCGTGACCACGGCAACTGAAAAGCGGCCGAAACGTCGGATAAACCTAAATAAAATAAATTACCGCGCTTAAAACCGTTAAAACGTAGTTTTATTATGTGTACAAGTCGCGAAAACTTAAGAAAATAGTATAAAATAACTTATTTATAAAGCTATTACTACTAATATATATTATCTAAAACATTTTAAAGTCGGTGCTTAGTAATTTTCAAAATATAGTAATTTTTATATTTTACTTTGCACCGACTTCAAGATGTTTTAGATAATGTATATTAATAGTAATAGCTTTAGAAATAAGTTATTTTATACATATAGTTTTTTAGTTTTAGAAGTCGGTTTTTTAAACGAAGTTTTTATTTTTTATTTGTTACTTTTTAGTGTCTAGCTATGTATGGGTGGACCTACGAATGGTGCCGCGCTTCTTAAAAAATATAGGTCCCAAGAAACGGGAACAAAAAAATGTTCGTAAAATGAAAACTACTGGGTCAAACTATGTCAAATTTTTAAGGGACCACATGGCAAGAATCACGTAAATCGAATTATAAATCTCAGAGTAATCGGTGAACATACATAAAAAAAAGAAAAAAAAAACCCGACGAATTCAGAACCTCCTCCTTTTTTCGAAGTCGGTTAATAAACAAAGCGAACTCTACTTCGATTTCAGGGACTATAAAATTATGAGGTGAGCCAAATTAAATACTGGAATTGAGTTTAGTAGCAGGCGGGACACTATTGAACATTATAAATCGAAATAAAACTAATGGGTTCCACTTGTTGAACTCATATCAATTGAAATTTATACGCATGTGTAAGACACTCCAGACTCATAATATATTAGTCTCTTTTACTCGCCCTAATAATAGAAAAAAATACATAAACAAAGAGAGTACGCAATAAATCTCGCAGAAATCGCTTCCGGAGCTCTTCAACTTCCTTTCTAAGTTTTAAAGGATCGCCTTGCTGATTGAGCTTTAAGCCGTTTAAAGTGCTTTCAAGCAACGGTAGTGTTGCTCAAAAGCTTTTTATTAAAAGGATTCGAGTAACAAGAATGTTTAAATCAACGAAGCGCTCTCTCCAGTTGTGATGTCTTCTATATATACAATACTAATAAATACATAGATATAGAACACTTTATTGTATACCAAAGCATAGATAAACAGAAGAGAAAATAGAAGAGATAGTATAACGGGCCGGCTTTATCGCTAAAAAACCCTCTCTTCCAAGCAACCATTGGTTTTGGAGAAACGCTCTCCAAAAAGCGAATTATTTAAAAATAATGTAACACCATGTGATTCTGAGTGCGACATTTAATCTATAAATAATTAGTTAAAGCAAACCTCTTAAAGTAATTAGTTCCCGAAACCCTTTATTTGCCTTTTAAACAGACCAACGAGGCGACTCTCAACTTTGACCGTTCAAACATTGGAGTATCAAATTGATCAAAGTGTTTTGTTAAGATATAACTTCGTCACTTTAGTGATTAAACTGGGAATAACATTTGAGTTAAAGCAACTTAAGGACTTTGGTATTTTTTTGTTAATGATAATAATTATGGAGTAATGGATTACGCTTATATTAGATAGTAGGGGAGGCCAAGCGGGGATTTTGGGATTTACTCAAGCGTGGCAGAATAACATAAGGGGACAAACCTTGCACTCTATTATGTACTCCGTACATGAACCCTTCATATGGGATGAGGATATTTTTTATCTTCAAATCTTTTTTCAAACCATCAGATTCAGGAAATACCTCCACATAATTGTCAGATTGTGGGTCAGCAGGATAAGGACATCAAGCTGAACCGTCCGAACATTAATCTGACGCGCTCGAGTATTTCAATGTTACTTTTTTTGCATTTTCAAAAATCGGCTATGAATTTTGATCGCGTCCAAATCGTCAATCTTTTGAATAAGGGTTAATTTAGGGTTTGCTTAACATCCCTTTTTAATTTCTGATGCCCAAGAGTATTTCTGTGTGACTTTTTTTTTAACTTGTACACGCTACATTCCGTCACATTCCCAGAAAGCATACCTCTTCCTGCAACGTTTCCTCTTCCATCTTCATTCGGCCGGTTTTTACCAGAAGGCGCTGCGAACACAAATGCGTCTCATTGGCTGGCCGAATCCATTAATGGCTGCCTAAGTATCGTCGCGACGCCACGCTCGCCGATGTATAGTCCAAATACGTCGGAAAGCTACTGTATTGTGTCCTAAAACCGCTCTTTAAAGTGCCAACCTAGTGTTTGTGTAAAACCAGGACGCGCGAATCCAGCCGAAATCCTGCATCATTCCTTACATGGTTCCAAAGACGGTAAGCGTTTATTCTTTTCTACTTGTGTCACTAGGATTTGCGAGACGGCATCAGGTTAACAGAGAATCAATGTCAAGGCTACATCTTATATAAAATACATAAATATAAAACCCAACCCAAAAATCCCTAAGTGTATCAACTACAAGCCAAATACTCAATAGGCCTATTTTATTACCACCTTTAGAACATTACAATAATCCCAGCAATACAAGCACTCACGGTTGAACTCTAATGGCAATACCTTGCTTTTATTTCTGCCTATATTTTTGGCAATAAAAGGCATTCTGGCATCAATCGTATCGCGTTATAGCTTCGGGTCGTTAAGCAATCGGCTCAGGTAACCACAGGTAACGCTTAAATTATTATTATTGCCCGATATTGCTAGTAATCCCGGCTAAGGTAGCGGATACATTTATGAATTGTTAACAAATTACAAGGTATCCATTTCAGTTTGCTTTTATTAGGGTACAACATTCTTCGCTTGAAAGCACTAAAGTGCGTACCTTGCTTAAGACATTTAATCAGGCTCTCATGTACAGACCCGGTATTAAACAAGAACCATACACTACAATGATAATAACTTCGCTTTTATTATTAAATCGGTACTAAACACTAGAATGATGATAAAAAATTACTCGATAATTAATATTTTTAATATGACAATATTATGTACACGAGTCTCTGCGGCATAAATATGCCCATGAAGTTCCGTGCCACAGTCAAATGTGTTTCTAGTGTATATGAGTACAAGCACTGGACAATAAATATAAAAAAATCAAACAACAAAGAGTTTCTCAATTAGTTGTAAGTGATTTTACAAAGCCTCTATACATTGTTCGAAAGTTAAAAATTATGAAACACACAATGGAACGTGCGGTAAATTAGAGACTATAAAATCCCACCCAGGAGTTCTACACTACGGGGATAAATAAGCTGCTTAATTGAACCTCTTTGGAAGCGCTTTTGATCAATACATTTGTCTCATTTTAATACTGTAGAGCAAATGAGAGCAAAGATGTTTACCACGCACATGTGGAGCCATTTGCAAATACGCGCCATTTTCATATTAGACGTGTCAAAGATTGTTATGAATTTCAGAAAGAAATTTGTTTGTTTCATTTTACATTACATGTTGAGAAACGTCATATGACACACGTGCAGTTTTTGGTTTTTACACACTTGTTACTATGGTAAGCCCTCGACTTTACCTCAGGCTTATTACATTCGTCTACTCATTTGCAAAAACTACAATCGGATACATCGTTGATAACCACACAGACCCAAACCACGTGTATCTACACAAGTCTACGCAAATAATTTTGTAAAAATTGTTTCTTCATTTGACGCTTTTGTTCAATCAAGATCTGACTATCTCCTCCTTTTACGAGTATGTCATAGGCGGGAGAGTGAGCGCACATCCTTGCTCCACTCTTACCAACGATGGGCAAGACGTATATCACGCGCCGTCGCCTCTCCTCCCCCGGGGCGTATTACAGACCACCCCACGCAATGAGAGTCTGAAGAAACCGGGATAAAAGAAGCTCCCAGTTTTGTAAAAAAAATCTCGTAACTTCATTTGACACTTTTGTTCAATAAGGTCTATCTCCTATTACGAGTGTATCATTAGCGGGAGAGTGAGCCCACGTCTTTTCTCCGCTCCTGCCAACGATGGACGCGACGTATTCCGCGCGCGCTCGCCTTTCGTCCCCTGGGGCGCATTACACACCGCCCCACGCAATAAGAGTCTGAAGACGCCGAGATAAAAAAAAGAAGCTCCCGGGAGTGGATAAGCTGTACTTTAACGACTTTAAATATTTATCTAAAAGACGTGAGTTGTAGTAGAAATTTCAAAACATAAAAAACTCCAGTTAAACAGAGTATCGTATAAATTCCAAAACCTGGCATCAACTGTAATGTCGTGACACTAAACTTGGTTATTGTTCATAATAGTTGTTGAGACATGGCTGGGGAACTTTGGAGGGCAATCGAGTTGGGAACTATGTGAGCAGCGGCTTTAAAAGTTAGCGCGTGTCCCTGGAGGTCAAGTGATAATATCGCCGCGTATCAAAAGTATTAGCGATATTAGACTTATATACACTTTCATACTTTTTTGCTGGCAGTCATTAATCAGTTCAGTCACTAGTGTGTTCTTCAATAGTGAGAGGTCTTAATAAATTTCTTTTCTATTTTTGACTTAAAATAACAAATTATAAGTTAAAAATAGAAAAGATACAGTGAAGTGATAATTTGATCGCGTATGGAAAGTATACTTATATACAATTTCATAGTTTTTTAGCTTCTAATCATTTATCAGTTTAGCCACTAGTCTGTTCTTTGATAGTGTTAATAATAATACTTAATATCTTTCTTTTCTATTTTTGACTTAAAATAACAAATTATAAGTTAAAAATAGAAAAGACTTGGTGAAGTGATAATTTGATCGCATATGGAAAGTATACTTATATACAATTTCATACTTTTTTTAGCTTCTAATCATTTATCAGTTTAGCCACTAGTGTGTTCTTTGATAGTGTTAATAATACTTAATATCTTTCTTTTCTATTTTGGACTTAAACTAACAAATTATTAATTAAAAATAGAAACGACAGTGAAGTGATAATATGACTGAGTAATGAATTATTTTTTTATTTCATGAGTTCAGCAGACAAGCAGACATTTGTTACACCAAAGAGGCTGTCGTGCTGTATGAGGGAGACTGGAACCTGGCCACTAATGCCGCAACACAACTCAAGGTTGTTATGGTGGCATAGACTAGACTAGGCGTGGTAGACATTCAGACGGGCAAATACCCGACCACCTGGAAGTGAGTCATTTTGTCGCTTCTTAAAACAGGCCGCCCGGCCGCAGAAACTTGTATTCTTTCTCCGTTGCTGCACGGGTAGAATAGTATAATGTGCTAATATACCTATATATACTTTAATACTTTTTAGCTGGTAATCAGTTCAGTCAACAGTGTTTTTAATAATTAAAAGTCTTAAGGTTCTCTTCTATTTTTTGACTTACAATAACGAATTATAAGTCAAAAAACAGACGTCGTCTGGGACAAGCTATGGTTATAGGCCATTTCACGATGTTGTGGCGATGGACGTAATTATTGTTAATGACGTTTAATACTGACAAATATGAGCACAATCTAGACGCCGACAACGACAAATTCCACGAACAGATTTGTAGAAACACATTTATTACCTGTCGGCATTTGAACTAATTGTAATCCTTTTATGATCGTCTTGTTTTGTTCATTTATTTATTAGCATACGTTTCTAATTATTGCCTGTTCTCTCATTGTACTCGCTTATTAGCATCATTAGCCAGGTGTTGCAGATTCATTTCTGTGGATGAAGTTTAAAACGGGGGCCTGATGGAGAGAGGAGGCAGTTTATCGACAACGACGATCAAGACGTGACGTGTCTTTGCGCGCTTTATTGAATTACGACCTTCTACATTACGTTTAGATATGATGTGTTCGGTTATATTTGTACCTGTGTTATACGTGTTCTATAGTTCTAATAAACTCTATAATAATTCTAACGGCATTATAATTCGAGTCTCGTAACTCGTAATATTAAGTTCGTTAACGGCATTATTTTAACTGTATAAAAAAGACGTATTTATCGCAGTCAATACCTCTAATATTAATGCAGGTACGCCCCTAGTATAACCGTTGGGCTACCCCTACGTCAAGATGTAACATAAAAACAATATCGCAATAAATAATAAACAATATCGCATCACAAATAACACATTACACCCTTCACCACATCTACGCAAAACGGCCTATAACTATAACATTATCGTACGTGCGGCCCCAATATCATAGATACGACCTCAAATAGTTTTACTAGCAACATACTCATGTAAGTACATATAGATAATACACGTTCACTCGTTAGAAATGCATTACGTGCCGCTAACAGACGTCTCGTGTGTTACGCAATTTTGATGACATGGCCGACGCAAAACGATAACGACGAACACGCTTTTAGCCGGAGATTGTTCTATACTTAATGTGTATTTAGAGACGGCTTTTCACATCATAGATATTGTAGCTCAGCGCCTAACGCACTTGTGACTCTTTAAATGATGTAGGCTCGTATTGTTGCCAGGGAGAATTTTACTCTTAGATAAAATTGAATGGAATATACTTTATTGAACAATTTATGAAACAATGTACATGTGAATTAAGTACAAATGGCGGCGTTATCGATCTCTTCCAGGCAACCTTGGGATGGAGATAAAATGGCATAAAAGGTAGAGCAGGGTTAAGTTGTACAATATTTTGTATATATTTAAAAATACATATTAATATTATAATATACGTACATAAATACATTAAGCATAGTAATATTTTTTATTTTATTTTGTAGTGTATTTATTGTATTAACTGTCACAATCATGAGATTACAAAGTTGTTGGAGTTTTTTGTTGGACCCACTGTTTGTCCTTTCGGACGAACAATACAAGCGATTGTAATGATGCCTGGCCATAATTACAGTTTTTAATCTTAAAATTATATTAAAATGTTATCTTTATAGAAGCATAAAACAATGTAACATTACTACAGATTGTATTATATCGTCAGTTAATCAATTTTAAAAATATATTGTTTCATTGATGAATATTATTTTTTATAAGATACTAGCTGTCCCGGCAGACGTCGTCCTGCCCGGTAAAAAATAGGGGTTGATCGTAGAGGGTTGAAAATTTAGGGTTGTATGTATCTTTTAATGCTGTATCATAAAAACAAAGAAATTAAAAATTTTGTCTAAAAAATAAAAAATAAATTTTAGGGGTGGACTACCCCTAACATTTAGGGGGATGAAAAATAGATGTTGGCCGATTCTCAGACCTACCCAATATGTACACGAAATTTCATGAGAATCGGTCAAGCCGTTTCGGAGGAGTATGGCAACGAAAACTGTGACACGAGAATTTTATATATTAGATTTTATTTATTGCATTAAAGTTCGAAATTTTATTATAATAAGGGCGATTACAGGGCCTAATCTTCCAACACTCTAAGCTACACTGATGGATGTTGTTTTATTTTACATCTTATGTAATTTTGGATTAAAGTTCGAAATTGTGTATAGTAAAAGTTACATTAAAGGTCGTCTGGGGATATGATGCTTTTTTCTTAAGCGATGATAACTCTCGTAAGTCGCGTAAAGGAAGCACTTTTTGTTTTTCCAAAAACAAAACTTTACAACGATATTTAACGACCAATAGACAAACAGATATACATAGGCTGGATTAAAAAATGATGGTCGTGTACGATTTTCATTTCTCGCAAGAATAGCTAAGGAATCCTAATAAAGATCTGTTAAAAAAAAATTATTTGGGCTGCAAAAACATTAAGAACACTCAGAAAAAAATCTACCTAGATGAAATGTCCCTGCTTACGTTGAAGTGAGAAGCAATATTTTAAAGCTGCGAGGCATCAATCGCAGAGCTCGAGTTGAATGTGGGATAAGTTATGAAAAATAGCGGATCTGGCGGACTATGTTCTGTCCTGAAAAAATAAAAATCTAAAAACTGTTTGCAGTAGCACTTACCAAGTCCAGTTTTGAATCTAACCCATTCAGGGACCCACGTAAATACACACAAAAATTTCTTAAAAATTCTGGAACGTAATTTCAGCATCAATTACCAGATGCAATTATGAATCTAAACCACCCAATTAAAATTACAATAATTTCATCATAATCAGTCCAGCGAGGAAGAGTTCCATGATATACTCACGTGTAGAAGATTTATCTATATAAAGATATATTTGTTTATTGATCGCTTTGACCCACCTACTAAACTGGAAGGCAGAGAAAATATTGTTTAAATCCAAGCTAAGGTAAATTTTATAAACAAACCTGCCTTTATTTTATCTAGTCTGGTTTCTGTTATTTTAATATAAGTTCACGTTAAGACAAAAGATCTCCTACCCAAAAACCGTGTAGCATTTTTGCCCCACTGTGAAGTACTAACACCTGGACACGAGGAGATGCTTCTCCGACCAACACTAGTAGGGCTGAGACAGCCCAAATGATTTTCTGCACAATAGAAATAATACAACGATTGCAAAACAAAGTACTGAAAGATATTTTAAACGCGCTATGGTACATTAAATCGAGTGATCTCCACCTGGAAATGATCAGAAAGTACGTGGAACGTCACAAACATCGGCTTCACCATCATGTGAATGTTGAGGCGATCCAGCTCCTCGACAACACAGATATAATGAGAAGGTTCAAAAGGACCAAAAACGTTTTAACTAGTGCTATAAACAAAACTAAAGTGTAGTGTACCGTGCTAATGTATTTAAGAACACATGAACAAAGTGTCTTCACCTTAATAGAGACAATAAGAAAATTTCTAATGGACACTTTCTTAGTAAGAATACTTTTAGTTAATTTAGGTTATATTTACTTTACTTTATTACTTTTAAGATTAGATTGTAATATTAATTTGGTATTTTAAAAAGAACATTTATGAAAAAAAATTCTCCTCATATTTGAAATGAAAAGTAGAGTGTTAATCTCGTATGAAAGGCCTATTTAGGCACTTGTCATCTCATATCTATATAGGTCACTTTCCTCCCTCGTGTAACAATATACCATAATCGCTTACGCTTCCATTTTAGACCGCGTTATAAAATATTCAAGGCATAAAATATTTAACGAGCCATCTACGCCGGCAGGAGCTAGGTGGCTTAATAATTTAAAATTATTTTTTATCTCTATGGAAACATTAACTTATATACACACATTAGCCAGAGTAAAGCTGGGATTAGAGTTACATAGCTGACAGCCACCGCACTAATACTGCAGAGATAGTCACGCCATAACCCACCACCTAATGAAGTTGCCTGCTAACTGTAAATAAATGAGGATAGACCCATAATATTAAATTTTTAGTGTTGGCTCAACCTTTACCCTGCCACATTAGTGATTCTGGAACAATAGGGTTTACTTTTGTGAATATATACCCGACTAGGTATGTGTACAGGATTTCCCTGGTGTCAAAGTTGTTGATTGTTATCGCACCAAAGGAGAATAATAATATATATAATTTGCAATGAATTAAATCAAGCGTAGAAAGCAAATTTTATCCGTGCAGGAAGGGAGAAAGAATACAATTTTCTGCGGCTCGGCGGCCTGTCATAAAAGGCGACAAAATAACTCACAGACAAGTGGTAGCCGTAGGGCATTTGCCCGACTGGATGGCTACCACACCTGATCTAAAGTATTTCCCCATAACAACCTTGAGTTGTGTTCCGGCATTAGTGACCAGGCTCCAGTCTCACTTAAGAGAGCAGCAGAGCATTTGTAGCCCTTTTGGTGTTGCAAATGTCAGTAGGCGATGGTAGCCGCTTTCCATCAAGTGGGCCGTCTGCCTGTCTGCTGTACTTCTGCATGCAAGACAGAGAATATATGTTGAACGAATATTTATTTAGACTACGTACTTTAGGTCCTTACTACTATGAACTTAAAGATATTTTTTCATATAGTTATTTCATACACTTTAATATCTTCAAGATTTAGATAAGGTATTGAGATGTTGATAACAATTGAATGAATATGAACAAAGGATTTCATATTTAGTTTAGCTTGCGCTCCTTATATCTTCGTTTACCGGTTTCTTTACTAATAACATATCGCTCCAGGAACTGATCCTTCAACTAGTTTAAACTCTGCTAGTTGCTAATTGATTTGGGGATCATAACTGCTGGAGGCATGACATTAATCCAGTCACTATCCTTGCCACTAGTTTTGATAAAAGAGTCAAAAGATAAAAGTCTTCCAGGGGATTAGGATAAGGTATTAACGCGACACGTATAAACCTAGTACTTTCTCACAAAGACAAACTTCTTCCACATTTACAAACCTAGTACCTTCTGAAGAGATTTATTAATCATAATATACTTTTAAATATACTCCTCATTAATTCTCGTCACGAAAACATTACTATTAATTCGAATTAATAAAACGTCTGCATATTTAACCATATTTGAATACTTCAGGCAATAGTTATAGCCATGAAGCAGCTTGTAAAGACCGCCTCTATAAAATAACACCATTTAACAGTTAATGAATGAAGTTAGCAACGTTTCCGTCGTAGATGTACATGTGCGCCTTACATATGACTAACTTCACGTCTGAAGTTTTACAACAGAGCCGCAGATACGGTACATACAGTAAATCAATTTGTGTTTTGTGAGCAACTTGTTGGGCAATAAACAATGGAGTTATAGTTTCTCTATACCGTGGAGAAAACTAGCCAGTGTGGTTAACTTACTCGAATAAAATTTGTCATTTATATACGTAAAGTTATTTTACTGTGTACTGCTGTTATGTGGTAACATTTTTGTTTAAGTTGCTCATTTCAAATTTTTGTAGACTTTAGCATTGTGTTGTTTTTATTGAATAAGGACTTGAATTTAGATGTATAATAGGGAATCTTTTTGAACTGTTTTGAAGAACACTTATTGAATAGTCGTTCTGTTAACTTTATCTTTTAATATACAAAAACATATTCATTCATTCAGAAACCCGTACGTAAATTAAATCTGAAAGTTCAAAACTTAAAGAATACTTCGAAATAGAACAGTATGGCTGACACCTCCACAAGATGTAACCTGTAGCGTTATACTAAACTTTCCTGCGAAATAAATATTATTTTTAAATTACATACGAATATGTAATCCTGTTACTACTTAATAATAATCTTACACTTAGAATCATATGTTATAGAATAGAAACTACTGTATGGTATATTTTTTATATAACGCTAGATGATATTTAAATTTACTGTATTAACATGATAGGAATACGACTTGGATTCTAAAATTATGTTAAAAATATTTACATGTGTTCTGTTGTGTAAAATAAATAAAAAAATTACGATGTTTATTCCTCTATTGACTTTTTTTTATAACTGAAGTACGGCGAACAGCCCATTTGATGGAAAGGTTACCGTCGCCTATGGACGTTTACAACATGAGAGGTATTACTAACATGCTGCCGGCCTCGAAGAAATTATATATCCTTTAAAAAAATCCCATATTAGTAGCACTGTGGAAATACCATGGCTAGAAGCTCAATCCAAATCCTCATGGTGCACAAGAGACACGTTCTAGAGAACTGTTCCATACAAGAGCGAAGTGGCTCAAGGAAGGAAGTGGTAATGATCGCCCAGCTGATGGCTTGCGGTGCAGTGTAAAAATAACAATTCCTCGGAACACTCCCATTGTGCAGTGGGTAGAATACGCAGAGAGACACGAAGGCTCTCCAAAGACCAAGCGTATCTAAATCGTCTGTGAGTATGGGATCGTAGACTATGCAAACAACTTGACGTTGAATGCTGAAAACACAAGTGTTAGCAGTATCTATATGTGACCTCTTTCTGTCTCCCATACCGTACTTTTTGAAATAGACGAAGTTTAAATTTCGAAAAAGAATTATAAAAACTTCGAGATTGCACCTTGTAATAAATCCATACTAATATGCAACCATAGTTGACACTTATAAAGAAGTCAGACTATTGTCAATTACAGATACTCAAAAGAATACTGATTTCTAAATACATACATAACTTCACGCCAGGTCCCTTGCGGGGTAGGCACGAACAACAGAGCGCCATTTAGGCTTATTCTTACACACCTCACTTGCTTCTTTGACATTCATAGTTCTTGTCATGCACGCTCGTCTGTTCTTAAGGCTCCTGACATCACCTTCTGCTAGTACACGATCAATTTGATCATGGAAAATGTGTCGTGGCCTTCCGCGATTTCTGCATCCATCCACTTTTGCATTGTATATCTTTTTAGTCATTCTTTCATCATACATTCTTTCCACATGCCCGAAACCGACATAATTAGATTTTATTTGAAATTGAGTAGTCCACACTATATACAATATATTCATTCAGAAGTCATTCACTTATGAAGAAATCTAATATATAAAATTCTCGTGTCACAGTTTTCGTTGCCATACTCCTCCGAAACGGCTTGACCGATTTTGATGAAATTTTTTGTGCTTATCCGGTATCTATGAGAATCGGCCAACATCTATTTTTCATCCCCCTAAATGTTAGGGGTAGTCCACCCCTAATTTTTTATTTTATTTTTTTTGTCAAAATTTTTAATTTCTATTTTTTTATGATACAGCATTAAAAAATACATACAACCCTAAATTTTCAACCCTCTACGATCAACCCCTATTTTTTACCGGGCAGGACGACGTCTGCCGGGACAGCTAGTAAATAAATAAAAACTAACAAGTTTCACAATAACACTTCAAATTTATTTTGTTTTTTGTTCGAAGGAACTTGTAACTTGCATGTACCAAAAAATCAGATGTATCTGTAATTTCAGTATTTTTGCTTTCAATTTCGTTAAAATTTACAGTTGCTTTTCAATATTATAAATATTCTCATCGTTTAAGCAATAGTAAAAATTATTTTATGAGAAATAAAGTTTTTAAACCCAATAACATGATAACACTGGCAGAGCCGCGTACAAAAGATTGGTATAATATAGTTATATCATTTTAAAAACTACACCCTTTTTATAAACCTATTTCTATATATTTCTTTAAAAAGCCATAATCTAACTAAATACGGTGTACTTATACTTGTGAAGCAATACAACCATAATCTTCTATTGTCATAGTTACTAAATCTGTCTTAATATAGATTTTAGTAATACGTCTACTAAAATTAACTCCTTAATTATTCACACGTTGCTTACTCAGTTTTAACATAAACTTTGCACAACAGAATTAAATACAAACTTGTTCTACTGTTTAAACTTACACTGCTTAAAAACAATAAACACATATGTATGTGTAGGTATAAGCAGTTCATAATTGAATTATAAGTTTGAGTTGTGTGGGTTTTCGCTCACGAGAACTCAACAATAAACTGTTTCGCTAAATAAGCTAATTAAATGTTGCTAGGGAATATTATTTTGTATTATTATAATTCTGTTGGGCACCTGAGTAATGACTTGCAAGTTTAATTTTACCAAGTTTTACCTTGTATCAACAAGGTAATACTTGGTAAAATTTAGGGACCTTACAAGGTTTTGCAATTTATAAAAATAGTGCACATGGTCTAATAAGTGGATGATGCGTTTTACATAAGTATACTAGTATTGTCAAATCTAAAATAATTATCAATTCTATAATACGTAGAAAGAAGAGTAAATTTGGGGAATAGTGTGAAAGGAGCGTTAGGTAAACTTCTAGGCGCTAAGAACCTCAGCCAGAAGGCCCAGCTTACCATACAAACGCGGTTCTGGTACCTACGCTCACGTATGGAAGCGAGAGTTGGGTATGGAATAGAGAGCATGAAAGTAGAGTAAACGCGGTCGAGATGCGAGCACTGCGCAAAATCTGCGGAGTGACGCTCGCGGACCGCGTTCGTAATACCGAAGTAAGAAAGAAAGTTGGTCTGAAAGAGAGTGTCGGGGTGAAGGTAAGGAAAGGAATGCTCCGGTGGTTCGGGCATGTAGAAAGAATGTATGATGAAAGAATGACTAAACAGATATACAATGCAAAAGTGGATGGATGCAGAAGTCGCGGAAGGCCACGACACACCTTCCATGATCAAATTGATCATGTATTAGCAGAAGGTGATGTTAGGAGCCTTAAGAACAGACGAGCGTGCATGACAAGAGCTATGAATGTCAAAGAAGCAAGTGAGGTGTGTAAGAATGGGCCTGTGTGGCGCTCTGTTGTTCGTGCCTACCCCGCAAGGGACCTGGCGTGAAGTTATGTATGTATGTATGTAAAGTAATGGGAAAGCGAGTGAATAAATATTAATACTGATAGATAGATAGATAGATCGAAGGATCAACTAAATAATATCATTTTGGTTGAAAGGCACTAAAGTGAAAGGACAATGGTATTCAATTGTATTGAATGCTAAAAATTTATATTTATCACTTTCGTTGCTTCGCCCAATTTGAAAGACAAACATTCTTCATCTAATATTGGTTTAAGATATAAGAATTCGTTGTTAGTAGGTATGCTAGTAGATACCTGTTCAAACGACGACAAGGGCTTAACTTGCCAATTGTGAAAGTTGACTCGCTTTTTATCTAATGTAAACCAGGTATAAGATACATGATATTGTTATAACAACTGCAAAAAAAGCTCTATTCTTCAAATATTTATTTATATTAAACGAATACTCCCAAACATTTAGTTTTGTATTCGCTCTTATTGTTAAAATAGCTAATTGTTATATTCTAATAGTATAAGTTAAGTTGCCTGAAAAAAATCACTCTAACCGATAAGGACGCCTATTGTTCTGCCTAAATAATACTGTAATTAATGTATTGTGTCTGTTAGGAGAGCAATAAAGCGTTATCGACAGATAGACAGAAGATAGACATATCTTCTTATTATTATTTATTTTACTATATTTTGAAATTTACAAGTTATCTTAATTTAATTATATAAAGCGTCTGTTCGTGTTGTAGTTAGAAGGGGAGGAGGTTTAATGGATAGGCTGTCAGTTGCCTGCCTGACTTGAAAATATTGACAATGAAATTTGTCATTTTGTATTTTAACAAACAATACCTGTTAGAACAAAATACTACCAACTAAAATCGTTTTAAAATAAATCTATGTAAGGACATTATCTAATTGGGCATTTGCTGGTGGTAGATGTTTTACGATTGTCAAAATATTTAAAAACTGTATCAAAATATGGTATAGCTCTCTGTAAGATTAATAAATGATTATGACGTGACATACGTGTAAATTTAAAGTCGCTTAACAAGCTATGAGGTGAGATATATTGGGCATAAATCTCTTATGGATAGAATCAGAAATGAGAATTTCAGTAGGATATCCAAAGTAACTGAGACAGCTTGCAAAATTAGCAAGTTCAAGTGGCAGTGGGCTGGTCACATCTGTCGCAGGACTACGGGTGATGAAGCAATTGCGTCCTGAAGTGGACTGGAAGTGGAGTGGAAGGAGACTGCGTTTCGGGAGGTGTAGCGTAGGATGCCCTCCAGCCCGCTGGACCGCTGTGTAAGCTCACGGGTAGGAGCTGGATGAAGATGGAGGAAGAGCGGGATATGTGACGCATACTTAGGGAGACCAATATAGCAGTGGGCATTGATCGGCTGAAGAAGATTCTGGTGAAGCTAATGACATCTTTGTTCTGTGCTGTACAATTTCTTAGGAAGAACTTGCTAAGTTTTGAAACTACACAGCTGAGAGGTTTATTAACTACATAAGTAGCATAAAATAATAAAATAAATAACTGACATTTATTTATTTTATTATTATTATTATTTTATTATAAACATGCGATCGTTATTCAATCTAGTTATTCGACAATTCATTATTATTATGACATATTTTATGACATTCATAAAATGTATATTTGTATTTAACTTTGACACAAAAGTGACGAAATTATACGAACAGATATATCTAGGTATTTAAAAACTACTATGTGTAGTCTATGTTAATATTACCATATATACCATTTCCTTATTCATTTATGTTAATATTTAATATATGTATTTAACGTTCTTCTTATTTTTAGTAATAAATACAAATGTATATCTAATACTAATAATTAAGTTACAGACTATATTTCTTATAAGGGTCTCAATATAATGTGTATATACTAAGAAAGAGGTAGGCACTGAAAATCATTGCTGGGTCGAATTAACTTTCGGCGCAGCAATATACTGAGTGTCAGCCTCATTTGTCCAATTGCGGCATACGACTTTTAAAATGTAATGATGCTTTATTAACCTTATATATTGTGTGTGTGACGCCGTTGACAAATAAACGTTTCTTTCTTTCTAAATTGTGCAACAAATTGTAATGATACACGACAATTAAATAAAAATACAAAATGTTTATAAACCATACTAGGGTATAAGAAAATTTGTATGCCAGTAAATGGCGAAACATGTTCTCACTATCATAAGACCTTGATTTTCATGTTTCATACAAATAAAGGTTTCATTTCATTTCAAGTCTGTACCTACTTTAGAACTTGCAAATTTAGGAATACCGTCACTTTCTATGTAGGCCGGTTGCTGCTTTATACGGACTTAGAAAACTAAGCAAAAGTACTATCTTTGTGTTAATGCGAGTTGTTTCGCTATACAACTGTTTATCTGAGATTTATATAAGCAAAACATTTCCCAAGAGGGGATAATTTATGTCCGGCTAATTTCCCAAATTAGCCACATATAATACTATTTCTTTCAATAACTCTTGTTGAACTAGAAAGAAAGAATTAAGTTTATTTGCCAAATGCTATACAAACAAAATATAAACTAGATTTTTTTTTACTTGTATGTCGCAATTCGATAAATGAGGCTGTTGGCATTCGGTATGTTATGTATGTTATGTAAAAAAGTTGATTTTACATATATTATTGTATTAAAATAAAAAAATGTAGTATTCTAAAATTACAAATAATTACTTATTGTTTTATAATTTTAGAATACATAATTATTATTGTTGAAGTGAAACTTCTTTAGAATTGTTGATCTGAAATTCGATGAAACAAAAAAGCGCCACGAATAAGAGATAAACACATACCTAAGTCTGTAGGACTGAGCCCGCGAGAATATGAGACAGAATATATTATATTCAATAATTGAAACATTATGCTCATACAGATAGAGTGGGAAATATTTTTGAAATTTTTCGTTAATACTCAAAAATTCATGTTTTGAAGCTTAAATTTATTATAGAGATATAATATAATTATGAACGTGACGTCACGAAATTTAGAATCCCCAGGTCACAGTTTATTTTAACACAAACGATGTTTTTATAATCATTCTTTTACCGTACAAACTGTGCATCTTTGAGATTAGCTCCCCATTGCTATATACAGGCTATATACGATGTTTTCACAATCAGATTATTAGGTGAAGGCTCGATATGTCGTCAACGTCTGCTGAGTACATAACGTAGCTAGTAATATTATAATAATCTAAAAATGAGTTTCTGCACAATGGAGCTACTTAATAAAGACACTGGGATATACTACATAAACGATGGAGAACACATTTTTTTTTCAAATTTTTTGTCTGTTTGTCTGTTTATTCCGGATTCACTTAAAAACTATTGAGCCGATTTTGATACGGTTTTCGCTGATCAACAGCAAATCCTCAGACCTAAAATCAGCATGCACTACTTATCCTGGGAATTTGGTGGGAAAATATCTGGAAATTATTTGAAATGACCGAATTACTAAAAGTAATAGATAGCAAATATTATGAAAGAAATTATGTTTTATCCCGGCAATCTCGCGGGAACTTTCCCGGGAGTGGTTCATAGTTTTTTGGGTGCATAAAAATTAACTTCTTGTTTGTGTTTAATATGGTTATAATTAATGATAAACACTTTATTTTAAACTCCAAATTTACATTACAATTTACAATACATTTAGGAAGAGCCATTTTAACCAAGGGACGCCGCAGAATGACAAGCAGTGTTGCCCACTATCTTTTTCTATTATTACACTTCTTCCGACAACATTTTTACTAAAACGATAGCGTATATGCTTTTTTAAATGTAGCGGTACTTTGTGTACCGGGAATCCCAAGGGATTTCAAGTCAAGCGCGGACGACGCCGCGGGCAAATCCTAGTATAAAATAAATTACAAGTTCCAACTAAATACCTCGTCGACTTATTATTAAAACAGTGAACGCTTCCTTTGCAACACTAATATTACAGACTCAGGAATATTCACAAGTTTTCTGTGTACAGTCTACAACACAAGTTCGCTAAGACGGACGGTTTATTTTTACTAGAAATGAAGATTTCATAGCAAAACTTTGTCAGAGCTCACAATAATGAGTAGGTACTTGTTCATGGTATTTACAACCAACTTAAAAATAATACATACATACGTAACTTCACGCCAGGTCCCTTGCGGGGTAGACACGAACAACAGAGCGCCATTTAGGCTTATTCTTACACACCTTACTTACTTCTTTGATATTCATTCATTCTTAAAAATAATGAGGTACTTTAATCGATAGATATTGTGTATTTATTTAGAGTTACTAGTTCGTTTCTTTGTATTTTTAACCGACTTCGAAAAAAGGAGGAGGTTCTCAACTGGTCGGGATCTTTTTTTTTTGCTTTTTTTCTCTGTATGTTCGCCGATTACTCCGTGGTTTATGATCCGATTTACGTGATTATTTTTTTGTTCGACGCGCAATAGCTGCCATGTAGTCCCCTAAAAATTTGACATAGTTTGACCCAGTAGTTTTAATTTTACGAACATTCTTTGTTCTCGTTTCTTGGGACCTATATTTTTTAAGAAGCGCGGCACCATTCGTAAGTCCACCCATACATAGCTAGACACTAAAAAGTAACAAATAAAAAAAAACTTCGTTTAAAAAAACCGCCTTCAAAAACTAAAACTAAAACATCTTGAAGTCGGTGCAAAGTAAAACATAATAAATATTGCTATATTTTGCAAATTACTAAGCAACGACTTTAAGATGTTTTAGATAATATATATTAATAATAATAGCTTTAGAAATAAGTTATTTTATACATTTTAGTTTTTAAAGTCGGTTTTAGTTTTGGTGTTGTAGGTAACAGTATAGATAAGATAGTAAGTGGTTTTCTAAATACAATTAAAACCCAATTACTGTACGACCGATGAGTCACGATCCGTCTGAAGTTAGCTCCAAATGGTTCCACAGAACATACTTTACGAATCAAGTCTAATTTAAACAAAAACATCCGCTTGTTCGATTATATTTCATAATATATTATTTTAAATAAAATTAATTAAATTAAATGTAGGTATAAAGGCTATTAAAGAAATAAATTTATAATATAATGAAAAACAGTAATCATTTTCCGTTTTTCAGTGATTTTTAATATATATTTAAAACCTAATGATTGACATGGTCTCTAGAATGAGTAAAATTCTCAACAGCAGCAGTGATGTTACTGTCACTTAGTTTAACTCAAAAAAATCATTTTATGAAAAAAATTGTTTCGTTTAAATAGACACTAATTAGACAAAAAGACTAATGGATGGACTAATTTCATTACTTATTTGTTTTACAATAATTTATTGAGTTAAAAAAAAACACGTTGGCACCAAATACGTATTTGTGGCTTTTGCTGTCGAAACTCTGGGGCCATGGAATCTAGAATCTCTCCGCTTTTATCCCTGCAGGAACGATTAAAGATATCTATGCATGAACGGAGAGACAATACAGTTTTCTGTGGATTGTGGGTTGTTTTGTAGCTGGCTGGTAGGCCATTTGGCCGTTTGGATGGCTCTGACCATCTCTGGTCTAGAGTATGCATGCCGCCATAACAAGCTTGAGTTGTGTTCTGGCATTAGTGGTCAGGTTCCAGTCTCCCTTTACAGAGCAGCAGAATACTGGTAGCATCTTTGGTGTTATTAATGTCCATAGGCGATGGTAACTGATTTTCATCACGTGGGTTGTCTGCCTATCTGCTCACGCAGTCTCACGCTACCAAAACACTGGCCTGCATTTTGGGCAACTATCCCAACTAACAGTAGGATCTATTTATTACTTGTATTTTATTTCTTTCTGATTGAGTCACAGGATAAATAAAATACCACAGTAGTAAATACCATACTGTTTTAAATAAACGATAATTTTTGGTATCTTCGAATATATTCCATAGGTATTCATAACGCGACATTTATTGTACATTGATTATATTTAGCACAGAATAGAATAGAATAAAATCTAGTGTATAAATTGTGACAAACATAAAATTACAAAGGTGTTGAGTTCTTTGTTGGAACGACAGTTTGTCCTTTCGAACGTACAACACAGGCAAATGTAATGGTGCCTGGTCATTACTCCATTAATTAATGAATCAATAAATTACCTAATTAAATTAATATAAAACTATATCTACCGAAGCACAAAACAATGTCACATTACTATAAATTATTTTTTATCGTCAGTCAATCAATTTATAACGTGTATTCAATTTTGAATTTTGAAAATTTTGTTACGACCTAGATACCGAAAAAGACAAATTCACAGCTGCAGCCTGTAGAAGCACATATTATTAACTTTCCGGCATTTTGACTTCTTTTGTTTACTTTGTGTTTAATATTTGTGATTAGAATAACAGCCTATTGTGTGTTGTAATTTTTATGGCAGTCTAAGGACTGTGTGTTGTACAGTGTAAAGCAATGCCCCAATTGAGAGATTAGGCAGTCAAGTGGTAAACACAAGCGAAGCAAGACGTGTGTACATTTGGTAATCTATTTAGTGACGGACTTTGCGTGTGTTATTGAATCGTGCATTACGTTTGGACTGGTTGTATTTAGTTATATTTGTACCTGTGTAATACGTGTTTGAATGGTTCTAATAAATTCTATAGTAACTCCAACGGCATTTTGATTTGAGTCCTGTACCTCGTAACAATATATTCAGGACTTTTTAAAATTAACTGATTTTTATAAAACAAATATTCTTTTATTATACTAGCCCCGTCAAATAGTCTCGTGTAGGAAAGTCCTTGCTAAATAAATACAGCTACCAAAACAGCTTTGTATGACGGTTCAATGTAAACAGTGACCGGAAGCAAGTTATAGGTTACACAAACATTGGTTTCAGTCCTCTGGGAGAAGATACATTTAATGAATGTAACCCTGTGTTTATTTTTTATATTATACATTGTGTTACAGTTACTTTGTAGCATAGTTGTTCTTGCCATGTTTCTTTTTAAAGTTTATAGCTAATTTTGTTAGGTACCCTCTTATTTCTAAACGATACAATCGGCCATTTCATTAATTGAATAATAATGTTAACTTTTTAATTTGAATTTCAATCTTTTAAAGAATTTTGACTGTTAAGTACCGTCATCTAGGTTCGAGTGTTAGTAAGCATTTTGAATTTATCAATTTGTAGATTGTATGTTTGATATTTTTTTGTTACACCTATAGCACACAGCACGTAATTTTTTTTCACTATATTTATGATAATGTTACAACCTAGACCCCAACAAAAACAAATTCACACCTGTAAAAACACATTTTATTACCTTTCAGTATTTGGACTTCTTTTGTTTACTTATTTATTGGCATGCATCTAATAATCGTTCTAAAGAACAGACCATTGTTTTATTGTACGCGTTTATGGCCGTTGCGGTCGACTCATTGGTCAGGTGTTTTAGATTATGATACGGGGAAATTGCATTTGTGCAGTATAAAACGATGACCTGATGGAGGGGGGAGGCAGTCGAGCGATGACGTAAGATATGTGTATTACAATCATCTAATAAGTGGCGGACTTTGCGCGTTTTATTGAATTACGACCTTCTGCATTACGTTTGGACTTCTTGTGTTCGGTTATATTTGTACCTGTGTTAAACATGTTTGTATTTATATAGTTCTTATAAACTCTTTAGTAATTCTAACGGCATTTTAATGTGAGTCTCGGGACTCGTAACAATAATAAAGATTCCCAATTGTTACGGTATATTCAAGTTGAGATCGAACCAGATATTTGCAGAGATATAGCTAAGTAAAAACACATTCAAAAGTTACTGCGGTCCTCATCAAAAATCCATACATATATCTTAAAACCTTTATCAATTACTTAAAATGTCAATATGTGTATTAAGATAACTTGGCACATAACTGAACACCTAATAAGTGTCTGAGAGTGGATATTTGCAATAGCAAATTTGCTAAAAATGCACCGCTGCTCTCTTAAGCGAGACTGGAACCTGGTCACTAATGCCGAAACACAAATTAGGGTTGTCGGGTAAATACCCTAACACCTGGCTGTGGGCTGTAGTGTCGCCTCTTACGACAGGCCGCCAAGCCGTAGGAAATTATATTCTTCTCCGTTCCTGAACGAATATTTTATGCAATGGAATATTACAGTGATTGCAAGGGAATTGAATTAGGTTTATAGCTTTCGTGAAATTGATATAACAGCATTTAGATTTTTTTAAGTACGTTTTAAACATAAAGATATTGAATAAAAAAATAAAAGAACAATGAAAATTATCTTAGAATAATAACTTCAACGCTATCCGCTCGCCGAGCGGCCTTCGCCCAGGTGGCCCTTATCAAAAGATACACATCAGCATTTCGGCGTTGTTAAGGCTCAGCTTAGCGAAACATAATGTAGATAAAAATAATACCAACAACAGATTTATAAAAACATAGTAATTTTTAACCAATTTCAAAAAGGAGGCGATTCTCAATTCGTCTGTATGTTGTATTTTTTTTGTATATTCGTTACTAGATTTTTCCGTTGATTGTAAGCCATTGACATTTTTCATTCATTTTCAAAAAAAATATTTTATTCGATAGGGTGGTCCCATGATCAACAAGTCATAATCTGATGAATGATCCTATGAAAATTGAGAGCAACGCTTATCACCCTAATAATCACCAGATTCTGACTTGTTGACAATGGAATCATCTCAGGAATATACTTTTTTGAATAAAAAAATGATAAGCGGGTCCAAATTGACGTAGAAATCTTCTAACAAATATACAAGAAAACACATATAGAAAGAAGAGAGGATAACAGATTTGAGAAAAGAAAAATCAGACGGGAGGAATAGGATAAAGGAGATTGCATAGAATAATAGAATGGGAGATGACCCATCTCGTACTCCAAAAAATATGGACTTTTTTTTACGTCATACCCACTTCTGCGGCAGCAAGCAATACAGTAGCGAACAAATTCGGCAGTGCGAGTATCCAATATTAAAATAACTTGTATTTACATACTTGCGGTGGTTTCACTCACCAGTTTTATGCTTGCTGCCGTCAAAATCGACATAAACTAGCTAATCAAAATAACGCTAACTCCTATAAAACGGTCAGGAAAGTATAAATTAGAACTTTACAAACAAAACTAAAAATGTTTCTGGTCCCAAATCTGTACTGACTTCTTGGTATTGTTTTGTTTAAACAAAAACAAAGATTAGTTTTATAAACAAAGGAACTTTGTTTTATAAACAACGTTGAGGAAATGTAGAACAAACCCCGCAGAAAGTAAAATGTACTTCCAAAGAAAAACGACGTACGCTTTTGTCCTATTAATCGCGACGAGCGATAAATGTATATGACTATCGGAACCTATTCAATTATTACGTGATTACGTGACGTAGTATTACATGATATATTATATACGTGGATTAGACTTTATTTGTATGTATATATTGTAAATATTAATAGCCTATACTTGTCTCACTGCTGGGCTCGGACCTCGAAATTTCTTAAGGGGACACGGACTCTATACCCACCACGCTTGCTGCAAGGCGGCTTCGAAGCTTTGAAGCAACGGTTGTCTCGATGTGCAAGTTACATCAACATGCTTTCTTTTACTACCAGCATGTTGTGAA
Source organism: Dendrolimus punctatus (assembly GCA_012273795.1). Lineage (NCBI taxonomy): Eukaryota > Metazoa > Arthropoda > Insecta > Lepidoptera > Lasiocampidae > Dendrolimus > Dendrolimus punctatus. Next base: position 54,682 of record JAABVI010000062.1, on the reverse strand, counting down.
TGTAAATTTATGAACAATTAGTCAGAAAACTGATTATGTGTTAATTATTTATTGATATTTTTTTGAAGTGATAACTTCCTATGGGAGGGTAAATCGCTTTGTTACGTAACGTGTTACGGTGCCAGTCTGCCTGGCTTCCTTTTCTCTCACGTTAGATAAGCTTGAGTTATTAGTTCTGTCGGTGGTCCCGAGACGCACACCGTCTTTGTTTTATTAAAATCACATGCCGAAAAACGATGAAACCTCCCGATGTTAATGACGTTATTAGCTAAACATATTTTCAATTGATTAAAAATTAGCTAAAGGCAGAAATGCATGAACATTTAAATTAGGATCTTATAACCCTTTTATTTCTTATATACACATATGCTCTATTTTACATGAATTTAAAATTAGCAAACTACCTCATTTACTCCGTTCTGGGTTTCTGAAATCAGCCACAGTCCGTTATATATTACGTAATAATCATTGTAACTAATTTGATGTTTTTAAAATTGTTAAATTAAATTTTTATTAATATAAAACTGTATAATATGGAAATAATTTCTGGAATAAATGAATTATTATTATTTCACATATTTATTTATTTTCAAATTATTTACATTTTTCTTTATACATACATACATAAAAAAAAATATATTTAAAAAAAAATGTAAAAAACCGATGTCCGCCGGCAGCAGGGCCTAGGGTCCAAGCTACCGGTGGTTAAGGTTCCAGAGATAGGAACCTCCTCACGATGCGGGTCGTGTCCAGCAGGGCTGCTTTCTGCATCCGACCCTTCACCCAGGTACCAAGCGAGAGCCTTTCAAGGTGTCGGTCAAGGCTCTTCGCTATTAATCCATTCACTGACACAACTATCGGTACTATGATTGTAGAGTCCAAGTTCCACATGGCAGTAACCTCGTGAGCGAGATCAATATACTTTATTTGTTTTTCTTTCTCGGCTTTCACGAGGTTACCATCATGGGGAATCGCGACATCTACAATTATAGCACGTCTCGCAGACCGATCAACTATCACAATATCAGGCTTATTGGCGACAATAGTCCTATCTGTAATAATTGATCGGTCCCAGTAGAGCAGATATTGACCATTGTCAAGAACTGGCTCGGGCTTGTATTGGTAATAAGGTACCTCCAACGAGACAAGTCCGTATTTAAGAGCAAGTTGCTGATGGATGATCCTGGCTACTAGGTTATGCCTGTGCAAGTACTCGCTGTTAGCAAGACGAGAACAACCGGAGGTGACATGTCTGAGAGACTCACCAGGGTGGTGACACGCCCGACATATGTCAAGCGTGCCGTCCTTCAGAATGTACCTTCGGTAGTTGTTCGTCTTGATAACCTCGTCCATAATTGCACAGACAAACCCTTCGGTTTCCCCAAATAGGTCACCGAAACGTAGCCAGTTCACCGAGGCTGGTAGGTCCACATCAGGCCCTGTTAAAGCCTGATAGAACCTGCCATGCAGCTCCTTGCTCTTCCATACGTCCATACGATCAGAAGCACTCATTACCAACGGTTTCTGCCAGTTCTGTTTTGCTAGGGATAGCGGGGTGAACCCCTTGTCTACTGACACCATATCGTGATGTATACCCGCTGTTTCGCCTACTTTGAGAAAATATTCTCTGAGATTGTACACCTCACGGTTGTGGAGGTCTTTGGTATTTAAAAACCCCCTACCTCCACACTTCCGTGGGATGTACAGTCTCATCACAGACGAACGTGGGTGGTGCATCCTATGTGTTGTCAGTAAACAACGAACCCGTCTATCCAGGGCGTCTAATTCAGTTTGAGTCCATCTTAGTATGCCAAAGGAGTATGCTAATGCTGGCATGACCCAAGCGTTGAAGGCTCGAACCTTATTTCCACCTGAGAGAAGGCTCGTTAAGACCTTTCTCAGGCGGGAAAAGAAACGATCCTTCATCGCCTGCTTCACATCAGCATCAGGAATACCCAACGACTCTGATATACCAAGATACTTGTAGGTTTCACCTTCAGAGAGGGTCTTGAGGGATATATTTTCAGATAGTTGTAAATTTTCTGAATTTACAACTCTCCCTCGTTGTACATGCATGACGGCACACTTATCTACACCGAATTCCATACTAATGGAGTTGCTAAAGCTTTCAGTAATCTTTAGTAACTGCAAAAGATCTGGCTTTTTCGATGCAAATAGTTTCACGTCATCCATGTACATAAGGTGTGATATAATCTCACCCCCTCTCCGAAGTTGAAAGCCTAACTTTGACTCCCTAAGTAGTGTACTTAGTGGATTCAAAGCTAGACAGAACCACAGTGGACTCAGACTGTCACCCTGGAAAATGCCCCGCTTGATCCTTATTGGGTCGTGCAAAGCAGAAAGATTCCCTCTGTCCCCTGGATGCCTAAGCACCGTGGTCCACTGCCTCATACATGAACTGAGAAAAGCACGGAGAGTTGCATTTACTTTATACAGCTCTAGGACTTTCTCCAGCCATGTATGGGGCACCGAATCATAGGCTTTTTTATAGTCAATCCAGGCTACAGACAGATTTTTTCTGTTTCGCCGCACCTGATGACTAATGGTCATATCAATGAGGAGGAGCTCCTTAGTACCACGGGACCCATCCTTACATCCGTTTTGAGTATTGGCCAAAATGTTATTATTTGTCAAATGTTTCATTAATTTAGATCTCAAAACAGATGTAAGTAGCTTGTATATAGTTGGTAAACAAGTGATGGGTCTATAGTTTTTTGCCTCCGTGGTACTGCCTGACTTATGGAGCAGATGAGTGACTCCAGTAGTCATAAAGGAAGGAAGCGAACCCATGTTTATAGCCTCCTGGAATTGGACGGCCAAACAGGCGTGCGAACTCTTGAACCATTTAATCCAAAAGTTGTGCAATCCGTCTGGTCCAGGACTTTTCCAGTTCTGAGCCACACGAATTGCACAACCTATGTCAACTGGTTCAAGAGCCAGTGGTTCCATTTCTGGAATCATTTCACAAGCCTGCTCGGCCATCCTAGTCCAGTCGCCTTCTTGGTGGGTGACAGGCACCGACCAAATATTACTCCAGAACGCTGTCATAGAGTCGATATCTGGCCTGTGACTATCATCCACAGAAACACATGGCTGCTCCCATCCTCTATACACTCGTTTTTGGTCTCTTTGGAAAAAGCGATTCAGGTTATAACGATCTGCTCGTTTTTTATACCGACGTAGTCGATTGGCCCACGCACAAATTTTTTGTTTATAAAAGTCAATGCGTTCTGTAACTCGAGATAAATAGTCACTGGGATTAATGTCAGTCCCAGTGAAAGCCCGATTTACAAAACGCATTACTTTTGGCCTGGTGTTTCCGGCCCTAAAACAAAGTAATTTGGCTATGAGGGTCCTGGCCTTACCAATACGACATTCAATTCTCTTCTGCCAGGCAGGCTGTCCATTACTACGCCGTGATCTCTGTTCCAAATTTGGGAATTTGGTACCAGAGACACGACATACAGCAACAGCGCCACAGTAAAGAATCGAATGTGTCTCGGTAAGATCTTTACTGGCTTTAAAATATGGAGCCAGTAAGGAATCCAAGACCCCCATGAGCAACAAATTACGTTTGTGAGTGGGTAACCGTGGTAAGTGTGGTCTACTTAATATAGGCATCTCCTTATAATCTTCAATCGCTTCCTCCAAAGCCCTCCTCATAAGCTCATTATCCTGGCTACTTACGCTACCAACCGTAGTATCGTCCGTTTCCATCGGCAACAACGCCGTCACCCTAGATGTTATATTTGGGTGTTGTGGGGAACTCGGAGTCTCACTGATTCTACGGGTGGTTCGTATTTCAGTGCGCAGACGATCAAGTGTAGACTCATCCAACAGATGTCGTCGTTGAATAGCCCGCACCTGATCCGACAAGCGCTGTGCCGTGACATTGGTATCTGGTTGAAGGATCTGAAACAGAGACAGCATGCGGTCACGGTACGCAGTGAGGTTAATTCCTATATTTGTTGCCTTGAAGTACGCTCGCATGACGCTCTCATTCATTTGCTGAGACCATCTCATGCGGCGCACTGCACCACCGGTAGCGGGGGCCGAGTGCGGGATACGTCCCGCAGGTCCCAAGCGTGCCGACGGTGGCCGTCCTCGGCCTCGCGCAGGTCTTCTTGGCGGGGCGGACGGCGCTGGCCCCTCCTCGTTGTTGCTCGACGCCCCGGTGGCCGTCGGCGTCACGAAGTCTTCATCGGGTGACGACGACCGAGACGTGGAGCTCGGCGAGGTGGGCGCAGCAGGTGGTAGGCGTGCGCATCCTCGTCTTGCTGCAATATTTTCTGTCTGCATCCGTCTTTATTTTTTCATATTATAGTTTCGTCGTGATATTTATTTCTTTGCGAATTTTCATTTTAGTTCGCACGTTTGACATTATGTATGTCATAATGGTAAGTCTTTTGATGTTAGTTATAAATCGAAAAAAATATGTTTGTAAATATTTTGGGAAGAAGGATTGTCTATTTTTGCGTATTTGTAAAAGCTATTATATATATATTGTAAGCACTTTATCAATTATTTACTAAGGAATTTAGGGAGCAGACATTTAGTTGATTGACAGCTTTTTTTTTTTTTTTTTTATTATTATTTCACATATTTATTTATTTTCAAATTATTTACATTTTTCTTTATACATACATACATAAAAAAAATATATTTAAAAAAAAATGTAAAAAACCGATGTCCGCCGGCAGCAGGGCCTAGGGTCCAAGCTACCGGTGGTTAAGGTTCCAGAGATAGGAACCTCAACCTCGCCCCCAGGGGGTGCCGCCCTGGACTTCTCCCCCCCGTCCAGGTAGCGGCACAAGGGGATGCGTCCCCGGGGCCCCGAGCGGCCACTGTCACATTCCCCTTTTCACTCCGTGATAGTGGTGTCCCACCTTTCCGCCTCCAAATCCCAATGCCTGCCCTTCCTTACCAAACCTCCTCCCCAAATACCCCTCCTTTCCGATGCGACCGCCAGCGTCGAGGTGTTCTCCGCTGGCTGTCAAGGACGGCGGTGGTGATGTCCACCCCACCACCGCCCTCCTGACAGGCGACCTATCCTCCCCGACCCCGTCTGCCAACGCTGCTGTGTGCGCGAGGCGACGGGAAAAGGGGAGGAAGGAGAGGGGGAGGGGTGTTGGCGCAGGAGCAATCCTTCGCAGCCCCCCCCTCCCCCCATCGCGAAGCCCCCCCCGCCGCTGACGCTGCCGATTGCGCGAGGCGGTGGGGGGGCGGGGTGGAAGAAGAGGGGGGAGGGGTGTTGGCGCAGGAGCAATCCTTCGCAGCCTCCCCCTCCCCCCGCCGCGAAGCCCCCCCCGCCGCTGACGCTGCTACGAGCGCGAGGCGGCGGAGGGGAGAAAGGAGAGGGAGGGGTGATGGCGCAGGAGAAATCCTCCGCAGCCTCCCCCTCCCCCCCATCGCGAAGACACTCCCCCCCGCCGCTGACGCTGCTGAGTGCGCGAGGCGGCGGGGGGAGGAGGAAGGAGAGGGAGGGGTGATGGCGCAGGAGTATTCCTTGCAGCCTCCCCCTCCCGGCGGCAGCGGGCGTCGAGGTCTGGGGGATCAACATAGACCTCCGCCCGCACTAATGCCGCGAGAGGGCGCGAGAGGTAGCCGCGCGTCCCTCTCAGGGCCGGGGACCACCATCTCCCCCGGCCCGCACACAGGAGAGGCCGCCTCTGTTTACGAGGCGGCCGGCCGCTGCCGGGGTTGCGGGTTAAGCTCACGCATGTACCGCGACCCCGGCGCTAGGCGGAAGGAAGGCTCCCATGGGGTTTTAGTGGGTATACCGGCAGCCGGTCGTATTGAACCGGCGTCGGGGAGCCCCACACACCGGCCGCGCATGATCCCCCGCGCGGCTGACGGTGCGGCAACGCATTTCCCCATGTAAAAAAAAAAAAAAAAAAAAAAAAAAGGAACCTCAACCTCAACCTAACCTTATTATTATTATTATTATTATTATTATTACCCATAACAAAACGTAAGCTTCGTTTAGAAATAAATTTTGTGTGTTCGTCAATTTAATAAAATTCTACGAAAATTAATTACTTTTAAATTCTCCACTAATTGTTACTATGATAGTCGAGGACTAATACCAAAATCAAGTCTTAAAATACGAATTCATAATGGCCACTCTCTACTGTACGGATTGTCAATTATACAATTATGCGGTTATTAACCGCTTGTAATTATAGTGCTTGCAGTGGAACCGAAGCTTTCGAGACGCAATGTTATCTTCTATTTTTGTATATTGAACTGAAAATGGTTGAAGGAATATCTTTTAGGAGATTAGGAAATATTTCTTAGCGAATATTGTATTTAAGGAATTTGAAAAGAAATTGCTTATCGCGATGAGTTTTGCTATTAGCATCTAGTAGTGAGTTTAGACAAATATTTTATGACCGAATCAGTAACAAACTGCAAAGAGAATTTTTAAATTATTCATTTTTTGATCAAATTAGTGTAAAAGTGTACTTATTCTGTACTATTTTAATATTATTTATGCTGACGTTTAGATTTTCCGTTCCTGCACGGAATAAAAGTACCTGCTCCTACTTGAAAGAACTACTGTAATGTCGTACTGCCAATAGCACTATATCGCTAACAGGGGCTGGATGAGGAAGACAGGAGATCGGGATATGTGGCGCGTACTTGGGGAGGCCTACTTCTAGCAGTGGGCTGAGATTGGCTAAAGAAGAAGAAGCAGCTAATACAGCAACTTATACAACCATACAAACAGTATTTTTTTGTATATTAATGATATAGTTTATTTTTGAAGTGAAACTTCTATATATAGGGGTCTTATGAATTTTTGGCTCACGAAAAGATGTCACAGTCACGTGGTCACCATCACTAATTCTTACATTTTTAAACTCGTGATATCTTTCGAATGGAATGTCCGAATTGAATAATTCAAAAAGTCATATAAAGGTATTGAAGCAGTCTTGAATATGAAGTAATTTATTTTGATAAGGATTAATACCAAGATACTAATAACGTAGAAAGATAAAGATTGTTAATGTACTTGTCCAATTTGAAAACCTGCCCGTAAAACTTCAAGTTAAAATTTTGGTGCGATTCATTTTATCACTTGTCAGTTGAAGATTTTCCACTTATCCGTTGCGATTCGTTTTTCCACTTGTCCGTTGCCATTCGTTTTTCCACTTGTTCCTTGCGATTCGTTTTTCCACTTGTCCGTTGAAGTTTCACTTCTAATATGTGTCCCAGCACACATTTCGATTTTATATTTGTTTGCAATAGTTCAATAGTCATATTATTTTGTTTTGTTTTGTGTTTGTTTCGTTTTATCTATCCGTGAGTCACTTGAACGGCCCTAACGGAAGACCAGCGCTGGTTGAGCCTCAACCAGCATCATGCTGAGTTAGGACCTACTCAGAACTTCATTTTAATTGTATTATCTTATTTATAAGTACGTATTGGTGTGTATGTGGTTCTGAATAAATATTTTTCTTTCTTTCAATGATTATATATCAAAAGTTGAAAGCTCAAAATAATTATGTTTTACCCAAAAACATTGTTTCAGTAACGGCATTCGCAGTAGAATATTGTACCTGAAGTCCCTTTGAGCAAAACAAATTATCCAAAAATCCTGTTCATTACGTACATTACGAAAGTTATCTTTTAAAGAAAAACCATTTATAACTTATGAAAATAGCTAGGAAAATAGGAATCAGGGTCCAAGTGTGACTAGTAAGAAATAAGAACAGTAAAACAAATTAACCACAAATGGCCTTACTTATAATAATCTTCTTAAGAAACGATTAGGCATCTCTAATAGTTACTGCTTTTACGCAAAAATTTAATATTATTGTGTGAGTTAAATTAAGTAACAAGAAATTATTCTGATGTTTATTATTAATTTTTGTACTCGTTTTTTCTAATTAATTTGTATAGTGTAATCGATACTCTTTTATTATTTACACTGGCAACTTTTCTTCCACCGTAGACATCCATTTTATTTTATTTCATAGATTTTTTTAGGCTCGATTGAAACACCAATACATAAAAAATATGGCCATATTTAAACTCTCAACACATAAAAAATATTAAAAAAAATATTTGTGGGTGTCAGGACGCCCAGTGATAACTTGAACTAATCTAAGTTGAACTATTTAATATTCAAATTTTTTAACTTGATAAAAGCTTAGGTTTTTTCATAAATTTTATGTATATTAGTATGATAATGTAAGGAAAGGTTATTTATTAATAAAATATTTTATTCATTACAAAATATATTTTGTTCTTAGTTACAATTCTTGATGTACATGATAAGTATCATTATATAATCTAATTACCGAACTACGCTGTGGGTTAGAGTGAGAGAGGAGGAGCCTGCCTACCGCCGCCGTATGCGTGAAATAAAGGGAAACCAGACAGACTGGCGCTGTAACGCGTTACATAACGAAGCGGTTTACCCTCCGATAAGAAGTTACCACTTCAAAAGTATATGGTTAAGGCACATCAAGGATTTAAACCATAATTATAATTCAAATAAATAATTATCTTTTACCCCTTTTGTTTTGGTAACGTCATTCGCAGTACAGTATCTACCTGAACTCGTTTTGGGTTGAACTAATTACCTTTTGTAGCATTAAGGACAAAGGCCTCGGTTAATGATCGGCTTCAAACAAACTTGGTCCAGTGCAAACATTAGGCGAAACTCGGAGAAATGATACGTCAAGAAGGCCAGAGCAAATATTTATCGTTTACGCTGTTTGTATCTGGAAACAATTTGGGTTGGGTGTACACAGTGTTAAACTATATCGAGCCTTTACCGCCTGTAGGACACTATATAGCTCATACGATAAAGGGCTGTGGCTGGTTCAAATAATAGTAATGTAGTGTATGAGAGAGACTTGCACTAGATCCTTTTTTTATTGCCTGAAGCAGGCAAACAGGTTGACGGCCCACTTGATGGAAGGTGGTTAACGTCGCATGTGGACGTTTGCAACACCAGGGGCGTTGCCAACGCGTTGCCGGCATCTAAGAAATTTTATAACGCCCTTCTTAAACGACCCCATGTCGTAGCGTAGAGGGAAAACCTCGGAGGAGAGTTCTCTCCAGATCACTGTTGTACGCGGTATAAAAGTTCTAGAGAACCGTTGCGTAGTTGAGCGTGGGAGCTCCAAGAAATTGGGGTGAACATCCTTGCACTAGAAAAGTAGAAACTCCACCAACCTTGAGATGGGAATCTCTAGGTTAATGGAATGGTCAGCTTTCAATCCAAGACAGGGATGTCTTGGATGAGTTCAAGATGGACCCGGGAACAGTGCACGTCACTGAATTCCACTTTAGAGGTAACATTTCTTACAAAGTCTTAAGGCTTGTAGCAATTTTTCGGGCGATATCGCAGATTCCATAGGCGCGGTCGGAAAAAAAAACATTATTATTTATCTGCTATTTGTCTTTACGAAGATGTAGATATTTTTATTATTCTGTTTTGATAAAAAATAAAGAAACAAAATGGTTTTATGTCAATAATTTGAACGCAGTTTCGTGATTTTTTTCTTAATTTAAAATAAATTTAGAAAAATTGGCAATATCAATACCAAATGCGTTGTGCCAACTTCAACAAAGACAGAAGAAAAATTGAGAAAAAACCACGTTACGTGTCATATCGTGAAATTTATGTTAAATTTTTGCGTAAGTTATTCATTAGTAATTACAAACGTTGTTTCGTTTGCACTCCATTTTCGTTCTTTTACAGATATGGAGCCTTAAGTAAGATAAAGTTCTATAAAGTTCTCGCGACGGCCAGTAATCATAATAAGTTAATTATCTTATAGGATAAGATGAGCTTACTGCGCGGTGTGGTCTTTGTCAAAAGTTGACTCGGAATATGTTCAAAATGGTTGCCTTTGCGCGGTAACCGTTATACATAGGAAGACATATAGACGTTATACATAGGAGGGTAGACTGCAAAATTAATGAAGCGACGTTCTACCTACTTTATACAGCAATGTGTGATTGCAACAGCGGCGGGATGGCGGTATGGGAGGACGGACAACGTTCGCATATACACAGAAACTCCAAACATCATCTAAAGTTATATATAAAAGTAAATAATGTTGTTTTTTAAAGTGAGTTGTATCCCGTCCTACCTACTTTGGACTTATCTTGAAAATTCCAAAAAAAACTAAGGCGGTAAAAGTTAAAAAAAAACACTTTCAATGAAAATTATTTTGAACAGAATTAATTTTTAATTATTTCAATAAAATGCTTATTATGATCCGTGATCAAATAATATACATTTGTTACGTAATTGCCACAGTTTTGTTATATTATTATTATTATTTCATACGTATATTTACATATTTTTTAATATGACATATCAACAATACGTATTATAAATACATATGATTGATTTAAATTTTAACTTTTATTGAAGCAATGAATTTTGGAAGTTTAATTTTAAAATTCTTATATCTTCTATTCTGCATTTTAATATACTATACACGATGATTCAGCGCAGTTAAGTGGTCAAACGGAAAAACAAAAACAAAAAATGAAAATATTCCTCCAACAAAACCCATTTCCTCTCCTTTCTTAACCCTTTGAATGGGCAAGTGTCGATTCATGTTGCGCAGCTAAAAGGCTATTACCCGATTTCCGTAATGTGTTAAACCCGTCATGATCACGCAACAAAATGAGGGGTTAATAGACGTAAAAAACAAAATATTATTCAGTGATGTCAGGTGTAATAGAAGGAAAATATCTGTTATTCGTTAAAATGAATAACGTCGAATGATACAAAATAACTTTAAACCAAAATATTTGTGTCAGTAAATTATTTAAATATATAATATTTTCTTAAGTTTTCGCGACTTGTACACATAATAAAACTACGTTTTAACGGTTTTAAGCGCGGTAATTTATTTTGTTTAGGTTTATCCGACGTTTCGGCCGCCCTTCAGTTGTCTTCCGTGACCACGGCAACTGAAGGGCGGCCGAAACGTCGGATAAACCTAAATAAATTAAATTACCGCGCTTAAAACCGTTAAAACGTAGTTTTATTATATTTAAATATATATAAAAAACATACAATAAAAAAATCTAAGTACCTAATAAATAGAATAAGTAATAAAAGACAGTAACAAATCGCTCTCAGAAGGCTAACTGTATTGCCATGATGTATGGCGCGCTGGCTGCTTATTCGTCGGGGATATATATGTCAGCGTCTTCTTCTACACGGGTGGCATCAAAGAGTTTCTTCCATGCCATTTGATTTCTATATATTATATGATAATTTGCTATACCACTAACTAAGTAGAGTGGTTTCGTTTTTTGCATTATTGATATTCGAAAAATATCGGAAAAAAAATTGTACTAGAAATAATGGTGGTATGTTTAAAATTAGTTAGTTATTAGCCGGGTGGTAGGGTATTTGCCCGTCTAGATGGCTTCCACCCCTGGTCTAAAGTATATCGCCATAAAAACCTTGAATTGTGTTCCGGCATTAGTGACCAAGTTCCAGTCTCTCTTAAGAGAGCAGCAGCGCATTTGAAGCACCTTTGGTGTTGCAAATGTCCATAAGCGATGGTAACCGCTTTCCATCAAGTGAGTCGTCTACCTGTCTGCTGAACTCCTGCAATAAAAAAACATAATTTTAAATACGTTGTCACATATTTACTAAGTTTAGTGATATACACATACATATTGTCAGGCCTGTTTCCCGTTGGGATAGACAGAGACGGTGGATCGCCAGTTGCTGCGATGCTCACAAACACTTTTCAATTCATCAACTTTCATTAATCTTTTCTTGAATAAATACACGCGAAGTGCTTTATACCTGACCTATCTTCAAAATACCAACAATTTGGTCATGATTCTTTTTTCTTTCGTTCATTCTTTATACATTTGAGCATGTATCATATCTCTCTTCTCTTTCAATGCAGAACGTTTCCATATCTCACATATACATAGTGCGTTCATTAACAAGAATGTTAGAAAGGATTAAAAGAACACAAAGCTATTTTCAGATTTAAATAGCGTGACTATCTACAACAGACTGCCGATTATCAAATCTTTTTTTTTATATTAAGCAATTTAACTTTTTTTTATAAAGTTCCATCGGTGCGCCGAATTTTGTTTTAGTACCTGGCAACTTCACCTGACGTTGCGTTTCTTCCCCTTGTTGTCGACTCACTGTAATCTCGTAAACTTTTTTTACTGTCCATGTATCACGTGGATTGCATGTTGTGACGATAATGAAAAAGTATGAATGTAATGTTGTCAGCGAAAAAAACGAACTCAACAGCATGGAATGGCGGTTTTATTACCTGTCTAACATTTTGTATTTTTATTTATTACGATAATGATGTTTTTTATTATTATCACATCCTACGACACATGAATTTAAAATTGATATTTTTAAGATCCCGAACAAGTTGGCAAAAACGGATTGTCACAAGACACTGCATAATGCTGATATTAGACATACTGGCTGCACATTGGCTGCAACTCCGTTGTTGCAAACGTTTGTAGATCATGGTAGCCACATATCATTAGGTCTCCTAGTTTACCAACTTTGCATTGAAGAAAATAGTAGTTGTGTAGTAATTGGGTCGTTCTATAAAGCCATATTTGACATCAACTGATTTATATAGTTACATAAACTATTGAGTTGATTACACGAATAATTTACAGAATCGATTAATTTACAGGTCACGTCAATATTTTTTTTTAAAATGTTGATAAACGTAACATTGTCGTGTAGTATGTTTCTAAAGTAATAAGTAGTAGTAACCTAACCATGGTGAATTAATTTGATACAATTTGTTTTGATACTGTAACAAAGTTAGTTCGTCAGTATTTATATGAAGCTTCAAATGGGCCTTTTTAATACGGCTTGAGTCTATAGGCTAGAAGACCTAATTTTCACTTATTAAACATACTTATTGAACGTTGCACCGGTTTGTTGAACTGAACTTACTCAAATTTACTGAACTAGTATATGTTTTTTTTTTTTTTTTTGGAGCTGATTCAGCTGAATAGCCGCAGATGGCTGTTTCAGCGATACCGGGCTTTGGGGGCTTCCCGACTCCGTGGGAGCGGAGGCGTTCAGCCCGGAAGCAGCACGCTCGAGGAGGCACCTCCTGTGAGGTTCGACCTCGGCTCGACCGCTGCGGGGGATTGACTCTATATTGGAAACAGGCCGCAAAGGGCTGAATGAGCTAGGCCAATAGGCTGAAGTGAAAAATTTAAGGACTTGTTATCGACTCCGCCGGCGGAGCCGATCCTAGTCTATCGTTACTACCGCTTCGCAACGTGTTATAGCTGGAGGAGAAGAAGCGGCGGAAGAAACTCTCCAGCAACACGCCTAAGCTAATCTTGTATGGCTACTTGTGTCTGTAATGAGTATCGATTGGTGGGGTCTTACGATTGTGTAAGGGGATTCGAGCCGGGGGCTCTCCGGCGTCTGTTGTGTCTGCGTCTGTTATGCCAGGCTGATGTTCTGAGCCTCGGGGGGTTCATAATCGCGATTTGACGTGTGATTTCGTCAGGCTCGTCAATTAGTATATTGCGAGGCCTGCGTTTGCTCGTGGGAGCGTTTGGGGTGGGTTTATAGTTGACCGTTTCCGTCACCAGAGGGTTCGGGTGATGGGGGGCGAGGTCAAAGAATTTGCGTGATAGTGAAGTAATATAGTCTTTGATGGAGGGAAGCTCCAGGTCGCGATGCAAGTCGGCGAGCCGCATATAGCGCGGGCCGTCGACTGCAGCGCGTAAAAAGTGATTCTGGATTCTTTGCAGTCTCCAGATGTTAACGTCGCTGGCGTGGCCAAAGACCACACTCGCATAGGTCAGGATGGGGCGGATGCAAGTTTTGTAAAGAGTCATCTTATTTCTAAGACTCATCTTACTCTTCTTGCCTATCATCGGATAGAGTCGGCCGAGGATCCAGTATGCTCTGTTCCCGACCGCTCTGGTATGCTTGTGGAAGTACAAGCCTCTGTCTAGGATTACCCCAAGATATTTGACTTCGTTAGCCCAGGGGATAACTTGGTCGAATAACTTGATGGGCATAAGTTGGTTGGAGGGGCGGGTATTGGGTGAGAGGCAGCTGCGGGAGAACATGATGGCTGCACTCTTCTCGGGATTCAGCTCAATCCGCCATCTACGGAACCAGTCGCCTAGTTCTTTGACGGCGGTGTTGAGCTGTTTGCAGATTCTGTATCTGCTGGGGTCGCTACTGAAAATGGCGGTGTCATCCGCATATAGGGCTAGCTGGGTATGGGGATGCCGTGGCATCTCGCTGGTGAACAGTGTGAATAGTAGGGGGGAGAGCGCGGAGCCCTGGGGGACTCCTGCTGAGATGGTATGAGAGGAGGAGCGGGTGCCCTCCACTCGGAATCTGAATTTACGGTCTTTGAGGAAGTCCCGTAGAATGAGGACGAGTCGGTCTGGCACACCGAGCTGATACAGCTTGTATATCAGCCCGTTGTGCCAAACTTTATCGAAAGCTTTCGCGACGTCGAAGAAAACTGCGCCTGTCGGCCAGGGTCTTCGTCCGCCGCGTTGAAAGTGAGAGAGGACGTGCTCCGTGATGCGGAGCACTTGTTGCGGGCAAGAGTGTCTAGCTCGAAAGCCGAACTGCTCGTGGGGGATGAGATTATTGCTGAAGGCAAAATCACTCAATCTAGTGAGGAGGACTCGCTCATACAGTTTACCCAGTGAACTGAGTAGACTGATGGGGCGGTAACTAGAGGGCTTTGAAGCCGATTTGCCTGGTTTGCGGATGCCAATGACCTCCGCTTCTTTCCATGCCTTGGGAAATTGGCAGTTATTTATGGCAGCATTGAAGATGCTTACCATAATTAAGATAAGGTGGGCAGGGAGGATTTTCAGAAGCTTATGGCTGATTCCGTCATTGCCTGGGGCCTTGCGGGGCTTTAGGGCTTTGATGAAATCCTGTACTTCCTCTACCGTGACTGGTTCGAGTGTGATTTCCGCCGGGAGGGAGGACCTATATTCGACCTCGGCGTCTACCTCCGATAGGTGAGACGGGTCGTTATTGGTAGTATTGGGGGAGCATTGGAGCTCGAGACTTTCGGCGAGGCATTCCGCCTTTTCGTCGTCATTAAACGCTTTGGTGTTATCGGGTCTCACGAGAGGTGGCATACTCGAGAGGGTTTCTGTTTTCAGAGATCTCGCCAGTCGCCAGTAAGCCTGGTGAGTTGGGGAGATCTCCTCTAACAGTCGGTCCCAACGTTGGTTCCTGACTTCCTGTACACGGAATCTGACTTGTCTTTGGAGTGCCCTGTAGTGGGCTTTATTCTCCAAAGAGGGGAAGCTGCCGTAGGCTCTGAATGCTGCCCTCTTTTCCCTCAACAGGTCTCTGACGTCGTCCGGGAGTGGCAGTCGTTGGTCCTCGAGAGGTACCTGCCGAGTGGACTCCCGTACCACGCTTTGGAGGTGGCTGGTGAGGGCTTCGATGGCAACATCGTTGTCCTGGGCGCAAGTGATCGGGTCTGGGATTCGGTCCAAGTCCGGGGAACTTGTTGTTGCCAGCAAGTCCCGGACTTTGGGCCAGTCTATGATGGGTTTCGTCGGTGGTGTCGAGTCAGTCGGGGGGCCTAACTGGAGTACGACCGGCAAGTGGTCGGAGTCTAAGTCGTCCCGAGTTTCGATAGAGCGAAACTGAAGAGAGACTCCCCTCAGTAGCACTATATCGAGAACGCTCGGGCTATGTAAGTCCGGTCTGTCCGGGTATCTTGTCGGGGTTAAGGGGGCGAGAATGCCAAAGAGGAGCCTGTCCGAGAGGCGGAGAAGCTCCTTGCCTTTGGCGTTTTCAATAGGGCAGTTCCAAGAGGGGTGTTTGCAGTTTAGGTCCCCGGCTATTATGACCGCGGAACCTAGACTGAATAGGGCGTTTAAGTCGTCTTCTAAGATGGGCTTCTGACATTTTAAGTATGCTGAAACTATGACAATGGGCTGATGGCCTGTCATCGATAGTTTGCAGGCGGAGACTTCTAGTTCCTCTAGAGGGGGGTATCAATGGGGATGCAGTGCAAGGACCGCTTGTAATAGATAAGTGTCCCTCCGCCCTGGGAGGTTGACCTATCGTGCCTGATCAGGTTGTAGTTAGCGATACGGGGATCTCTAACACTCGGCTTTAAGAAAGTCTCTTGCACTAGGAGAATATCTATATTGTCGGTGACCAGGAAGTCGTGGACCAAGTCGCGTTGATTTCTAAGTCCGTTGGCGTTATATGTAGCCAAAGTCAATGAGCGGGGTTTTTCCCTACTTGTGGTAGCCATTAGAGAGGTAAATTAGGGTATGTTGAGCAGGATTTTTACCAGCGGGCCATGTTGCATGGCGATCCGCAGATGGTCCTGCAAGGTGGTGGCGGTTTTGTATTTTTCCGCGAGGACGGATACCTCATCCATGTCGAAGGGAAGCGACTTGGCAAACTGTGTTGCCAAGGCGAGATCCTCCGACAGGGAAGAGGGAGCGCCTGAGCGGGGTGGGGCAGCGGCGGGTTGCGGCTGGAGTTTGGGTAGGGGCATCGGAGCTCTAGCCTGGGAAGGCAGAGCGGGAAATCCTGTCCAAGCGTTGAACGCCGGGAGAGGTGCAGGCACGAATGCCGGACGTTTTGGGGCGGCCTTGGAGGCTGGGGGAGAACGCTTAGCGTTCTTTTTGAATTTGGGGGCGGCCGGGCATCCGCGGTAGTTAGCGGGATGTCCGATTTTTCCGCAGAGAATGCAGGCTGGAGGATCGGGGGAGTCCCGAGTCCGCGTGCAATCGCTGGTCCCGTGGTCCCCGAGGCATTTGACGCATCTCGGGCGGGAGTGGCAGTGATTGGCAGAGTGCCCATAGAGTTGGCAGCGGTGGCATTGCCGGGGGGTCTGATTGTTGTAAGGCCGCTCGAAGCGGAGATTGGTAAGGCCACAGACGCTCTTCAGATTGAAGATTGCCTTGCCTTTTTCAGAAAGGTCTAGGATGGCGAGCACCATGTTATATGGTGTCCTTTCGGAATTACCTTTGTGCATGCGGTGTACCTCATGCACAGGGAGGTTTTGAGATTGGAGATCTTCTAAGATATAGGAGGTCTCAAGCTCCTGAGAAAGGCCGCGTATGACGACGCGGAGGCGCTTCTCTTCTTCGAGAGCGTAGGTGTAGTAATTGACATTTCTGTCAATTAGAATACGGGTTAGGGCCCGATGGTCGGCCGGGGTCTGCACGGTAACTTTGATACCGTGTTGGATATCGCGTGCTTCTTTCAGCACGATGTTGTGGGCGGGAAGGGAGGTTAAGACATCTCGCCAGAGATGCTTGTCTCTAATGATAAGAGGGGGCGGGGGTCGCTCGCGGCGGGGCTGGCTGTCGGCCTTGGTTTTAGCCTGCTTGGGCTCTTTGTCGGTGTGTCCGTGAGGCGAGCTGTTAAGCAGTCGCTTTTTGGACTTGCGATTGGTGACGACTTTGAAGCCATCGTCGTCACCAGATTGGGCAGTGAGATCGATCTCCATGTCGCTATCAGGCGCGGCTGAGGCGACAGCGGGAGTTTCGGTAATGGCGGGGGCTGGGGAGGGTGCGGGCGCGGCCGCGGTTGGGGTGGCCAAAGTGGCCGATGGGGCGGTAGCCTTAGTGGCTTTTTGGGTCGCGGGGGCCTTAGGGGCCACGGGGGCAGCGGCTTTAGGAGCCATGGTAGGTGCGGCCTTAGGGGCCTTCGGGGGCGGCGCGGAAGACGCGGCTTTCGCGGGGGTCGCGGTGGTAGCCGGAGATGGAGGGATTATTTCCATCATGGGAAGTAATCCCCTCATCTCCTGACAGTACCAGGATTTGAGAGCCGGGTCACGACTCTCAAGTAGACGGAGGGTTTGAACCCACCAATCTTGAGGTGTAGCCATCCCTCAGGCGGGAGCAGCCCGAGGGATATGTGTAAAAATGGAACTAGTATATGAGTAAAATACAGATGAACTTGACAATATACATATTACAAACAATAGTGTGTTTAATTAGGAGACAGCGCCATCTAGTTTCGTACTGACTGAACTATTGGACTAAGTACTATCTTCGACAGTATAAAAAAATCGACAGAATCTTATTGCAAATAAATAAAATCCTCCTACACCGTTTAAGAAAGTTATAAAGATTGCCCAACCTACATCGAGCGGCGCAGTGATAGAAAGAGTTCTTCATAAATTGAAAACATTGAGGAACGCCAAGTTTCTACAAAGGTAATTTGTTGATATTTCTAAGATATTCGTTATTTTGATCCTACAATTCGAATTAAATGATACACGTGTAGACACAGTGTATTCTCTTCTGACGTATCTACATAGAACGTCGACTCATCGCTTAGTAATTACGCGATGTAAACGTGAACGATGAATATATTAACGTATGACGTAATTATGGTATTACATCGGTATTTAATTGCTTTCTTTGAAGCTTTGATTGCTATCAAAGACTTTTACATTTTAAAATACGAAACATTTATATTCAGGGGTCCAGTTTTTGCCTAATGTTTTAAATATCCCATACAGTTCTTATTAAAGTAGAAAAGATAATCCGATGCCATAATTTGAACCACTTATGACGATACTATCCTTCCTCATAACTGACAGAGTCTACCAAGGATCTGCTCTTAGTCCGTTTTTGTATAGTGTAATATTATACAAAGTGTCGAGTATCATCAGAAATACATATGAGTAACCTACATGGTTGTTAATGTATGTCGAGAATAGCACGTAGAACAGGTTGTATTGTTTTTGATTCCTTTCCTTGTCGTATAGCCAGTATCCAAATAAAGACACAATTTCACTTAACTTTCATCACAACATATTGCAGTTAATAAGTCAATCTATTTTCTTGGTAACGGTCAATTTTGTTTTAATACAAAATTCCGTAGATTTATGGTCGAAGACGAAGCACACTTAATTAGAAGGTCTTATTTATACTGGACTTGAAGACATTCAGGTTGTAGGTTTCGGCAAAAAAAAACTCCAGCACCAAGGCCCACTCCTTTGTGGTAGTACGCATAATGAACGTGGACGTGAAACGCTTTGCTCGTATAGGTGTAATGTCTACCATATACCGGTTAAGTACGTCTGGTTGTCCATTAATAAAAATTATATATTTTTTTAATTGCACAAGTTCATCAAACATGCAGACAGCCCATCTGATGGGGTTATCATCGTCTATGAACATTTGCAACACCAAAGGTGCTACAAACGTGCTGATGCTCTCTTAAGGGAGACTGGCTGGCCACTAATGCCGAAACATAACTCAAGATTGTTATGGCGGCATACTCTAAACCAGGGATCCATCCAGACGCGCACATACCCTACCATCTGGCTATCGATTGGTTTGAGGCCTCTTACGTCAGGCCAACCTGCCCCAAGTATAAAGGTCTTAAATAAAAAAATGAGATATTAAAACATCAGTCAACATTCCATATTCCTTAAAATGACGTCAGGTTACTTACGTTCTTATAAATATTTTTCCGCCAACAAACTCAAAGAGTATGCAATAAATGAATAATTAAAATGAATCCGACTGAGCTGATATCGATCGTCACTTCCTTAAAGGTCAAAGGTGTTTCCAGTACTGAATATTCCATTACTGGGCACATTCAGCCCTCTAATATTATCAACCCACGCACTATACTTTTGGCTGTACTTTAAGACAGTTTTGGAGACTCCGTCGAGTGTTGTTTTTGAGGGTATATCCGAAATTTTTGTTGGAATAAAGCAGCTTTTGAATAATAGACGAAACTGCTAAACTTTTTGTTAAGGTGTACAACAAAGGCTAGGGCTCATTCTGAGGTTCTACTTAAATAATTTTAAAACTTTTAAAGGTTTAGTTATGTATATAATGGAAAGTGAACATGTATGTTGTGATAGTATGCGTGCCTTTTATTGTTGAAGAGAACTCCGCTTACGAATTTGTTACCATGAAGAGATCACTGCGACGACATCTAGGACTGGACAGCCTGGTGCTACCCTGGTAGAGGTAATTTACCACTACCGGAATACCCACAAAAACTCTCCTTGTTCCATAAGTTCACCTTAAGCCAGGGTCACATGAAATGAAATCACCTATTTGCGTATAGTAAATGCCGCATAGTCAGATCATTCTATCAAGCACACATTGCTTGACAGAATGATCACATGCGAGCGTGCCGTTCAACCATACTTGCTTTTGGTCTCACGTATCGTGACGTATACACACGTCCCTTGTTTACCATAAGCAAAACTCGCTCGCTATTTATTATTTAATGGAACCATGGTTTCCAAGTCACAGTACCACACTCTCTTGTTCGAACCACAATACACATTCTTGATACATATATATTTCTTTTCTTTTTGCGTAATAAAATGTATGTATATATCTTTCTGTCCCCCCAATTTTGTCCTTGGAAAAAAAAATATATCAAGTTAAAGCTAATTTTTTTGTGTGTATCATGGAATAGGGTTGCCTATATAAAAGTGGACGCAAATAGGATTTGTTCGCTGTTAATGATAGCGCGCTACGAGGAACGCTACGCTGCGTTACGCTAACGAGGGACGTAGCGTGTTCTCTTTCACTATAATTTATCTTTAACAGGTGGCAACCGTATTCCATCATACACAGAAAAAAAACTGCTTTAATTTGATATACGATTTACTTTAAAAACAAGTGACTG
Source organism: Dendrolimus punctatus (assembly GCA_012273795.1). NCBI lineage: Eukaryota > Metazoa > Arthropoda > Insecta > Lepidoptera > Lasiocampidae > Dendrolimus > Dendrolimus punctatus. Next base: position 34,023 of record JAABVI010000062.1, on the reverse strand, counting down.
AAGTTTTCCCCAAAATATCAAGCTAATATAATTTTAATTAAAAATACTGGCGGAAACATTTTTATAGGCAGCCTAGGAATTATGTATTCCCCCATATATAATCATTTATTATATACATTTTAACTAAATAACACATGAACGTAGTAATCTTGCAGCCGGATTTCGGTCTACAAAGATCTGATTGAAAAAAAATACCAGAAAGCCGTATGTGATACATTACAAAAGGAGGGACGAGGAAAGGAGGTAGCCTTTACTATTCATGGTTCTTTTTTACTGGAATTAATCTAGCGAGACATGTTGAGAGCTCGGATAAATTGGGCCTTTTGTTTCAACTTAAGTACGTTGGAACATTGTGAAGGGAAGTTAATGTGTTTTCTTTGAAAGAATGTGAGTAATTACATTCTGATAGAACATATAGCTGCGAACTGTGTATTTAATAAGAGATATAATGTTTTACTTTTGTATTAAGGAATGTGAATATTAAGGCATGTTTTGTATACACGTTTTTAACCACTTCAGAAAGAAGATTCTCAATTCGTTGTGTATTTTATTTTTTATGTATTTTAAGCCAGAAGTTTTTTGAAGTAATAACTTCTCATGGTAAATAGTTTCGTTACGTAACGCGTTACAGCGCCAGTCTGTCTGGCTTCCCTTTCTCTCACGCAAGTTATCACTTCTGTCAGGCGTCCCGAGAGGCACACGTTTTTGTTATTCAAAGCTTGTAGATATTTTTTTTGGTTTTGAACCAATTTTGATAAATTTTTAGCGTTGGATTTAGAACCTATAGCTTGGAAGTAGTCCTATATAATTTGTATTGTTTAAGTATTTATAATTAAGATTCGGTAGCCATTTTGGTAAGTGTATTTTTTTAAATCGTCATGCTCGCCCGTCTGTAGGTCTGTTTTATATGACAGTCTTTTTACAGATATTTCTAGGTCTATAAATAGACAAATAGAATAAGAATAAATAATTGCCAAAAATGTGTGTACAAAACAAGGACTTTGGTTTTGGAAATATTAATTATTTTTGCCTCCTTAGGTGAGCAAAATTAAAATGTTACAATTTTAATAAACAAATATATTATATTTAAACATAATTATACAAAAATATATAAATTACAATGATACTACATGTCAACAACAAACAACATTTAATTAGTATTTTAGTGATTTGCGTTATTTTGGATATAAGTTTAAATTACTTATTTTTTATTTATTAATAAAGCTTAGCTGACATTTTCCTGAATAAGAATATTAATGTACATTTAATTTTAGTATATAAGTTATTTACATTTTTAATTGATGTAATTAATGTCAAATTAATATTACACATTAGAACAATTTGCCTATGAAAGTAATAACGAAGCATTGACAGCAATATATCTCTTAAAACAGACAAATAAGCGAAGGCACACACGTATATTTTAATTGGCCCTTAAGCCAATTACGTCTTTCTGGGTTCTCTATAAACGTTATAATTGAATCCAGTACAAAAGCAACAGTGGGTAAAATTATCGCAGCTGAAATAAAAACTCCTAACATCCATGACCGAACAATCGAAACATGAAAATCAAAATTGAAATCTATACAACAAAAGTGAGTGCTAATAAACCTATATGGTCTGCGTTACATTGAAAACTTTGGCCATTAGAACAAGGCCAATGTGTAAGTGTCTAAATAAAAACAGCCCACAGCCAGGTGGTAGGGTATTTTTCCGTCTAGATGGCTACCACCTCTGGTAACAACCTTGAGTTGTGTTCTGGCATTACTGGCCAAGTTCCAATATCCCTTAAGAGAGCGGCAGTGCACTTGTAGCTCCTTTCCATCAGCTGAGCCGTCACCCTGTCTACTGCATTCATGCTATAATAAAATAAAAACCTCCAAAAACGGTAAAAACTGACATCGTTAAACTTAAAGGTAATAATTTCCTACACAGGTAAATCCCCTCTATAGTTTCATAATCAAACTTTCGTATCAAAACGTATAACTTTGGCTCCTCACCGGTATTTCTTTTTATCTAATGTTTGCTCATCCTTTGACTTTGAAAACTCGTTTCCCACCTTTATGTAGTGAATCCGTAAACTTTTAGTTTCAATCACAGTTCTAGTTCGCAATGAGTTTTACGAAAGTTAGTTCGAAATTCGTTTGTTCTAACATGGTTTTTATGAAAATGTTGGAAGTCTCATGAATCTCTACCATTGTATAGTCACTATATTAAGCTTGTCTTTAGGCTGCTAAATGCTTTTGAATAAATATAACTTCGATCTTAAAACTGGCTTCTATTTTCACTCTAGTAACTATCTTTCTGTAGTACAAAATCTATAACTATGAACGTGGTGAGTATATCCACTACACTGTAACTAAAAGTAAGAAGGTCTCTTACTTGAAGAGTATAAAATATGTAAACAACAAATATATATATGCTAAAATCGTAAAAAATGTTGTTGGAATTACCATGAAATTTATTAAAACTATACAAACACGTATAACACAGGTACAAATATGATTGGACGCGAACAGTACAAACGTAATTCACGATTCAATAACACGCGCAATATATCTACTCGAATGTACACATGTCTTGCCAAGCTTGCAATTATCGATTGACTAAACTATACAATATGTCTCGACTATTATTTTTATATACTCGACCGCATATAAAAATAATTTCTAAGAATCACACCTGGCTAATCACTACCGTAAAATATTACAATAGGCCGTTTTTCTAATTACAAATTTTAAAAACAAACACAAAAGAAGTCCGAACGTCGAAAAGGCAATAAACTGCAGGTGTGAATTATTCTTTGTCAGTCGTAATAATAAGATAAGAACATATGTGATAAGAGACAGAAAGAAGAACTTAGAAGAAGAATAGTAGCAATAAAGACAAAAATAAGAACACGAGGAGTGACGTTTGGCATAAAGAATCAAATATTTATAAAATACACATAAATGAAAACATGAAACTTTACAAAAAAATGACCATTATAAACCTCAGCTGACGAAAGCAAATATAGTACTTTACACATCATATAATATAAGAAAATGAAAAATCAAATATCAATTTATAGAATGTCGTTCGACATTTCTGACAAGCAATTCTTGGATTCGATTTAGCATTTGTATGAATGGCAATGATTGCGGGCACGTTCATATTATTTTTGTCATTTATTTTCGAAAATATCTCTTCCATTGTTCTATTATATTACTCATAATTTATTCGGATCATTGTCGGGTTTAGCTAAATAATGATAATAAAGAACAAAGAAATAAATCGCCCTCTATAATCTTCTAATATCTAAAATTCTCCTGTCGCGGTGTTTGTAGTTAAACTCCTCCGAAACGGCTTGACCAATTCTCATGAAATTTTGTGTGCATATTGAGTAGGTCTAAGTATCGGACAACATCTATTTTTCATCCCCTTACTGTTAAGGGTAGTCCACCACTAAATTTTTTTATATATATTTTTATGATAAAGCATTAAATAAGCTTTGCGTGTAGGTGCGGCTTCGCCTGCGAACCCTCTTCAGTCGGGAATAAACACCAATACTGTACAGATGTTTCGCGGTTTCCTTTCTTGCTCGTCACCCGATACTGTCTCCAGCCACGTGCCACCTCATCATCCGAAACCTCACATCCAAATTAAAATACAGAAATGAACCGTCTTTGATCGGCTTCAGATATTCGATAATTAGCTACTTGTCAGCTTTGGATAAAAAAAGTTACCGACATAAAAACTCGTGGCCTAAAAAACCACGAGTTAACTATAGGTCGTTACAGAACACAGAACTGTGTTAATTATGAACAATACCACAAGTTGGCAGCATAAAAACGACGATAAAAACTCCCCGTATCATTTCCATACGGGCTCGTTACAGAAAAACTGCGTCGGCACAATACGGGGCATAGAGCACGCAATTAAAGCCACTCCATGCTACATATATCGTTCTGTTTTTACACATAGAAATATGAAGATGAAGCGTGGTTTACCCTGAGCACTGCGAAGTAGGATTTATTTGAAGTTGTAATTAAATTAATTACTTTATTGCGCATAAATAAAGGTACAATTTGCTATCAATAATTGAGTTTTAACATTAACACCTAGCCTGAATGACATACCGCTTTTATTTTATGTGTATAATTTTTTTTAGAAAGCTATGTAATTTGACAACAAATCTGTACATATATATATTGCTACGATCTAGGTGCCAACAAAGACAAATTCACACCTGCAGCCCCGTAGAAACACATTTTATTACCTTTTCGGCATTTAAACTTCTTTTGTTTACTTCGTGTTTAAAAAACAGCTATATATTATAAAACATATTATTTATTTTGCTTTTGAATGTCATACGTTTTATGTTCGTTCTGGTTAAGTCTTAACCACATTTTTTTTTACTAAAGTTGAAACATTTTGCAATTATCATTCAGCTTTTTTATTTATTGATTCTAAGGCGGTATGAAGTTTGCCGGGCCAGCTTGCACTCAACGTTTATGGGGATTATCTTTTCTTATTATCTTCTTAAACGTCGTATACATCTAAGCAGAGCAATTTTAAAACCAAGCAAGTACATTCCAAGAAATTTTATCCCACACCAGAAAAAAGTCATTTCAAATATATGTCTTCTTGCCACAGGCGACTCCTCCAGACTACAGAGACTTCATAAACACTAATATCACATTATTTAGTAGTTATTAAATGAAAAAGAATATTTTCTTAAGTTTTCGCGGCTTGTAATATAATATAACATAACACGGTACTTTTCAGTGACCGTGATCACGGAAGACAAAGATCTCATGTTTCGGTGAGTGTTGTTTAAGTTTTATTTAACCTACCACTAACTTGTTCATTTTAATTGTTTAGTCTTAATTTTGTTTATGGATATTATTTACTTTGTGGGATAATTTACCACCGCTTCGCAACATGTTTTGCCTTGACGAGAAGAAGCGGCGCAAGAAAATCTTCAGCAAACATACCTAACACAAATTTTAAATAATATTTTTTTTTATTGTAGTATAGGTTCACGTTTGACCACAATCTTGCCCTATGTGGAGCAAAGATGTGGTCTACGATGTAGCACGCTTACCTAGAAGGTACCAATTCACACGGGACTTGAAGACACCCAGGTTATAAGTATCGGGAAAGACAGACTCCGGCAATGAGTTCCATTCTTTTGCGGTGCGTATGATGAAGCTGGATTCGAAGCGCTTCGTTCTTATAGGTAGAATATCCACCATATATCGATGCCGCATGCCGGTGCGTCTGGTTGTCCGATGATGGAAGGGAGATGGCGGGATCAGCTCGAAGAGCTCAGCTGCACACTAACATTAAAAAAATAAAAGAAATTAACAGTCAAGTTGGTTTGTGTTCCGTTGCACGCAGAAAGAGCACAGTGTCTTGAGGTCTGGCAGTTGGTTTTTGCTGGGTTTGGGTCTTAATAGTTTTGATGATCGGATCCCAAACAGGTAGAACATGCCAACTCTCTTCTCCATCTCAAAAATTAAATAAATTACAGCGCTTAAAACCGTTTCAACTTAGTTTTAGTATATTGAATGACAAGTTACAAAATCAATACATTGTTGTATTGGTCATATATTATTTTGAGCGGAGTTTTTTTGTGATTTTCTATCTTCACCTACCAAGTAATTGTTATATATGTATTAGATTGTAATTGGTAATGTCTACGGTTATATACTTTTTTCTGGACTCCAATTGTGGTGTGTCGAACAGCGGGAAGTAAATGAAAGTCTGTATGCACTAATTATTTATTGTCTTTACTTATTACTCGAAATTAATTCCCACACAATACAAACGTAACACACGACTCACTCACGGCTGACCTGACTCGAACCTTACAATTTTTGCTGAATTGCAACTGTCGCCTATCATTATAGATAGATACTATAAATTAATGTGGTTTCAATTTTTTTTTTTAAATTTATTCAAACAAAAAAACATACATATTTTTGACATATATACATCTTAAAACCCGAAAGGGTTTGACGAAGATGTTAAAAGTCCGCTCTTTATGTACAATTAATAAATATGAGGTAGTTAGTATTATTACATCTACCCTTTCTGCATTCTTAGTACCAAGTGAGAGAAGACAGTAAACATTAACACATGACCTTGTACTCTGTTATTGGCATGTATATATATACAGGTGAGTATCTAGTGGCTATTAGAATAAATATATATATATATGTGTGATATTAGATGTGTATTATAATATTATATGTATAGTTGAATGAATATTCTATTCTAGGGATTTAATTATAGTTTTCATATTTGTATATTTATATATTCAATTGACTGTATGGTTGCTCTCAATCACTACATAAGCGCACTACGCTATTATCCGATACCCAAATAGCGCCTAGAGCAAACCGAATTTAATCTTCTGCTGAATAACCATTATACAATGTCCATTTACATAACTCCTTTATAATTCACTAATCTTAATTGGTACTATGTATTAGATCCCTTACAGTTGTACCCGAGGGCTTTGAAACGTGGAAAAGTTTGCAACGGAATTGTTGTAAGTTTGGTTTAAATCTGTAAGGAATATCTAAGAGGGTATAGTTGTCTGAACAAGCCTAGTTTGGGATTTCTTATCGTTAAAGCGTTTCTGTTTGAATCTCGATTTTAGTTTGAACTCCCTGAGAGCTATTATTATGGACCACTCTGTTTAGTTTTAATACGTTTATATACTGTAGTATATAGTTCATAAGTAATAATTTATGTATGTCTGTGTATATATTGTATACAAATATATATGTGTATTTTTACTTACTATTAATATATGTATACATTTTAAAATGTGCGCACTGAATACCAACCCATAATTAGAAAAGTAAAATTATCTTCATAAGGCTGTCTGGAAGAAATCGCAGTTAGCTGTAAGACCGTCGATTTTACTAGTTATATGATTGTTAACTCATGTGTATTATTTTCTTGTGTGTACATACATACATACATACATAACATCACGCCAGGTCCCTTGCGGGGTAGGCACGAACAACAGAGCGCCATTTAGGCTTATTCTTACACACCTCACTTGCTTCTTTGACGTTTATAGTTCTTGTCATGCACGCTCGTCTGTTCTTAAGGCTCCTGACATCACCGTCTGCTATTACACAATCAATTTGATCATGGAAGGTGTGTCGTGGCCTTCCGCGACTTCTGCATCCATCCACTTTTGCATTGTATATCTGTTTAGTCACTCTTTCATCATACATTCTTTCCACATGCCCGAACCACCGGAGCATTCCTTTCCTTACCTTCACCTCGACTATAGTATATAGTTCAGAAGTAATAATTTATGTATGTCTATGTAACTCTATGTATGTACATATTATATACAAATATAATACGTGTATTTTCACTTACTATTAATATATTTATATATTTTAAAATGTGCGCACTGAATACCAACCCATTATTAGAAAAGTAAAATTATCTTCATAAGGTTGTCTGAAACAAATCGCAGTTAGCTATGAGACCGCCGATTTTACTAGTTATATGATTGTTAACTCATGTGCATTATTTTCTTGTGTGCAATAAAGAATATTCCAATCTATTCTAGCTCTAGTTTATAAACAGTGTTTGCAGCTGAGTTTCCGTACAGTGTCCTGCGGCCGGGCGGCCTGTCGTAAGAGGCGACAAAATAACCCTCAGCCAGATGTATTTGCCCGACTGGATGGCTACCACCCCTGGTTTAAATTATGTCGTCATAACAACCTTGAGTTGTGTTCTAGCATTAATGACCAGGTTCCAGTCTCCTTTAAGAGAGCAGTGTCGCAGTTTAGCACCTTTGGTGTTGCAAATGTCCATAGGCGATGGTGGCTGGCTGGCTTTCCATCAAGTGGGCCGTACACAGACACTAAAGCAAATAAAATACAAAGTGAAAAAATATGAAAAAGAAGAAAGAAATGTATACCAAAACAGTTGTAAAGGAATTAAATACATATTATTTATATAGTGACTAAAATCATCAGAACTCATATTTGATAATGGTTCATTAAGTGTACATTTTTAACTTATCAGACTTTGAACAGTTATTGCTCATTATCCTCACCACGTCGCCCTTAATATATTAAATTTGAAGCTTTCAGTGATTGTGATCATTATTAACCTTTATTATCTCAATGCAAGAGTTAAAATGGAGGTCGTAATTTTTACAAAATATCCTGAAAATTTGATACGAGACACATGTTTTTGAATCATTCTCCCTAAACCTTTTAGGAATCTGTGAATTTCGTCCATACTTGATTTAAAACTCCCGCAGGATTCCCCGGACACAAAGGATCGCAGCGTTTAAAAAAGAATGTTGGCTATCTTTCTAGTGGAAACCCGAACAACTTCAAACCGCTCCCGGGAAAATTCCCGCGCAATTCCCGGGATAAAAAATATCACACATTTTATTACATACAATTTGCTATCGATGAGTAAGAAAATTGCATTGGAATTCGTTTTTTTTAAATTTAGATTAAAGAGTAGCGCCAAGGTTAACGACTTCCCTGCCTCATATATATCCTGAGTCATATATGTCTCATAGCAACGTTTTATAATAAGTCCATGCATCACATGCGACTCATTTCTCCATACAATTTCAAGTGCATTTTTCTTAGTGAACGTGGTACGATATTTATAACAATATGTTCTTGCATATTAAACAAATTATTATTATTTTCTTAAAAAAACAATTGTGGACTTCAGGCGGTATACAAAATGTCGATGAGCGAAAACCGTATTGGAATCGGCCCAGTAGTTTTTACGTGAATCCCGAACAAACATACATACCGACAGGCAGACAAGAAATCTAAAATAAATTGCATCATGTTCTCCATCGTTTATATAGTCTATTCGATTTGCATTTTTTATAGCATTAAACCTGTATTTACAAATATCAATATATCGCTTACATCCTTAGTTTAAGTGGATTCCCAGATGGTTTAGATTGAGATTAATTAGACCCAGGAGGAAGCATAGTCGGGTTCAAGATAATTATTTTCCAGGATAGGACAACATCTGCCGGGTCTGCTAGCATAATAAAATAGAAGTTCACTACTCATTAATCAAAATGAAACACAAACTTCTGAAGTAGCTTATAAAGGTGTTTAATTGTGCCAAACGTAATCCCTCCAACGCAAATACCGAATCTCTCCCGAAATTAATATGAAGTGGTCCTTGAACTAACATTTACCAAGGAGTCCACTGAGGAGCAACTTCAAATTGATATTACATGGCAACAATTCCAAAGGGCTTTAACAACGACAAATTAATTATTATGTAAAGAGCGTACTGACCAAAAATAACCAAATGACTAATGTCAGTTCTGTTCTTTGACTTATAGAGCTCGAGTCACTTTACATATGCTAGCAAATTACATTATTTTTGATATAACTACAACTAAAATATATTTTAACAATTTCTTACTGAATTGATTGAAATTGATTGGTTGAAATTCGACCATAATAATTTGAGTTCAAATACTTTAATAATTTGACTTAGACAAAATACAAAAGAGTATATAAGCGTGTGTGTGTCAAATACATGGTAGTGTGTGTAATGTTTTTTTATTGATTTAATTTATCTTTTTTGCATACTTTTTTTGTTTCACGTATTAATATATAGATTTCCGTCCCGGCAGACGTAGTCCTGCCCGGTAAAAATAGGGGTTTGTCGCAGAGGGTTGATAAATTAGGGTTGTATGTATTTTTGTATGTTGTATCATAAAAAAATAGAAATTAAAAATTTTGTCTAAAAAAAAAAAAATTAGGGTTGGACTACCCTTAACATTTAGGGGGATGAAAAATAGATGTTGGCCGATTCTCAGACCTACCCGATATGCATACAAAATTTCATGAGAATCGGTCGAGCCGTTTCGGAGGAGTATGGCAACGAAAACTGTGACACGAGAATTTTATATATTAGATAAACTATGGGCTCATGTATGGAAGTGAGAGTTGGGTGTGGAACAGAGAGCATGAAAGTAGAGTAAACGCCGTCGAGATGCGAGCACTAAGCAAAATCTGTGGAGTGACGCTTGCGGACCGCGTTCGTAATACCGAAGTAAGAAAGAGAGTTGGTCTCAAAGAGAGTGTCGGGGTGAAGGTAAGGAAAGGATTGCTCCGGTGGTTCGGGCATGTGGAAAGAATTAATGATAAAAGAATGACTAAACAGATATACAATGCAAAAGTGGATGGATGCAGAAGTCGCGGAAGGCCATGACACACCTTCCATGATCAAATTGATCGTGTACTAGCAGACGGTGATCTCAGGAGCCTTAAGAACAGACGAGCGTGCATGACAAGAGCTATGAATGTCAAAGAAGCAAGTGAGGTGTGTAAGAATAAGCCTAAATGGCACTTTGTTGTTCGTGCCTACCCCGCAAGGGACCTGGTGTGAAGTTATGTATCTATGTATATATTTATAAACTAATACAATAAAAGAATACTTAACTTAGTTACATTGTATTCTACTCAAAGTCTCTCAAGAATTTAATAGAATACTGAGCCTGAGTTACCGTCTTCTATGGGTAAGGTGCCCAGAAGGCTGGCTAAGTTTCCTCGCTGGATAATCATGCTGGTCCGTTTTCCGAGGAAGGCACCATCCATGTGAAAAATTACCATTGCTAAATTAAATTAATTTTAAGATACTTACTCCGTTGGCTCAGCAACCCAAAATGGGTCTTGGCCTCCGAAACGAGAGCATGCCACATTCCTCGATCCTGTGCGGTTTCTTGGCAATTGCTGGCTCCTATCTTCGACAGGTCATCCTCTACTCTGTCCTTCCAGCGATATTTAGGACGGCCAACCGGACGCCGACCGGACGCCGACCAACCGGCCGTCCCAAATATGCTTTCCTCACGCTGCGATCCGCTCACATCCGTTCTATGTGACCGAGCCAGCGGAGGTGTTGAGTTTTTATTTCTCCTATTATGTTAGGCTCGGCCACGAGATTCTCAATTTAATTTAAAGGTAAATAATAATAATAGTAAAATAATAATAGTAGAGCCTTTATTTACAAAATTGTTTACATATAAGGTTTTCATTTACATATAACTTGTTACTTGCTAATTAGTCTCGTTAGATATTAATTGTGATGATGTTGTGTTAACATAATTAGGTGGTAGTTAATTAAGTTAGTGCTATGTTAGTATTTTTTGTTTATCTCGATTTTAGACCCTTCTTCGGGTGAAGGCCTCCTCCATCTTTTTTCAGGTGTTCTTATTCTTGCCTAGGATCATCCAATCCTTGCCTGCTGATTCTAATATTTAATCGGCTAATATTTTCTTAAGTTTTCGCGACTTGTACACATAATAAAACTACGTTTTAACGGTTTTTTTATTACCGCGCTTAAAACCGTTAAAACGTAGTTTTATTATTTAATCGGCTCTTAAAAAATATTTTGTCATAATTTTTATTTTCGACTTTTTAATTATGTAGGCAAAAAATTGAATAAGTATCTTTATAAAAAGACTAGCTGTCCCGGCAGACGTCGTCCTGCCCGGTAAAAATAGGGGTTTATCGTAGAAGGGTGAAAATTGAGGATTGTATTTTTTGTATATTGTATCATAAAAAAATAGAAATTAAAAATTTTGTCTATAAAATAAAATAAAAATTTAGGGGTGGACTACCCCTAACATTTAGGGGGATGAAAAATAGATGTTGACCGATTCTCATAGATACCGGATAAGCACAAAAAATTTCATCAAAATCGGTCAAGCCGTTTCGGAGGAGTATGGCAACGAAAACTGTGACACGAGAATTTTATATATTCGATTATTATAAACACGCACAACGGTGTTTATAATAATCGAAAATTGCTATCGATTTCTCTGGGATCCTCTCATCAGCCCTGACTTGATTACAATTAAAAAAATGAAAATCGGTCTACCATTGAACGATCAACTACGCAACGGTTCTCTAGAACATTTATTCCGCGTACAACAATGATCTGGAGGGAACTTCCCGCCGCTATTTTCCCTTTGCATAACATGGGGTTCTAAAAAAAGTGCGATATAATATTTCTAAGAGGTCGCCAACGCAATGGTGACACCCCTGGTGTTGCAAACGTCCATAGGGGACGGTAATCACTTTCCCTCAGGTGGGCTGTCTGCTTGTTTACCTGATTCAGGCTACTAAAAAAAAGAACAGAAATAAACATACAACCGGATCGACAATAATAATGCATTCAATTTTATTTCGTTGAAACGCTTCGAGCAATTTTAACGTACCATAATTTACCAGAACCTACAATTTTTATACAATAAAATACTCAAATAACATGAAACAAATTCGATTCCACGAATAAAGCAGCCCGCTAATAAATACTAGGGGAGCTCTTTCGAAAATTAAAGTGATAGCGCAGATAATTTGAATTATTGACTGACAACGCTGTGTCAGGCGAACGATTTGGTGAATTGCGGTGAAATTAAATTGGTTGTATGATAAAATTCGTGTTGCTAACATACTTTTTTGGGGTTTTATGGAATGTATTCAGTTTGCATAATTATGTCGAGTAAATAAATTTTCAATATAGTACAAAATTTAGTAGAAATTATATACTTCCTATTTGGTCATACAATGATACATACCTACATATAAATATTTTTTATTACACCAAAGCATAGACAAATAATAGTAGAAAAATACGAGAAATAGTGGCGGCCTTATCGTTAAAAAGTGATCTCTTCCAAGCAACCGTTGGCAGGGATTAGTAGATTTTTATTACTGACGGTGGGGCAGTTTACTAAATAGTGATGAATAATAAAAACAGTACACGTTATACACAAAAAAAATATACACAATCCTAATTATTTATTTAATTCACAAAGCAGATTACAATAATACACAATGACTACATTGTTATTCTAGTTTGTTAATATATTATCATTATAATTAGATAATACAGTAGTGCCTTGAAAATACAAAAATGTATATGTTGTATCTAATGTAATTTAAAAATTAGTTTACATTAGAAATTAAATTGATTTTAAAAATAAAGTCTATGATCAGTAAGTGTCAGAAACATTAATCGAGTTAATAATTCGCTTGAATTTGGTGAAACGTATAAAAATAAAAATATACAATTACTAGCTGTCCCGGCAGACGTCGTCCTGCCCGCTAAAAAATAGGGGTTTATCGTAGAAGGGTGAAAATTGAGGATTGTATGTATTTTTGTATGTTGTATCATAAAAAAATAGAAATTAAAAATTTTGTCTAAAAAATATAAAAAAATATTTAGGGGTGGACTACCCTTAACATTTAGGGGGATGAAAAATAAATGTTGTCCGATTCTCAGACCTACCTACAATATGCACACTAAATTTCATGAGAATCGGTCAAGCCGTTTCGGAGGAGTATGGCAACGAAAACTGTCACACGAGAATTTTATATATTAGATATTTTGATTAAAAAAAATAAAACTAATTTAGGGGGCGCTAAGTTATGTGCAATTAAGGAATGAAAAAAAAACTTTTTTACATAAAGCAGGAGCTTAATCTGGGATAATGGTACTAGCTAAATGCTTCTTGTTTATAGCTGGATCTCCACGATTTGATGTGTCCAATACATGGCCTTCCCTTATTGCACAATTAGAAACTAGTGTCCGAAGAATATAGGAAACTCGCATTTACCTCGCAATCAGCCACGAGCCAACGACAGCGCTGCTTTGTTACTGATCGACATGGTGCGACATAAAGGCATCACAAGGTCATTCTACATGATCCTCGGCACGGAACGGGTGCTGATATACTTTGCAAAATAAAAAATCACAGTATATACACCGAGATCTTATTTATGTCATTGACATTTTTATCTTTTTCACATAACACGCACGCACTCGTACATATTTCTTTTTTTTTCTTTTAAATTAATATAACTGTAATAAATGATTTCACAATCAGAATTGTACCATTAGGAAGGAGGTCCCCGAGATACAGGTTGACCTAGTTTGGGGACCAACGAGTTTCAAATATTGTGAATTATGTTTTACTCAATAAATATATTTTTTTAAATAAGTCACTTTCGGCTACAGACTTACGGTCTTATTCATATTGAGTTAGAATAAGTTTGTAGGGTTCTTTAAGACACTTTAAAGAAGCTTATAAACGTATTCTAACTCAATATGAATAAGAGCGTTAATCCAAGAACGCAGGTGCGGCCCACAAGCAAACAAGTTTTTAAAAGGCTTCAATTGGCACTTTTGTTTTCGTAGGCTCTGTCTATACTTTTACGTCTGGGCTATACACATATACCTATTATAGTACTGTAATAAATAGGCTCAGCAAGTTTCAGACCGGCGTCGAAAGGCATTTGGTTCTGTTTCGGCGAGAAACTACATTTAACTCAAATATTTTTAGAACTAATTAAGTTTGTTTCAAGTCCCAAGGTAGTTAAACCTTTCCAACATTCGTCAAAAGTTTCACATTTTAATTTCGTTTTGGTTTTCAACCATGTTTTGTGTTAAATGTACTTCAGTTTTGTCATTTTACGACGTCATTCAGGGAATGCCTAATGGTTTGAATTAAATTTTATGTCTCGCTGTTATACGTGGAGGTTTACTGAATAAGTAGGTGTTGGGAGACAGCGGCTGAATTCAGCCGAATAAGGGCAGTTACATGAGTAGAAGAACAGACAGAGACAGAAACACACAGAGTCAGCTTACATGAGACTTTACACGAAACGTATTCAGTTATTCTTTACTACACAAATCTTCACACAGTCGGGTATATAAAATTCTTTCACATATTTTGGATATTATTGAAAGTACTGATTCCAGTCTTTAACTCGAGATCTTGTCCGGGCAGGAACGGAGAAAGTATATAATTTCATGCGGCCAAGCAGCCAGTCGTAACAGGTGACAAAACATGCAACAGCCATTGTCCGCTTGATGGCTACGCTCCTAGTTTAGAGCATTAGTGACCAGGGTCCATTCTCCCTCAAAAGAGCAGCAGCGCATTTTCTGCCTGTCTGCTGAACTCAAGCAATAAAACAATATTTTAGCACTCCAAAACTTCTGTGTCCCGGTCATCTTATGTAGTGTTTATACCAAAAAAAGACGTTTGAAACCGGACGAAATGTTTCTTCACCTCCTACATGGTTCCAACTTTCAGTGACATTAAGTGTCATTGACTTTCAGTTGCTTCGCTAGGATTTGCAAGATGGCATCGAGTTTATTAAAAAGTAAATGTTTTAGTGAGTAGCCATTCATATCCATCCAAATTTAATGTCAGCTGATCTAAGACGAACAAATTGGCAAACAAGGCCCGGAGCTCTCAGAGTAAAGCCGGAAAAAGGAAACCGATTTTGGACGAGGATGCCGATCTTGCCGCAGTGAGTTATAAGAACTCAGTATTAAATAATACAGTTACTACGGATTCTTGGCAAAACCATACATTGAATTAAGAACGACATGTTTTGTGTTTTGTCTTTGTTATTTATTGGTTTACGAAAAAATGAACGCCTAGCTTCTCTCCGTATTTAATTTAACCCAACTATACCAACCCAAAATCTAGACTATAACCAAGAAATCCACAGTCCCCTGCCTCCAGGAAGATACTATCCATACCGTTTTTCACAAAGATAAAATTGAAATAGTTTCCAATGGATACATTATTATTAACCACACGGACGCACGTGTATAATACATAAAACGCACACAAGATTAAAAATATTGCTTCTCTTCACATTTGACGCTTTTGTTTACTTAGACTCAGTCTATGCTGGACCTTCAGCCGCTGTGAGCGGTCAGCGCAAGTGTTTACTTGGGGATAGGGTTTCCCACCCACAGTTATTCCGTCGAGATAGGGACGCGACGCATTCCGCGCGCGCTCACCTCTCCTCCCGTCGGGCGCGTTACAGACCACCCCACGCAACGAGAGCATGAAGATGCCGGGGGCATAAGTAGTTCCCCGGCAGTGAATGAGTCATATTCCCGTAGCTCTGACATTAAGGGCGAATGACAGAACACCGAGGGGTTGTTGTGAGAGGAGGAGGTGGGTTGGTGAGGCAATAGAATCTTTAGTTCTGCCTAGAGGTGCTAGTGTCATCCCGACTTGGCGATTCTTCACACACCGACCGCGACCATCTCCATACGCGTGGCTGATGGCCCTCTATCGGGTTTCCTCTCATTAAAAAAAGGCCTTGTCTATGCTTTTATACATTTATCTAAGGATCTTATATGTACTTATAAGAGTTGAATTTTTAATTCTCCCTATAACAGTTAACAGTGACGTAGATTGCCTACACCCAACACGTTAAAGCAACTCGGAAAAGTCAACAAACCATTTGCTAAACAAACTTTCCTAATACAACATTGTTTGCTTGAAACATGACAGCGTCTTAAGCCTACACGCTCTTATTTAAGGCGTGTGACGTGAAAATAATTAATCAAAAGCCACCACCCGAAGTTGGGGGTGATTAAATTAGACGTTTCCGCGTCGCATGGTGCTGATTATTAATCATGTGATATATAGAATATTTGTGAGCTGCTAACTGACATGATGTCGGTGACAAATATCGCTGGAGTCAGTAACCACGTTTTTTGTTTTCTTTTCCTCAAAAAAGTTACAAGTGAGTAATATAGGGGTGTTTTTTTAATAAATATAATTATATAAGTTATTCTTAAGGTACACAACACAACACAAAAATCATAAAATTAATGTCACACATAATACATATAAACAATAAGCGTGTATAAATTCAAAAATCTCTAACAATAATTAAGTTGTAAAACCCTTTTTACGGAATACGGAACTAGAGTCCGTAGATTAGTTAATTTAAAAAAAATACAGGTGTGTAGTAATATTTATCGACAAAAATAATTTCATTAAAAAAATGTAATTACAAGGTACTGCACTGACGCCAACGTTATGTCATTCAGTTTTGAGAGTTTTTGACGGGGATTGAAACGAGATGCTGTGCTGTGCAGTTTTGTTTTCTAAAAATGTGTAAAATTACTCTAAAATGAACAATAGTTGTAGGATATTGACAATTTTTGAGTAGTAATTATGTTTTGTGTGAAATGTGAACTGTATAGTCAAATGTGGCCTTTTGAGTTGTCACAAGAACTCCGTTGAATGGCACTAGCTGATTAGAAATAGCTTAGCTTAGAGTTTATAATATTTCCAAAAAATTAGCCTGCATTAAGTTGTTTTTGAGATATAAGCTGTATATAATATTGTAACGAGTTGCAGGGCTTGAACTAAAATGCCGCTGGAATTATTAAAGAATTTATTAGAACTATACAAGCACGTATAATACATGTACAAATATAACTGAACACAATCAGTCCAAAAGTAATGCACGATTCAATCACACGCGCAAAGTCCGTCACTAGTGTCTTGCTTCGCTTGTGGCTATCACTAGACTGACTCATCCATCCATTGAGGCATTTCTTTATACTGTGAATTTCCTAGAATCACACCTGGCTAATGACTGTCATAAGAGATTACAATACACAATGGGCTGTTTTTCTAATCAGGATTTTTAAATACAAAGTAAACAAAATAAGTCCAAATCGGCAAAGGTAATAAAACGTCTGCAGGTGTGAATTAGTCTTTTGTCGGCGCTCAGGTCGTAACAATATCTATATATGTTTGTGTATAACAATATGTTTTTCATGCTAACGTTTTTTGCTGAGCAATTGTTAGGTATACTTTTTATACTTTTTGCAAAAGTGGATGGATGCAGAAGTCGCGGAAGGCCACGACACACCTTCCATGATCAAATTGATCGTGTACTAGCAGAAGGTGATGTCAGGAGCCTTAAGAACAGACGAGCGTGCATGACAAGAACTATGAATGTCAAAGAAGCAAGTGAGGTGTGTAAGAATAAGCCTAAATGGCGCTCTGTTGTTCGTGCCTACCCCGCAAGGGACCTGGCGTGAAGTTATGTATGTATGTATGTATGTATGTACTTTTTCCAGGAGCGTAGATAGGTCTAAATATAAATTTTATTTATAAGCCCGACTCCGTTCGAACATTTTAAGAATCCTTTGTTATTTAAAATTAATGGGCCAGACTTAACTATTCAAAACCCCTCTTGTGGCCCACTCATAGAACAAAACGTAGTTGAAACGTTTGACGATAATGAAAGACTTAGAAAACCTCACTAAAGACTTTCTATTATTTATTCATGAGCCATTAATGAAAGAGAATTTAGATATAGCTGTGAACTATACAGAGAATATTAGAACAAATTGGAGAGTAAAGCAACAATGTGATATTTCGTAGACACGTGACGGATATGATACTAGCGATAGATAACACCCTTATATTATAGATCAACTTCGTAAAATTTTCGCTATTTACTCTGGTGAGGCCTGATGTATACTGCCCATAACATAAGCGTTATTTGCTTTGCTAGGATATACAAAGTGTGTGGTTGTCTGCCATTAAATACAAAATAGGTCTATATAGCTAAAATTTAAGATGAACTTATATAAAGTAATATATCTAACTATAAAAAGCTAGACGTATTGTTGAAGAGTTTCTTGCTGCTTCGTATCCTTAAAGAGCGATAACGCATTGCGAAGCAGTATATAAAGAATGAAAGTAGATTTAAAATTTAAATTATACTATCTGACCCGGCAAAATTTGTACCGCCTCAAGTGTTCTTTTAAATTTCATTTCATTTCTGAACGACAGGACGAACATCAAACATTTGACATTCAAAACCAAAAGAATTAAAAAAACTTTATTTTTAAATTTAAATTGATTTCTAAACGACGGGATGAACATCAAATGTTTGACAGGTAGGAATATTTTCTAAGGGAAAGCAAAATTGTTGTTTTTACTATATTCCAAGCATTTTTTTCTATTTACACACCTTTTAAACGTTCTCTGGATTCCCACAAATAATTCAAAACCAAAATTAACCAAACCAGTCGAGTTTTTGAGTTTTAGCGAGACTAACAAACAGCAATTGATTTTTATATCATAAAGATGTATGATCTAAAAATCAAGTTCTTCAGTGGAACTTACTTTGAATAAAAACTTTTGAATTTAAATTTTGAATATCATGTATAGTCCATTGAAATTTTACATGAGCTTTGCATTTCTTAGAGGACGCAATTTTATTTTTGGGACATAGGTGGGGGGTCAATAGAAACTTAACCTCAAGTTTGTGGGGTCATCACCCTTGTCCCCCGGCCGCCATCTTGGAAAAAGGGATGAAAACACTTTTTTCGCGATATCTCGGAAACTATGCGTCTTACAAAAAAATTGTAAAGTCATAATTTGTAGCAAATTGGTTTGCCTACAAATATGTTTACATAACTTTTTGCCCTAAATTAAAAATTAAAGAAGTTATAAGCAAAAAAGTGAGATTTTTTTATTCATTCCTAACTCTTTTCCTTACCATAGAACTACCAAATTTAACTTATCGACTGTTAATCAGGTAGAAAAGGTCCCCCGTTTTCCTCGCCACCTATGAGGTAGAGTACATATATCCCAGAAATAAAATGGCGTCCTCTAAGAAATGCAATATTCGGTCCTTAAATTGTAAGATTTCAATGGATTAGTACTGTATGTATGTCACTAGCGCTAGTCAACAATGGAGTAGTGAGTTCCCGTTCCTTCTGTATAGAAATGTGGAATGCACTATCAGAATCTTTACGTAGATTCTACAGAGAACCGACTTAAGAAAGCTTTGATGATCTTTCACGACCAAACCGCTCACGTTGGCATTGTATTCTATAAAGGAATCCTTCTTGTAAATTAAACTTGCACAAGGCTGTTTATGGATGGGCATACACGTGACATGACATTTACCATAACCACAGGGAGTTAGTTTGGGCAACAATTCACTCCATTTGGGGGTTACTGTTTGGCATACACCGAGAACTTTATGGTAATTTAGCTAATAATATGGGCCGGTATGTTTTGTTGCATGCGTCGTTAAACGTCAAATGTTATGTTGTTTTGGTAAGTGTCGTATATTTCTTACAGATACTAAAAGAGAAATTGAGCGCGATACTTTTTATAGCCCACATGTTATGGTTGAAGAATTGCTTTCACGTTTTGATCAACTAATTAATTACATTTTGTGTTTGCGGAATTAGGACATACGCAGACTGCCTATCTAATGGGAAACGGTTACCATCACCAATAGATGCTTGCAACACCAGAAGCGAAGCCAACGTGTTGCCATCTCTTGGAGTATTATAGAGGGGGAGGAATAGGAGAAGTGGTATAGAGGATATTTATATCTATGTAATATTAGTAATTCTTAATAATCGTCTTCAAATAGGAGGAGGTTTGCAATTCGTTTGTATGTTCGTTACTCGATTTCTCCGTCAATTGTCGACCGATTTTCAATTTCTTTTAATCGATACTCCCGATTTTGTCCCATTTACTCCAGAATTGGTCCCATTGTGACCACGTTAGGATCTGATAGGCGGATTCCAGGGAAATTCTCAGAAACTTATTTAAGAAATGCCAAGCACCCACGAATACATTCTTCGAAAAAAAAGCATGTATACGCGTGCCAGTACTACATTTTCTACAGACACTTCATTTTTCTGTATGTATGTTACGCAATTTCTCCGTCCGTCCGCAATTGTCGGCCTGTTATCATTTTGTTTTCGAAAGACCACATGGGGTTTATATCCCAATGTGGTCCCCGACCTAAATGTAAAATACGCTTGACTGTGCGATGACTTCAGGATAGTGTAGAAAGTAGTCCGTTAAATATTTATTTTTTGATTTTTACTTTGCAATCGAATTTGCTTTTGTTTAAAAAAGATTATTTTGATTAACTTGTTGGAAAAAAAGGGATTCATGCAGAACAGAGAAAGAATCATTAAGAGATTGACCGTACAGCCTGTTGTAAAAGGCGACAAAACAACTCACAGCCATGTGGTAGGGCTTCCGCCTATCTGGATGGCTAGAACCCTGCATGCCGATAGTATGCCGATACGATAACCTTGAGTTGTCCATCGACTCCGGTAGCACTTGGACGGCTCTTTTGGGATCGCAATTTTTTACAGGTGACGATGACCACTTTCTATCCCGTCGGCTATTAGGCTGTTCTGTACTCCAGCAATAAAAATCTACTTGACCATGTGGTTTTGGATAACTGCAATATTCGGACAACCAATGCGTGGTTTAAGTCATAAAGCCTTTTAATACCCTTATTTTTATTGTTAAAGCACATCAGACAGGTTAACGACCCAAACTGTGATGGAAAGTTACTGTCACCCATGAACATTAGCAACACCAGAGGTACTGCCAATGTAATGCCGGCCTCCGGGAAACTGGAACCTGTCCACTGATGCCAGAACATAACTCTAATTATTACGGCGGCATACTCTAGCCCAGGGGTGGTGTTCATCTAGACGCCCAAATGCGCCTCTTATGACAGGCCACCCGGCCGCAGGAGTTAGTTTTCTTCTTCCGTTCCTGCACGGATAAAAACGATTACCGCCATTTACGATTTTATGAAGAGCATTACATTTTTGATTTTGAAGAGCCTTGGGAAAAACACTGAAGAGCGTTTATTCTACAGCTTCAGTATCGACAGGAGTGCAGACGATTTCATTATAAAAGGACATCTCAAAAGCAACTTCTTCGGACCGCAGTAGCTTCGTTTAACGAAGTTACTTTGAAAAAATCGTTCAGGCGTTTCGAAAGCGAATTTTAAGCAAGCCCCGTTGTGCGATGCTCTATAAAACATGTAAGTTATAGTACCGGCAGCATTGAACGTTTTAACTTACAAGTATCGTAAAGCAAATTTTCTCGAGAGTAAATGAGGCAAATTGCCCGAGTATGATCTATGTTTATGATAATGGCTCTTTGGGAACTTATCTTATGGTAATGCGAGATGAGATTCATGATTTTATAAACGATGAGGGGATTGAAACTGATACTTTGCGCAGATTTTATACACCGTGGAACAACTTTGTACATGTTCAAAGTAAGTTTTAGGGTTTTACACGTGATTATCAACATGGTAATACGAAACAAGATTCATGGTTTTATCATCGACGAGGAGATTGAAACAGTTTGGTATATTGCATAGATTTTATACACATCGAACTACTTTGTACATGTTCAAAGTAAGTTTTAGGGTTTTACATGTGATTGTCAACATGGTAATACGAAACAAGATTCATGGTTTTGTAAACAACGAGGAGATTGAAACAGTTTGGTAGATTGTACAGATTTTATACACCGTCGAACAACTTTGTACATGTTTGAAGAGAGTTTTAGGGTTTTACACGTGATTGTCAACGCGGTAATACGAAACAAGATTCATGGTTTTATCAACGACGAGGAGATTGAAACAGTTTGGTAGATGGCACAGATTTTATACACCGTCGAACAACTTTGTACATGTTCAAAGTGAGTGTTCACAATTATGTGATTTTACACATAATTGTGAGTGGGGGTAAGTGATTTTAAGTGTCAGTGAATATAAGTGAGTGTGAGTGAGTGACTTTCGTACCACATTAATTTATTTACTTTAAGATATGGAAAGCCCTTCAAATCGGAACAATAAGCTCCATTTCTATAGAAGCATTGATCTTCAATGCCCTTAGTACGCCGCAAGTATAATATAGCTAAATGGGGCAAGACAAGTGGATCTTGCTCAATGGGCGGTCGTTTATCCCGGCCATCATAATTCGGGCCGATGACAGCCGTTGGGGGTTGAATGAGGACCCAAACAGACTTTAAGCAAGTGTCTACACGAACCACTTTCCGCCAACTCGTTTTTAGGCAATCACCATTATCGGTCCTTTTATTACCAATGTCTATTTTTTTCTTAAATAATAAAATTGAAATATCTCTGATTTCAAAACAAAATTTACTTATTATATCAATAGGTAAAGCAAAAATTATGTACCCCCTTTTTACGACGATTACGCGGACGGAGGAGTATGAAATTCCGCACACTTATTCATACTTAATAATCTAATATATAAAATTCTCGTGTCACAGTTTTCGTTGCCATACTCCTCCGAAACGACTGGACCGATTCTCATGAAATTTTGTGTGCACATTGGGTAGGTCTGAGAATCGGCCAACATCTATTTTTCATCCCCCTAAATGTTAGGGGTAGTCCACCCCTAATTTTTTTTTTATCGGGCAGGACGTCGTCTGCCGGGACAGCTAGTAATATTATAAAGAGGTAAAGTTTGTGACTTTGTACAGGGTAATTTCCGAAACTACTAAATCGATTTAA
Source organism: Dendrolimus punctatus (assembly GCA_012273795.1). NCBI lineage: Eukaryota > Metazoa > Arthropoda > Insecta > Lepidoptera > Lasiocampidae > Dendrolimus > Dendrolimus punctatus. The sequence goes on along the minus strand of JAABVI010000062.1, from coordinate 10,831 downwards.
AATATTCTTCCACTGTTGGTAAACTCCACTATTCCCGGTTGACATAGACTTTATTATATTTCAAATTTTCAAATTAGGGATCATTACTAAAACTCCAATAGTGTAGCCCAAGGTGTAAAAAATACCTAAAATCGCGTGCGCTGCGAAAACCATTGATGATAGAATAAAATAATGTACTACAACTTTGCAGGTCACATCATTATTTGTAAAAAGTGTCGCAACAGCATATGTCCAATTAGAATAGTTATGCTACAATAAATGTAAAGAAAACTTAAATAAATTACTTCACATTCAAGAATGCTTCAATAGCTTTACATAAGTTTTTAACCGCCTTCGAAAAAAGGAGAAGGTTCTCAATTCGTCGGGACTTTTGTTTTTTTTTTGTTGCTTTTTTTATGTATGTTCGCCGATTACTCCGTGATTTATGATTCGATTTACGTGATTCTTTTTTTTTTCAACGCAGAACAGCTGCCATGTAGTCCCCTAAAAATTTGACATAGTTTGGCCCAGTAGTTTTTTTTCATTTTACGATCATTTTTTTGTTCCCGGTTCTTGGGACCTATATTTTTTAAGAAGCGCGGCACCATTCAAGGTCCACCCATACATAGCTAGACACTAAAAAATAAAAAATAAAAACTTCGTTTAAAAAAACCGACTTCAAAAACTAAAAAACTAAAATGTACAAAATAACTTTTTCTAAGCTATTAGTTTTAATATATATTATCTAAAACATCTTGAAGTGGGTGCAAAGTAAAACATAAAAATTACCATATTTTGAAAATTACTAAGCACCGACTTTAAGATGTTTTGGATAATATATATTAATAATAATAGCTTTAGAAATAAGTTATTTTATACATTTTAGTTTTTTGAATGATTCAATTCCGACATTCTATTCGAAAGATATTACGAATTTGAAAATGTAAGTATAGTATATAAGAAAACAAATTGCGTGGTCGCCGCGCACCCTAGTCGGCTAGATAGGCTTATGCGACGTAGGCGTCACTGGGGTATGAGCAGTACGGGAGGGGAAATATTTTGCATTCGCTTAGTAGGTAATTAAACTAAAAAAAAATGAATAGGTAAAGTTTGTGAGCGCGACATAATTGCCCGTGTAGGCACGCAAATGGGAAGGAAATAGATTTAAGGGCTCTTTGTCCGTTATCTATTTTGTCATTATGGACCCTCATTTACATAATCCCATACACTTTATATAGTATAAAATATTTATGAAGGTAAACTGTGTGTTAAATTTGATAGTAGATTATTTAGATGATGGGAAATGCTTCATGTAAATGTATATAAAACGGTTAACGTTTAATAGGGTAGTTGACAGTTAAACAATTAGTGTATCCTGAACAAAATGATGGGCGCAGTATAATTCAGGTTAGTCAAGTTCACTTTACTAAACAAACGAACTCCAAAAACAGTGTATTTGTTGTAAAAACAAGCGAAACCGCAGGAAAGCATTAGTCATCTATAAGCTGAGACGAAATGAAAGTATACATAAAATAAAGCATCGAATGAATTGAAGGTTATTTTTTTACAACTTTGTGCGTTAATAGTAATGTATCCACTGGAAACCATTCCACGTTAATCCATATTGATTCGATTATAAATATAAATATATAAATAATAATAGATAAAAGGCAGAAAAACGTCATTCATTTGGACTTTGATTAAGACCTCAGACCTGAGGTTTGACTAGTCAAACCTAGGATCGCCATAGCTTCGATGTTTGACTATAACATATACTAAGGAATTTTGACAGATCGCGAAAAACTGCTGATCACGTAATAGGCCACTTAGAAGATTTATCTTATCGCTGGAACGGCTTTATGGGTTCACCATAAATGATGAAAGTTATATAGTTTTTTCAAGGTTTCAATCCTGAAGGAAAATGACAAATCGGCCGAATGTATGGTAGTTTGGGAATGAATGGTTTCTTACAGGCGTTTAACGTTTATTGTTTCCGTCACTTGTCTTTTTTTATTGCTGAAGCACAGCCTATATGGTGAGAACTCAATTGTGATGGAAAGTGGTTACCGCAAAAAAAAATTAGTTTAGACCAGGGGTATCCTTCCAGAATACATATAAAGGACTAAATAAATATATTTAGAGAAATATAAAAAAGTAACCTTATGTTTTGGACATCATAATAATATGAACAAAAAACAATGGGATATAAATGAGGCAGAAATATATCATCGCTCCGTTCTCACCTTACGTTTTTCTTCTTCTAAATCATTTCTAAATCTTGAACCTTATTCCTAAGCAAAAAAAAACACCGCTTAGCAGCCACGCCTCTCAAACAAATGAGGGACATTAAAGGTTCAGGATTGATAATGTTTTTGGCCTTAATTTGGGATTCCCGTGAGTGTAGACATCACGCACAGCCATCAGGCTTTGCTCAGTGAATTTATAAAAGTAATGTACCAAATTGGTCTTAAGCAATCCTTAATGTTTAACGTTTCGGAAAATCTACTAAAGTAATAGTCTATAATAACTAATAATGGCAGCTTTTAAACACGCGATATTTTTGGACGTCCCGATTTAAGAGTGAGAGTAATTTTATACTTAGTATTGGATTATAAGTGGAAGAAAGAGGAAGATGAAATGCTGTTCCACCGCAAACAGAAGTTCTAATTAAGCAAGGTATCTGGTTTAGTCCCTGCGATATCAAAAGTATCTGATGTCTTCTTAATGGCAATCGAGAAGTCTTAAAGATTTGCTTTAAGTGTGAATGTATTAACCGACGATAGTTGTTAAGAATTTATAAACAAAAAAGCGGTCCCGGTAGACGTTTTCTATTCTGTTCGATTCAATATATAATTTAGGCTAATTTTGACTTCAAAATAATTCATATGACATACTCGTATCGACGTTGAATTAAAAAAATAAATAAAATTTGAAATAGACTTAATGAATTAAATTATGTTATTAGAATACTAGGGGTCATGGCAGAATTTACCTAGAATCCATTGATCAGATCCTAACTTGTTGACCATGGAACCACCTTGGTAGTAGAGTTACGAATAAAGAAAAAAAATGAAAATAGCTCAACAATTGACAGAGATATCGTGTAACAAAGAAGTCGGATAACAATTTTCGACAGTTCCTCTGCAATTCCCCGGGGAACTATTCTCCGGATCCTACTATGGAGACTATGGGACATTACAAGGAGTAGACCCTTTCGATCAAAAGAAAAAAATGAAAATCACTCCACAATTGACTGAGAAATCGCATACATAAAAATGAACCAAAAGTTTCGCTTCATCTTTTCTGGTGCGCACTGCTGAAGTGTGGAATAATTTTCCGGAAACTGTTTTTGATCTTGAAGTCTTCAAGTCACGAGTGAAGAGGTATCTTCTAGGCGTGCTCCATCCTAGACTGCCTCATCAACATCAGGTGAGACAGTGATCAAACGCATACCTATACTTCCATAGAAAGTAAATAATGTTATATAAATCTACTACTATATGCATCTATTAGTTCTTATATGTTTAATGTAAGCAACCAAAGCCCTGACATATGGTAATGAGATCAACACAACTGTACTCCAAGACAAACATCTTCGATAATCGAATTCGGTGGGTGAAGTTAGTTTTCGGTAACAAGCCTCGTGTATAATTTTGTAGTTAAAGGGATTTCGACTGATGGTGCTCGATCGGAACTGAATACATTAGAATTATTATCGGTCGGCAAATTGACTGTCGATTTTAAGCCGTGTTTGGGTATTAACATGTACAGTCAGAAATAGCAGTGAAATGTAAATTTGTATAAATATAAATAATTATATGTAAGCCAAATTGCAACCATGGTAAATAAAGCTTAGAATTCAGAAAATCGATATGTAATAAACAGATATATAAAAAAAGACGTAAAATTTATATATATAATAGGTAGTAAAACATGTTTGTAAAAGCCACTATTCTACAGTCGTACTACAAAATTTAAGTCACAAATAGATATATAATTATAACTATAAACTGAATTATAACAAAATTCAGAAAATATGTCAACTTAATAAAATCTGCGCCTCTTTTCTCAAAAAAATTATAATACATCATTCAGTATCTAAGAAAGTCACCTCAGCGGCCTAGATCTCCATTCATCCCTATTTCTAGTTTGTCTTCTCCAATGTGAGCCGCATCTTTGCTTGAATATGTCTTCCATTGTTTTTCTTTCGTCTCCCTCTTTTTATTTTAGCGTCTCTAGGTATCCATTCTAACACTTTTCTCGTCCATTTCCCGCGTTCATTCTCTGAACATATCCTGCCCACTTTCATTTACTTTTTCTTCTTATTTATTACTACAAAGAATTAATAATAATAATAATGATCGCCAGACAAACACCACACTATATATATATATATATATTAATATATACAAATTACGTGTCACGTTGTCTGTCCGCGATGGACTCTTAAACTACTTAACCGAGTTTAACCAAATTTGCACACCGTGTGCAGTTTGATCCAACTTGAAAGATAGGATAGCTTTTGGAACCTGTTGGTGGCGCTGGGATCGGAATTTTTATTTTTTCATGGCAGGACAACGTCTGCCGGGGCCGCTAGTATTATATCGCACCGTTGGTAGAATAAAGTCGCAAGTGAAACTACTTAATTTTTTTTTATTTCACTATTCGATAAAGGACATTACGACACAATATATAGCTAAGCAACTTACGTTTGTGTTATGAGTACCTAATATACAACGGACCACAATGGGGCCGTTCCAGACACCCAGACCATAGTAAATAACAGAAAGATCGTTTCCGAAATTTATCATGCCCGAAACCGAACCCGGAGCTTCTTCCTTCCAGCAAGTTCGGCAGGCTAGATTCAGCCCGCTCAACCACAGAGTCCATCAAATAAGAAATACAAATAGATAAAAAACGAAATATAGGCTGGGACATATAGTAGAAGTGAAACTTCAATGGAAACTTCCTTTTCCACTTGTCTGTTGTACTTTTCTGACCTAATGTGCATATTGTTACAATTTACTGCGTGCTTATAACGGTGAAGGAGAACATCGTGATGATGTCGATCGAGATAATCGATGTGTCAAACCTTCCAAGCCGCGTTGGACAAGCGTGGCGGCTATACTGTCCGTTCCTTCTATAATGGGAGGCCCGAGCTAAGGAGTGGGACATTTACGGGCTGATATTATGGGTCAACTTTAATGAACGCATTTTATTTTATCAAAAAAATAACTGCGATCGATCCGGAACCAAAAAAGACATCCATATTCTATTCTAAAATTATGCCGCCTCTCACCACGCGATACCCCCTCCAGGCGGCCGTAACGCTTTTTCGTGACAGAAAAAACTCTAATACCCTGTCTGGATAGAAGTTTTACTTCAAAATGTATAAGCTAAAATAAAAACAGATAATAAAGACCTCTGCCCCGGCAGAGATAGGGAGGCGATAATAAAATTAAAGCATGTTCAGGAACTCTTGCAAATGGGACCCCACGGGAGTAATAAATAAAGTTAATGACAAAATTGGAATGTCCGCAATGTTAATTTCGGTTGTGTCATATTAATTGTGTGGCTTTCACTTATTTATTACTCAATAATAATAATGTGGTTGACTTTAAAGGTATTGTTTTTTGGCATTACTAGAACTACGTTCTAACGGTTCTAAGCGCGGAATAGGAAAAATCAAATTTTAGCTTTTAAAACAGTGAAAATGTATTTTTAAATATTTCATTATGTATGCTAATTGCGAAAATTTAAGAAAACACTGTTATATGCGTACATACTTAGGGCCTTACATAACTATAATCGTTTCTTACATTTAAAGAAACTGCTCAGCAACTGATTAGTGAAAATCTTACCCATAAACTCCTCTTTAATCGAATATTTTGGGTACAAACTACGTTAATCATTTAGATTTCATTTACCTGTGCTCCTCTTAGGTAAACAACAGGTATTACACGTTTGTAAGTGAAAAAAAAGATATTCTTTGATTAGGGTCTGATATTGATTATCTTACTTAAGAGATGCCTAATCTAATCTTAACAATTTTATTATAAGTAAGACCGTTAGGATTGAAAGAAAACAGTTTTTAACTAAAAGCTTTTATTCACTTCAGAGCCGCACGAAATCCCTCTCCGCAGGGTTGCCCCTTTACGCACGACCAATGATGCACTGTCTCGACGATAAGGTGTATCACACACAATACCGTTATACTGCGTAGACCATCTCCTGCTACTGCAGTGCTCACCTCCGATATTACCGCGTGTAGCTCGTTTCTGGTTCTTTTCTAGAACTAGGCTACACTACTCCTCCACTTAACTGTCCACTAAACTCGTCACTAAACTCGTCACTAAATTCACCACTTAATTCCTCACCATCTTGTATTAAGCTTTTGTTTCAACTCTTCCTTATCGCACTTGTCGCTTCGCTACCTTGAACTGAACTCAACTCTAAACTGCCCTGTAGACGCGCCTTAAGCTGCTTATATACCCAGAAGAATCTTCTGGAACGCATAATTTCGATCTTCTTTTCATTATTGTTTTGTTTACTATCTATACCTTTCTAAACATCTATCTATCTCTGTCTTTTCTTTCCCGATTCTTCTATTCTAGACCATTCGTTCATCGTCCATCTCTTTCTAAAATATATCCGATTAATCTCTATTCTATTCTTGTTGATGTTGGCTCCAGGTTGTTTACTAATAATTTTTTTTATTGATTATAAAATGTATCTTATTCTTAGTTACAATTCTTGAATATGTACATTAGAATTTTGGGTATGTACATTATTAGTATAATTATTTGATCTAATTACCGAAATACGGCTAGCGCTGTGGGTTAGAGTGAGAGAGGAGGAGCCTGCCTACCGTTGCCGTATCCGTGAGAGAAAGGGAAGTCAGACAGACTGGCGCCGTAACGCGTTACGTAACGAAGCGGTTTACCCTTCCATAAGAAATTATCACTTCAAAATATATATCCATTACCTATAATTTAACCCTATCAGAAATAGGTGTGATACTAATGTACAAATTAAAATAATACCTACAAATCTCTACAACAAGCTAAATAAAACTTAATTGAAACTTCAACTTGTGCGTGAGAATCAACTTAAGTTTAAGGTCGTTTCCAAATTTAATTATCGAAGACATTCGTCCCAACTTGAGTCGTAAAAGTCTCCAATTTCCATATGTTGAACGTTTGTATATTTGTTCTAACATACTGTAAATACATACATTTTAGAAAATGTTATGTTGTCTGCATTCAAATTAGTCTTGTCGAGTCCCGTTATGTGTTATTTGACTTTCAGATTTTACATTCTCGTCTGCTTTGTTGTATTGCTTGCTCATTTTACGTGACATTCTGCCATTTTGCGAGAATTGGGCACTTGATAGTCAAATCGACAGAAATACTACTCTTTATAGTCATACGAAACGTCAAAAGCTTAAAAGTTCATTTTATATGTATGAACTGCGTATGAAACACTTTTTGAAAGGAAAACTTAGCGGGTTGTAATTTATATAAATGAATAATTAAAACTACGTGTAGGCATGTGTACAGGAATATTTATTATTCCCGCGGGATTCCCGGGGTAAAAAGTGGTGCAGATTTTTAAGTCGAATAATTTACTGTCTTTCGTGTCTTACATAAAAAACAACTAGCCAATAATAGAGAAGATTGGAGGAAGCTCCACCGACAAGAGAATAGCTCTTGAATGATGAATGAAATGAATGAATTTACTGTCGATGAGGGAAAATTGCATCGAAATTGGCCTAGTAGCTTAAATGCGATCATTAAATTGCATCGTGTTCTTTATGATTTATATAGTATATTCCAGTTGTTGTTTTTTAATAGCTTCAATTTATAGACACGGCATGTTTAGAATATTATCTCCTGTCACGATGTTTGTCCGCGATGGACTCCTAAACTACTCAACCGATTTTAATCAAATTTGCACACCGTGTGCAGTTTGATCCAACTTGAAAGATAGGATAGTTTTTATACCGTTGGAACCGGTAGGTGGCGCTGAGATCGGGTTCTAGAATCCTCTTAACAACGGGGAGCGATTTTGTTTTTGTGTGTTTGAGTGGGTCCCAGGATGGTTTAAATCCACAATTGGAACCGTTAGGTGGCGCTGGGATCGGGTCATAGATTTTTATTTTTTCAGAGCAGGACAACGTCTGCCGGGGCCGCTAGTAATATTATAGATTATACATCTGTAAAAGGTTTGTATACATGTTAGTGTATAATTAAATAAATGGAATATAAAAGAACAAAATAACATTTGTTCTAAATTTAAAAAAGAAAATTCGTGGCCAGCACTACGCCATATCAAATACACTAAAAACTTCTTAATAGAAATTCCAAACTGCGTTACAACATAAATATTCCAAAGAGTCAAATATCTTATTATTTATTCATTATACAGATTTAAAGAGTTTTTAAACTTTAACAATTGTCTATGATGACATGTTGAACTTGCCACTAAAGCAAAGTAAATATATTTTTTATGTTTGCAGGTAAGCAATCTTGCAGATGGGTCATCTTAGGGTAAGTTTTTGAATTCAGACGTCGCGCCGTCAATCTAGTTATGTAACTATAAAAATCTGTTTGAAGTTTAATGGAATTAAATAATTAATATTCATAACGCGGGTACAACATCCTAGTTAATATTCTGAAATGTTATATGAATATACATATGTATATCTTCTAATAAATAAGTGGCATCACCGTAATTGGCGAAGGGTGTAAGTAACGTGTGGGTGTGTGTAGCTAAGGGGTGTGGAGAGATGGAATGCAGGTTCACCGAAGCTACTTCCGAAGGTAGGCCATTTATCACTTCCACTTCTAACTCTAGCGATCTATGCTCTGTGCTGGCTGGCTAATTAATGCAAGTACGCAGGCGAGGCCTGGCCTTGGCCCTCTGAAGTAAGTACGAGATGTCGTTACTTACGTAAAGCTTCGCCACAAAGCCCTGCTGCGTTTAATCTTATTATGTTTTCTTTCCTCATTTTTCCTTCCGCCCGTTTTAATAATATATACATTTATTAGAGCTAGGCATGCTTGCTGAAGAGTTTCTAAAATAATAATCTTAAACAAAATTAAAACTAAATGATTAAAATGTAGGTACACGTTGGCGGTAAGCTAAATAAAACTTTAAAAATACTCATTGACACTTGACATCTTTGTCTTCCGTGATCACGGCTACTGAAAAGTGGACGAAGCGTCGGAATAACAAAAATCAAATTAATTAACGCGCTTAAAAACCGTTCAAACGTAGTTCTATTATGTATAATATTCGCGAAAACGTAAAAAAAAATATTATTGTATTTTTTAATATAGTTTTTTCTAATACAAATCTATAAATATAATAAAACTGTAGAGGTCGAATTTGTGTACAAAAAAAAATATACCAAAAACCGATTCAAGGAGATGTAAAAAGTAAAATAGAACTATTTTTTTTGTTTCTCTGTTTGTACGGCCTAATCTCTGAAACGACTGGACCAATTTAAATAAAATTTTGTACAGTGGTAGCGTATATCCCTGGTCAATATATAGGATACTTTTGATCCCGAAAAATTAAAAAGTTCCCGTGGGATAGTTAAAAAAATTGGGCAGAAGTTAGTACATTAAAATTTTAAAAAATACATTGACATATCACCTGTAGATTTTTTTAATTTTTCTAGAAAAGGACGCATTTTACAATGTGATCACCTTCAATAAAGACTTCTTTTAGTATCACTAAACCAGTCATTATAGTTCGTATTACCTCATAAGTTACTATTAGTTTTTGTTATGGCTTTTGCGGTCTTCATCGCAGAACTTACGATTTCATTAAAGCCTTTATTCTTTAGTGTAAAATAGTTTAATACTGCAATATGAGTGCGATGTAAAGTTTAATATCGCAACACGGGTGCAATATGAAGATTAAAATCGCAATATGGCCGAGCCTAACTTAACAGGACAGGTAAAATCTGACGGCCTCCATTAGCTCGGTCACGTAGAACGGATGAGAGAGGCTCGAGGCGTCAAGAAGGCCCTCTTCACGCCTTGATTAGGGATGATTGGATGGGCGACGTCCGGTCGCTCGTCCTCAATACCGGCGGAGGCACAGCATGAAGGTTGACTTTTTTATGGAAGTTTGCGTTCGACAACTGTCTCACCTGATGTTGACTGATGACACAGTCTCGGGTGGAGCACGCTTACCTATTCACTCGTGACTTGAAGACTTCAAGATTGTATTTGTCAAGAAAAACAGACTTATATGAGCCTCAAGCTCATAGTTGAGAAAAAATCACAGGACAGAAACAAGTGGCATGTTCTCGTTTCGGAGGCCAAGACATAATTTGGGTCGCTGAGCCAACGAAGTTAGTAATATGAGTGCAATATAATTAATAATCAGGTTAATATCGTATTCCTTTTAGAGTAGGCTTTTATCCGTGCAGGAACGGAAAAAAAATACAATTTCCTACGGCCGGGCGTCCTGTCGTAAGAGGCGACAAAACAACCCACAGCCAGGTAGTAGGGCATTTGCCCGACTGGATGGCTACCGCCCCTGGTCTAAAGTATGTCACCATGACAACCTTGAGTTGTGTTTCGGCATTAATGACCAGGTCCCAGTCTCCCTTAAGAGTGCAGCAGCGCATTTGTAGCACCTTTAAAGTAGCAAATGTTCATAGGCGATGGTAACCGCTTTCCATCAAGTGGGCCTGTCTGCTGAACTCTTGCAATAAAAAAGGCTGTTTCAATCTTAATTATTAGTTTATAACCTGAATACAGCAGACAGGCTGACGGCCTTTATTGAAAGTGGCTACCGTTACCTATGGACATTGGTAAAATCAGAGGTGCTATCA
>JAABVI010000061.1:0-210999 GCA_012273795.1 Dendrolimus punctatus | reverse complement strand
ATTGCGAATTTTCACACCACGTTTTTGCACACTTTTGTTAATAACTTCACGGTAGGAGTTGGGATCTCGCGGTTTTTGATGCGGGGGCTTGGGGGCACCTGAGCCCCACCAAAGCCGCCCAAAAAATCCACACCTCGTCGATTTAGTTTCTTCGGAAAAAATTCTTGAAGTTTCAAAAATCAGTTTTTTCACTATAACTTTTTTCCCAGATGTGATGGGGACGAACTGATAACACCAGCGGATGCGCCGCAGTAACGCGCACAAAACGATATATCGCACTGGTCTGTACGTGCAGAAAAACCTATTTTTTCTAATTTTTTCCGCGGAGCGAATTTTAAATCGACTGCTCTGGGTCGCGTTTCGAGCAGAACTCCCGACCTTGTGTTTGGGTCGGGGGGCATCAGGGCAGCCTCTGTAGTTAGCGGGGTGGCACGCTTGGCCGCAGAGGATGCAGCTCGGTGGCTCTGGGGAGTCCGGGTGCGAGTGTACTCCGAGGTCCCGTGATCGCCCAAGCACTTAACGCACCTGGGGCGGGATTGACAATGAAGGGCAGAGTGCCCATAAAGTTGGCAGCGATGACACTACCCCAGTGTATGTTTTTCGTGTGGACGTTCCACACGAAGGGCAGAGAGGCCACAGACCTTCTCAAGTTCGAAGATATTTTCCCCTCTGGGCAGAGGTCGAGGACAACCAATACTAGGTTTAGAGGTGACTTTGTGGAGTCGCCTCTGTGCATACGGTGTACTTCGTGCACCGGCAGGGCTTGGGACTTAAGGTCCTCTAGGATGAAGGAACTTTCAATTTCCTGAGGTAGACCGCGGATTACAGCCCGAAGGCGTTTTTCTTCCGGCAGAGCGTAAGTGTAGTAACCGATTTTACGGTCACATAATAAAGTAGTTAGGGCGCGGTGGTCGCTTGAAGACGTGACCACAACTTTGATGCCGTGCTGGGTATCACGGGCTTCTTTTATGGAGATTGCCTTACCTGGCAATTCCTTGTCGAGTTGAAGCCAATGGGCTTTCTCGCGTATGATCAGGGGTGGCAGACCCGACATCTGAAACTAGGACGTCTGTGGACTGGTTGAGACTTGGGAACCTCCTCAAGGCAACAAGCTCACAAGACCTGGACCGCATCCCGGACCACATTGAGTCCCGCCAAGACACGGAGACGGCGATCGAGGCCCTTACTAGCCACCTTCAATCCGCAGTGCAGAACTCGGCCAGGCAGGTGCCGGTGGAGGATGACCGCCACTTATGCTTGCCGGACGAGGTGAGGGTATTGTTGAGGGAAAAGAGAGCCGCCTCCAGAGCTCACGATAGATATCACACCGAGGAAAACAGAGTCCGACTTCGCGAACTAGAGCGCGAGGTCAAACTACTGTGACATGTAAAAATTTTAATCTAATAGCGACATCTAGGAGAGCGCGGCAGAAAGCGGACTAGAGTCGATATTAGCTATGGTTTTGGTTGTCTATGGTATATTCGCGGCATAAATTGATAAATAAGGAAAATGAAAATTCTTGGTCGCGAATACCTTTAAATTAAGTTCAATCAAATAATTACGGAAAAGACAAATTTTAGTCGTCAAGACAATCAGCGCCTCCAGTGGCGAACCGTCGATGCACGCTATCCAGCTCTATTGCAGCGCGCGAAACAGCAAACAGCAACATTGCGATAACAGTGCGAGCCGAAGGAACTAACCGAAGAAATAGCGGAGTTTGGTTAAATCCCTAAATAGGCCATATAGCATAGCAAAAATTTAATTAACGGATAGCTATTGTTTCACTGGCAAACAGGAAAACGAAATAGTCACTCTGGTGTACCACACAAAAACGACCCAAAGGACTGGGTCACCAGCGCCTCGCGGTTTCGCCTTCGTAGCTGTCGCATTGACAGCTACGTTTTTCGAAAAGTCATTGGACAATGCCGAACATACCGACGGGCGTTGAACATTCCATTCTTTTTGGGGCGTTTCATATAAAGGCAAAATCATCGAATGACTAGGCCTTTTTTGATCATCACCAGTGCTTCGAGGTTTTTGTTAAATTTTCAAGATTACACGTGTGAGAGCGGATATTTTGATATCATCATGTAAGTAGAATCTTGTATCGGTAACCAGTTAGCATATTAGGATTTATTTCAATCTGATCAGGTGAAATAAATCATTCCAGAATGGAATTAGTCCGAGAGGATATACCTCGTGCAGTCCAGAGAGCCATCACGGGTTGTCCTGGACCTCCGCAGTATTCCATTTATTAGCCTCCTAGGTCAGTAAACCTATTTAATTTTATCTTGCATTAAATTCACTTTCTGATTATAGTTTAGAAGGTCTTTAGGTAGAAGTGAAACAATGTTGTGTGTTTGAATCGCAGTTCAGGAATGCATGATGTAGGCTCGCTCCGCGCTTACTAAAGTACTACAAAAATGCAGACGCTTAGCAGCTAACGGAGCGAGCTATGTCCCCGCGGTAGGCGGGGCGTGGGCGCACGGGCTTTACGGGGTGAGGTCAGCGGGGTGATTCTGTCCGCAACAATTTGTGAGCGGCCGCCGTGGTGATCGGACGTCTGCGGCTACAGGGCTCCCCCTCAAGCGAAGCGTACCGGTGGTTTGACTCGACGTCCGCTGCGGGTGTGAAAATTTTCTGTGCCAACTGCCTTTTTCAAGGCATCCGTATGGTCGTCACACATTGTCTTTTTCAAGACAACCGTATGGTCAATACACACTGTCTTTTTCAAGGCACCCCTATGGTCACTACACACTGCCTTATTCAAGGCAACCATGTTTCCGCAACGATCTTTACTGCAAACTGCCTGTATGTATGTGTATATATTATGTATGTATGTGTAATATGTATGTATGTATGTGTATATTATTTAAGATGCAATGCTTCGCAATGATGTAATGTCTGCCGTGACAGTACCTTATGGGCTCAGCGGAAGATCAGCGCTGGTTTTAAAAGACCAGCATTATGCTGAGTCTGATGCCCCTTTCAGGACAAGATTATGTTGTTAGTTTTAATTATTTTTTTTAAACAATTGTAACTACACTACACCAATGTAATTTGGCCTGAATAAAATTATTTTCTTCTTTCTTCTTCTTTTTAAGGCATCCTTCTGGTTTCCAACTGCAGGGTGAGTTGGCGTAGTACACAGCTTCAGGACGTAGGCGGGCTTCAGACGGTCGATAGAGACGTTGGTTTCTCTTCCAGGCAGCTTAATTTTGAAGAATTTATCATTTCGTTCCAGGATTGGGTAGGGTCCTTCGTAGGGAGGCTGAAGTGGTTTCTTCACGGCGTCGACTCTGACGAATACGTTTTCACATGTTGCTAGGTCGTGATGTACAAATGTCTTCAGATTATTCTCGTGTGTAGTGTCTGTGGTTGGAGTTAGGCTTCTGATAGTTGCTTGAAGTTTATGAACGAAATCTTCGTGTAGTAGTATACTTTGTGGTTGGGTAGGCTTTATGAAGGTCCCGGGAACACGTAGGGCTGTGCCAAAAGTTAACTGCGCGGCGCTCGTTTTTGTGTCTTCACGCACAGCGTTTCGTAGGCCGAGTAGCACCGTTGCCAGTTCGTCCGTCCATTTTCCGCCGTTTTGCAAACGGGCGGTTAGTGCTGTTTTAAGCGTGCGGTGCATCGTTCAACTATCCCGTTGCTTTGTGGGTGATAGGCGGTCGTTCTGGTGTTCTCTATTCCGAGTAGTCTAGTTAATGATGAAATAGCTGGCTCTCAATTGTCGACCCTGGTCCGAGGTAATAGTTGTAGGCAACCAAACGAGCTATCCATTGGTCGTAAACCAGTCCTTGGCAACTTGTTTCGCTGTTATCTACTGAGTGGTATTGCTTCGGGCAACGGTCGCGCGGTCGATCATCGTGAGTAGGTATCTGTGTCCTTGCGCTGTTGTAGTAAGCGTCCAACTATATCTATGTGTAGATGTTGAAAGCGTTCGGTTGGCTTGGCTTTGATGTGCCGAACCGCGGTAGTACCGATACGTTTGCACCGGGTATCGATGAGAAAGATAGCCGTGATTTGCAGTCATAGACGAATAGGCGGTGAGAGTAATGTGGGCGTCGGATTCCGCCGCATCCAACGCTGGGCTTAGTTTTCCGCCGGTTTCTGGTAATTGCAGGGATGTGTGCATTTTCTGGCTGCATTTCCAAATCTACGATGATAATAGCAGATAGTTTGGCTGGGATGGTTCTGATTGTATCGCTCTCGGGAACGTGATCTTGATGAGTTACGATAGAAAGGTCTCGTTCGGTGTTGATTAGTCTTCAGCTCAGCTATTTCTTGGGTGAGGCAGTCGATTTTTGAGTGAAGCTCGCTGAATGCATTTGTAGGTGATTGTGGCTGTGGCGGTGACGTCGCTCTTGTAGTGACTGCGAAGATCGAGTTTGTTGGTGTGGAGTTTTCGACGACTTTGTCGGCCACCAAAGCAAGCTCACTAAGTTGAGACTGCTTGGCAATATTTTCACTGATGGCCAGTACTGCACGGGCTGCTGGTGGCAGGTGACTGATCCACATTAGGCGGAGCGCTGTTTCAGACACTTTGTTGCCAGCTAGATGTTGCATACGCCTTAGTAATTGTGATGGCTTCAATTCTCCAAGTTCCACTTCAGAGATTAGTCGCTGTAGTTGCCTCTGTTCAGATTCTTCGTATACGTTGAGGAGTCTCTTCTTGATGGTGTCGTATTTGTTGTCAGCGGGTGGGTTTAGTAAAATGTCACTGATTCGTCGATATCCAGTTGTCCAACGACGAGTTCATACATCGCCTTGTCGCCTTTTTTCTGTGCCGAGACGATGGCTTCAAACTGGACAAACCATAGCCTTAATCTGTCGCGCCAGAGTGGTGGAATTCTTGGTGTCCAAAGCGAGGCCGGATACTTCCTTCAGTTCATGGCTGGCTGCTGCTGCTTTACTGCAATCTTCCATATTGTCTGAGCTTGATCGGCTAAACAGACGAGCAGAGTTTTCTATCCTGCAGGAATTTTGTTTCGAGATGATCCTTTCTTCAGAAGGTGGTTTTCTTGCGGGGTCACCACTTTAGAAGGTCTTCAGGTAGAAGTGAAACAATGTTGTGTGTTTTGAATCGCAGTTCAGGAATGCATGATGTAGGCACACAATTCTTCTTCAGCACATCGGGTTCGACGTGCCGGTGAGGGGGCTTCGAGCGAGGGGCTCTTTACCCCGGCAGCAGCTCGGAGGGCTACTACTCTCCGGTATCGGTGTTGGGGAGCCGCCGTGGTGTCGGCGGCTCGCGCGGGCCAACCCGCGACTGCGATGGCCTTCACGGCTTTGCGTTGGCTACATCTGCGGCGTTTGTTGGCCTGTCATGACTTACGATGGCCTTCCCGGGCTTTGGTTGGCCATCATTGGCTTCTGGTGGCCTGTCTGTGGCTTTAGGGGCATAAATCGCGACCTCTTAATATCACCCTAATCCCGGCGAATGAGGTCACGTGGGGTCGATAGCCAGGTTTTCCTTCGTGCGTCTGGGGTCGCGTATGTAGCGGGGCGATCCCGTTCAGGTGGTATGGCGGCAGTTGTCGGCGCGGTCGAACATCCGACGCGCCAACATAACCACAAAGTCCTCCACCGACGGGACGCCCAAGTCGCGAGCGATGACGTCATTCCTGACGTATCGACCCGCGTCCGTGCACATTCGCAAGGTGATATTTTGCTGCTGTTGTAGCCGCTTCTTGGTGGTGGCCGAACACAGCGCATACCATGCCGGAGCTGCATATGTGAGCCTCGAGCGGAGATAGGTCTTGTAGACCCCGATCTTCGTCCTCAGGGGCAGTCTGGATGATAGGACAGGTCGGAGCAGGGCTCTGGCGGCTCGTGTGGTATTCACAGCCTTTTCCACTTGGAGCCGCATGCTCAACGACCTGTCGATGTGTCCCGAGGTATTGGACCGAGGTCTGCCACTCGATCTCCTGGCCTCGAAGCTGGAGCTGCTTCGGCATGGTGCGCCGGCGGGCGACTAGCAGCGCGGCGGTCTTCGCCACGTTGACCGCCATGCGCCACCTGTCCAGCCACGCCGGTATCATGTCGAGCATGCGCTGCATTCGGCGAGCTGCGTGATCGGCATTTATAGAGGTCGCGATATAGGCGCTGTCGTCTGCGTACAATGCCAGCATTATATCCGATTCCCCGGGTCGTAGCGAGCCCTCTAGGGTCGGATGTCGTCTGTATACAGACCATATAATGCTGGCGAAAGACAGCTACCTTGGGGAACACCGGCAGTTATAGTACGCTTTTGCGAAATGGTCGTTTGCTCTACCGAAACATAAAAGTCCCGGCCGTGTAAAAATGAAGCTATAAGTTTGATTATAGTGTGCGGTGTGTTTGTTTGTATTAACTTATATATGAGTCCTTTATGCCACACCCTGTCGAAGGCCTTCTCGACGTCTAGGAAAACACAGACGGAGCTCCGGCCCTCGTTCAGGGATGTGGCAAGGTGGTGGAGCACTCGCGTAAGTTGGAGCGTGGTCGAGTGGCTGCTGCGGAATCCGAACTGTTCTGCGCGCGGCTCTATATGTGGAACCAGGCGCCGCAGCAGCAAACGCTCAAACAACTTCGCTATATGTGGCTGTAGTGTGACCGGCCGGTAACTCGCAGGTAGGCGCCGATCCTTGCCTGGTTTCGGAAGCATAACGACCTTGCCTGTCTTCCAGGCGTCGGGGAAATGGCTGGTCCTGAGAATTCCGTTGAAAAGGCGCGCGAGCGCCGCGAAGCCTTTTCTAGGCAGGAATCTCAGGGCGTCCGTAGGTGTCCCGTCGCAACCCAGCGCTTTCGGAAGTTCTGGTCCAACCGGCTTGGAAACCAGTCGATTTTCTTAGAGCTCCTCACGAAAAAATTCGTAAAAATAGGTTTTTTGACAGTTAGAGACAAGTGCTATATATCGGAGTGTGCGGAATAGTGCGGCGCATCCGCCTGTGCAAAAATAAAAGTGCTATCAATTAACAAAAAAGTTATTCGCAAAAAACTGTTTTCCGAAACTTTGGAAATTTTTTCTCGGAATCTAAATCGAGGAGGTGTGGTTTTTTCGGGCGGCTTTGGTGGGGCTCGTGTGCCCCCAGGCCCCCGACACCAAAACTGCAACATCCCAACTCCGCGCACGAAGATATCCAGTGAAAGTACAAAAACGTGGTACGAAAACTGTCAATTGAACTTTCTAAAACTAAAAATACCACCTGGTAGGGCTCAAAAACTAAGGCGAACCTGCCAGATACAACCTTAGATTTTTTTAGTTATTTTTTAAAAAATTAAAAACTGTGCAAAAATTTTAGACTTTTTTGTTTTTTGATATTATTTTGAGAAAAGTGTTCGAGGCTCAAAAAAGTGGCACGGTAGCCACGAAGACCTTCCAGAGACGCGTCGTCTGACACCCCACTCTTGGGTATCGGACCATACCCGGAGCGGCCCGGGACAAAAAAACAACTTCCTAACCTCGAAATTGCTCGGAATTACTGGAGCAATGATTGAGGTTAGGGAGCTTGAAGACCTTCAAGAGGACGGCGCGAATCCGGTGTCACCAGAATTTTAGAGTAGATAATTTAAGTTATTTTTAATTAGAATATATAAGTTTGACCCCCATATCTTCGCGAATATTAAGAGCGCGTGGGTTTTGAAATTGTAGTATTGTGCGCGCTGGATAGCTCTATCCAGCCGTACCAAAACCCATTTTTCTCCCAAGTAAAAAACTTGGGAAAAAATTCAAAAACTGAAAAATTGTAAATTTTTGACTTTTTTCCAATTTTTTATATTGGAAAAATTATTTTATTTTAGAATCAAATAGAGCAACATTTTAGGCTAATTTTGGTAATTTTTTGGAAATTTTTGCGCTAATACTCGGAGTATAGAATTTTAAAGTGTTTTTTGTAAATATCTAGTTATATATATAAATAGTATAGGTCTAGGCTGCATCACCAAGAGCTCGTCGTGCCCTTTCACCAGAACCCAAGATCGGCGGAATCGGACCGGTAGCTACCGAGATACGTTATTTTCCAGCCTTTTGGCCAAGGGCTCCGCCATCTTGGAAATTTTTGTTTCTCGATATCTCGGGAATTATACCTGTACAGCGACGGGGTTTTGGATGCTGTGGTTGCCGCGACCTACCCGACACGACTAGACCATAAAAAGGGTCAAATTTTTGACTTTAACCCCCCCGAGCGGGGTGTAAGACACGCTGGGAACTAGCCCAGTCCAATCCGAGCTAAATCGGAGCGGTATTGCCGAGATACGGCCATTTCTCGCCGAACATTGACAGTTCGGCGGCCATATTGGGAATTTTTAGACTAAGATATCTCCGAAACTATTCGCCCTACGGAAACGGGGTTTTCTGTCCTGACATCAGATCCTTCAGGACTATCGGTTCCGGGCCTAAAAACCCGGAATCTTACCACGGAATTTTGAGGCCTGGATTTTTGCCTGGGCCGACAGAAAACCTCAGGAGCATCCGAATAAACCCAAAGACCAGGGTCCTAGGGTGGATAGCGCCGAGTTATCAGAGTTTGAAATTGGCATCTGACATTTGGTCCGCCATATTGGAAATTTTAAAGTGGCTGTATCTCTGGATTTATTGGTCCTACGGAGTTGCGGTTTGTTTTGTTGACAAGCCCCAGCCCCCCGCCATCGACCCGGCCAATAAAAACTGTAAAATTTTTATAAAAATTGTGTACCGATTTTCGAGCGATTCGGGTGTAGCTTTGAGAAGCCCTACTAAACGAGCCCAAACACGTCCCATTTGACCCATATTTGACCAGGAAACTGGGGTTCTAAGTTTCGGGTTGATTTTTGGAAGTTTTTCCGAAATTTTAGAAACCTTGCCAGAAGGCCATTATAGTACTTAAGGTATTCGACCTTGGGCTCATTTTGTTCGGGAGCTCAAGCTCTTCCATCAGAACCCCCCCCCCGTACCCTACCTCCCCCCTGAACTAATCTGCCTGTAACTCAGCCGTTGTTGGTCTTGGGATAGCGAGTTTGGTATTACCGAGTTCGGCTCGCCGAGACCAACAATCTGGGCCTGGCAGATTGGCCAATCTCATACACTTACCTCACTTACCTACAGAAACACTCCCACATTCACCACTAATACCTACATACACATACACACACGTACTCGAGGCACTTACCTCGAGTACTTCACATACTTACCTCACTCACCTCACTTACCTTATTAAACAAACTTGCAGAACACACTCACAAGCACCTCCGAACACACCAAACACACTCACCTCACACACAGAGTATAATAAAAAACTTACCTTACACTTACCTCATCCTTCCTGCATCCGATCCTTCCTTTGACGCCCGGCGCCTCCTTGGGGGTACCTGAAAAAGTAATTGTAGTTAGTTAAGTTAGTTAAGGACTTGTAAAAATATTGTGACAAATAAAACTTTTGTTTTTATTTATTTTATTATTGACATTGACTGGTTCAATATACCTTTTGTTTATTATTTTACAATTTGACCATTCGTTCTGGTGCTATTGCACATAACGATTAGAATAGGACCCACATTTAGTATTAACTCACAAATCAGGGATAAGACCCTAGTAACTCAGAAAAATGTTTCGCACACCATGCAAACCGATGAAAAAAGAGAAGAGAAGAAGCTGATCCTAGTATCAGAAGACGAGATAGAGGAGTGGGAACGGTACCCTACCTGGGAAGAGATTAAGCAGAAAGAAAAGGAGATGATAGAAGAGAACGTAGAGGGCAGCCCGCGTCAAGAATTGATAAAGGAGAGAAGGGAAATAAGGAGAGAACTCGAGATAGAGGACTCCCCATCCCCACGCCCACTTCCACCATATACTACTATGCTGAGCGTAGGGAAAGACAAGCCAAGCAATATGAACTGCTAAAACAGAAGGAACGTGGAGAAGGGTCTGCCATTATTAGAACCATCTCCAGCTACTGTCTATAGTCCACCTAGGGAAAAAACAAAGAAAAAGGGAATATCCCTGAAATTCTCCCCACCCCAAAAAACCACGCAATCGATCGCTGGCCCCAGCAATACAGAGCAAGTGAACAGGACCTTCACTAAACGTACGCCACCAAAGGTAGCAAATAAAGTGGCAGCAAGGCAAAATAGAATGCTGGAAGCCGAGCAATGTATGCGCAAGTTCAATGAACATATCGGCAACTCAAGAAATCTCAAGACAGAGATAAAACAGGGAGTACAGAAAGCGGTGGGTCATCTGTACGACCTGTTGAAACAGACCGATGCGGAGCTTGGGAAAGCCATAGTAGGCGATGTGGGGAAGGTCCCGGGCAACAGAGAGAGTACCTGCAAAGAAGTGCAGACGGAAGCCCAAACCCAGGATCCAGAGCAAGTACCAGCCCAGAAGAACAAAGAAGAGGATGAAAGGATCCGTAGAATTGAAGACGGTCAGTCGAGATTGACAAACAGGGTGGAGGAGCAATCAGCGCTCTTACAGAAAAGCCTGGACTGTATGAATAATCTGCAACAGATTATTCATGAATACAGGGCAGGCTCGAACGTGGAAAGTGCTCCGAAGCCCAGCTACGCGAGTGTAGCGGCGGCCAGGCCGGCGGGTAAACCGCCGGTCTACCGAACTCTGCACTCCGTAGCTATAAAAAGCAAAAAGAAGACCGCCCAACCAGTGAGACCCTCAGGACGTACGGACGGCGTTGAATGCCATTGACGGGGGGGTTGAGGTTGAGCGAGTCAGGACAGCAAGAAATGTGCAAGTCATCATCAGCTGCAGGACGGCTGAGGAGAGGGAGAAGCTGAAATGCAGGCTGATGGAGAAGAGGAAAGACCTTACAGCAGAGAACATTACCAACAAACAACCCATGGTAATGATAACGGGGGTACTCAGGATCCATACCGACAAAGACATATTCAGGGCCCTCAAGAATCAGAATAAGTCTGTTTTTGAGGGCCTTGAGAATGTCGATGAAGGGATGGAGATCGCGTACAAGATTCGTGGAAGAAACCCGAATACACACAAAGTGGTTCTCAAGGTGACAGCGCCCATTTGGAAAAGACTGACCGAGGCAGGAACAATAAGAATTGACCTGCAAAATTTGCAGGTAACGGACCGGTCGCCACTGACCCAGTGCACCATGTGCCTGGCGTTTGGACACGGCAAAAAACGCTGTGAAGAAACCCAGGTCGCGTGTAGTCACTGTGGCGGCCCGCATACAAGAGCGGAATGCGAGGAGCGCATTGTTGGAGCGCCGCCGAGATGTAAAAATTGCGTCCACAAGGGCATGTCCGAACACGGGCATAACGCCTTTAGTGAGGAGTGCCCAATAAGATCCAGATGGGACGCGATAGTGCGCGCAACCGTCGCATATGATTAGATGGACCACCGGTAACGACAAAATAGTAATGGGCCGGAAACCGGACCTAGCTGGAAAAGTAATACACTATAAGGTGAGAACGATTGTGATACAACGCCTGACAGCTAGGGACGGTCTACGGCTCTGCTATCTTGTGCGGGACCGGTTGGTACCGTCTAACAAGTTGCGATGTCGCTTCTTGGATGAGGCCGAAGAAAGCGCTAAGGCGACTAGATGGACAGGGAGCCTACTTGTCATTAATACATGCATTGAGTATACTCAATTGTTACATAGTACATACACATAACAGATATACACAAACACAACACAAATTACACAAACACACAGCATACACACATATTAACGAAATCTACACAAATAAAACTAACTACTTTTACTGTAAAAGTAAGTTGTTTGTAACCACACACCGAACCAAAAACACACAAATGTAAACTTGTAGCCCAAGAAGGGCAAGTTTCTATAATACACACAAAAAAACATTAACACCACTCACCACACTGTAGGCCCCTGGATGCAGTTACACCTAGTAAATAACAAATAATTAAGAACATTCAATAATAAGCAAACATATAGGTATATTGACCAGTAATAGTAATAAGTAAAAACCCATACAGTGTAAAAATAACCCTGTAGTAATATACTGTGTATATTAACTAACAGTGTTAATCATATAGTAAAATAAGAGCACTACTAATAATAATAAAAATAAGTTAACTGCATAGAGTGTAAACGCTGGTACTGTAACGTAGTAGAAATAGATACGTATAGAAACTGTCTAAGTATAGTTTAAAGTTAAATAACATGTAAATTAGTAAAATAATAAAACATATGTATATAAATATATATAATAATAAGCTATAGTAGAATATCTAGTAACTAAAATGTAAAAACCATATTGTAATTAATTATAAGGAACAAAATGTACTAATTATAAGTTGGCAATAAAGATAATAAAGAAAACTCCCCAATCACCAACCCTCCAAATATATATAAGTATACGTAAGTTTGTTCTATATTCAAGTAATACTAGTAGGCAAAATTAGTAGGGAAATATATACCTGAGTGTCCGATCATCTCTCCTGGGCCAAAAACAACCAGCTCACACGCAAACCGAGCCGGGGGTTTTGACCTAGGGAAGGCAACGCGGGCGCTCGGGTATGTAGAACTATTAAATATATATAAACACAATATAAAAATAGTATAATTAAGTATATGGCTTAAACCAACCCTTTTTTTTTTTTTTTTTTTTGATAACGCAGGGGGAATGTCTTTTCTTGTGACACTGCCTCGGGCCCGGGGGGGGGTTGTCCGAGGGGTGTGTGAGACTCCTGTCGTCCGGAATCTCCTCGCATGACTACGATAGCGTAGTAGTCGTGAGATTCCGAACGACAGACTACCCACTAAACCTAACCTGCGCCCCTATTCCTAGCGCTTTTACTGGGGCGTCACAGGATATAGACCGTAGGTACACTACTGTGACGCCCCTACGCATGGCTTAACCCCAGGGTGGCCCTCGGGGTGGGCCACCCTCTTCACCAATAGGGGGGGAAGTCCCGCAGGTGCCCCCGGACCTGCGGGCCCCTATGATGGATTCCCTAGGGCGGGAGGAGCTGGGCGTAGCGACGCCTGCGCCGGCCTATGCGCCGCCGGCGAATCGGGTCTGCCGCCGCATCCTCCTCCCTCTCCCTCTCGGCGACCTCCTTCTGGAGCATGACCGCTTCACAGAAGGAGGCCACCGCATCCCAGTGGTTGTCGCTCCGGAGCATTACTGCTACTAGGCTTCCGAGCGAGTCAACCGGCCCAACCACATTCTCCATCACATGTCTCTGAGGTCCCCAGGCGGCGCACTCCGTCAGCGTGTGTATCGCCGTGTCTTCGGGTGCGCCGCAGTGCATACACTCCGGTGTCGGCTCTCGTCCCGCTGTACGATGCAGATACCTACCGAAACAGCCATGCCCGGTAAGTATCTGCACCATCCTGTATGTTAGGGTCCCTCGTTTTCGCTGGACCCAACGCGACAGGTGGGGACGGACCGCCTCCACCGTCGCAACTCCTGCCACTGGGGACCTCAGGTCCTCCTCCCATTTCCTCAACAGGGCCGCGGTCGCGTCGGCCCTGACTTTCGCCACCTCTGCCAGGCACGGCCTCAGTCCTCTCCCTCGGGCATCCTGGCGGAAGCGGAACACGCTGGCGAGCGTGTCCGCTTGGAGTTCCCACGGCGGATCGCCCGCCAGTAGTGTCGCCGCAGTCCATGACACCGTACGGTACCCCCGGATGGCCCTCACCGCAAGGACGCGCTGACAGCACCTCAGCAACGTCCTGTTCTTGCGGTGAAGGGCTTGACTCCACACGGGGGCACCGTACAGCGCCATACTCCGTAGTATGCCCGAGTACAATTTCCTGCATGCCGCGCCTGGCCCTCCCACGTTTGGTAGCAGCCTGGCCAGGGCAGCGGCGGTCCTTATGAGCTTCGGGGTCAGCTGCTCAAAATGCGCCCCGAAGCTCCATTTCCCGTCCAGGACGAGGCCCAAATACTTCATTTGGGCCTCTACCGCCACTGCCACACCCTGGACAACGACGTGTGTGTCCCGGGGCAGTCTCCTACGACGTCCGGTGAACATTAGGGCCTCAGTCTTCTCAGCCGAGACTCTGAGGCCCAGTCGCTCCATCCTACCGACGACCAACGCCACGCAGGCGTTGGCCAACTCCACCGACTCGTCGTACGTACCGCCCCGGGCCGTGATGAGGGTGTCGTCCGCGTAACATAACACCCCCATCCCGGGAAGGACTGGCTCTCGGAGGAGCCAGTCGTATCCGATGTTCCACAGGATCGGGCCCAGAACCGATCCCTGTGGAACACCGCACACCACACGTCGTCGACCAGCGATCCGACCATAGCCGCCCCCCTCCCAAAGGACGAACCTGTCCTGGAGGTAGGCCCTCAACAGCCTCATGAGGTACAGAGGCACTCCCTGGTAGCGGAGTGCCTCCATAATCGTCTCAAACGGGAGGCTGTTGAAGGCGTTAGCTATATCTAGCGATACCGCCAGGACAGACTCCTCTATCCCCTCTGCCTCTCTCGTGAGGCACCTTAACGAATCCAGGGCGTCCAGCGTGGAGCGCCCTGGCCTAAACCCATATTGTGCCTCCGAGAGACCAGGCCCGTCAATATTCATATGCTTGACGAGGCGACCGGCCACTATCTTTTCAAACACCTTGGCCACCTCGTCAAGCAAGACGATGGGCCTGTACGCAGAGGGGTCATCCGGGGGGCGGCCCTGCTTTTTGGGGATCAGGCACAGCCGACCCTCCTTCCACTGCTTCGAGAACTCGCCTGTACTGATGCAGGCATCATACAGTCCCCGAAGCTGGCCGCCTAGATGTTTGGCGGCCAGGAAGAGGGCCCGGCCTGGAACCCCATCCGGCCCTGGTGCCGTCCTTCGACCTCGAAGGCGGTCCAGGGCCGTTTCTAACTCTTCTTCCGAGACGGGGGGAGGTGCCGTCTCGGAAGAAACAATCCCGGGAGGAGGATTCATGACGGGGGGAGTATGGGCTCCCGGGTCCGGGAAGAGTCCATCCACCATCCTTTCAAAGACCCCGTCCGGCAGGGACTCCGCAATCGGGGCGGCAAAAGCGCGCAGCTTCTTGCGCGCCGCCCGGAACGGACGTCCCCAGGGGTCCCTGTCCAGCGACTCCAACAGCTCTTCCCGTGACCGGGCCTTCGCCTGACATATTGCCACTCGAAGGGCCTTTTTGGCAGCCCGATACTCCTCCCCTAGCCTCATTTCCTCAGCCAACTCCGGAGGAAGCCGACGCCGGCAGCGTTTGAGAGACCGGTGCAACCTTTGACCTGCCTCTCGCAGGGCACCGATCTCCGCGGTCCACCAGTGGACGCCTGGCCGCTGCCAGCGTCGACGCGACCGTGGCATGGAGGCATCGCAGACCCTTCCCAGAGATCTGCGCATGCGCTCCGCCAGTTCCTCCGGAGTTCCACCACCCTCCGGATTGGTCCAGCCCTCGACGACCGCCGTCTCCTCGGCCAGCTGGGGATCCAGCCGGCTGACGGCCCAGCGCGGGAAGTGCCCGTGGCCACGTGGGGGGTCTGTCATCCTAGGAGGAGGGGAGAGCTCGAATCGGATGTAGAGATGATCCGAGAGCGTCTCCACCTCCTCCTCTACCTTCCAGTTCGCCACACTGCGTGCGATCGCATGAGTTGCGAACGATAAATCCACCACGGATCCACCCTGCGATCGCACGCAGGTATGGACCGACCCTCTATTCAACAACGACAGACCACTTTGCAATGCCCACGCCTCCACGAGTCTTCCCCGCGCGTCGGTGGCGGTGTTCCCCCAAAGACGGGATTTGGCATTGAAATCGCCGAGGACGAACGTTGCCCTCGGCGATTGTCTAGCCACGGCGGCCCTGACGGAATCCAAGAACGTCTCGAACTCCGCCAGGGAGCGGTTTGGGGAGAAGTACACGCCAATTACCGTGCACTCTCCCCAACCAGCCGCCGCATAGCCCCGTCCCCTCTCGATGGAAATGAGAGGGGGGCTAGTGCCAGTCCTAGCCACCACCGCCACCAGGCCGTCGAAGTCCCCTACCCAGTTCTCCTGGTCGGGGATGTAGTACGGCTCGCTCACTACCGCTGGACCAATCCCCCACTCCGCCATCGACTGCAGGAACAGATCCTGAGTCCCGGCGGAGTGGTTTACATTCCCTTGGAGGAATCTCGTATGCTGTACTGGCATTAATCAGACATACGAGATTCCCCCGCTGCTGCTGCTCCTTCCCTCCTCCCGAGCCTGTTGCCGGGGGGACAAATTTGGCGGGGACCCGTCCAGGCTGGCAGTGCCTGGACAAGGCCACGTGGTCCGATCTTCTTCCTTGCTCGGCGCACACCACGCAGTGCGCCTTCTCCTCCCCGCACTCCGCCGCTATGTGCCCGCTTTTGCCACAGCGGTAGCAAAGCCCGGATTTATCCCCCCTTCCGTCCGGGCACGACGTGGTCGAATGCCCGGTGGCGAGACACCTGTAACACCGTAGCGGGCGATTTTCATATGCCTCCACTTTGGCTGAGGTGAAGCCGATCAATAAATGACCGGCTTCTGCCAAAGCCTTCGCCACCGGTATGGGGCATGTGACCCACGACGAGCCCAGACCGCCTGTCCCAATTCCGAGCCCCGCTGCCCTGACCTGGGAGCGGGGACAGTTGCCGACCCGACACACCTCCTCCTCGATCATTTCTGGGGTGACCGAGTCATCCAGACCCGTCACCCGGATTTCCCCCCGTTTCACGGGTCTGGAAATCTCCGCCACCCCCTCAAGTGCCCCACTAAGGAGCTCCGCAATTCGGTCCGCCAGCTGTACGTTCTCGGGGCCGGGCGGCAACTCCAGCAGCCGTGAATCGTTGACGGACCGCAGGACCCTGAGGCCTCTCTTGAGCCCCAGGGCGATGACGTCGACGGAGCCCCTGGCCTTCCTGAAAGCGTCACTGTACGTGAGCCCCTTTTTCTCCGCCTCCGGTAGCAGCTTCAGCCTCACTACCGGAGTTCTTTCCTCGACCAATTGGGAGGGTTTCACCCTCCCTGGGGGCCCACGCTGTCTGCTGCGCCGATCTTCCCTTCGCTCTCCCCGTTCGTTCCTCCGGTCTTCCCGTCGCTCCTCCCGACGGGAGGTTTGGGGTTGGGCGGACTGGAGGGGGGCCGATGGGTTCGGTCCCCTGTCCATACCCTTCCCTTTTCCCTTGCCCTTTCCTTTCTTCCCCCCCTTTTCCACCACGGTCCACTCATTGTCCGTGGGTGGGGCGCTACTCTCCATGGGGGTGGAGAACCCCCTTATCTGGGACCTCGGAGCCCTCAGAGAGGGAAACTCCTTGGTCCCGAGTCGTGAGGGTCCCGCAGACCCCACCTTTTTAGGCTGCGAGCGGGGTTGCCCGGCCTTCGGAGGTGGGGGGGGAGCCATCTCCACCCTCTCTTCGACAACCATCGCCTCCGTGGGAGCGGGGGCGGCGACATTATCCGAGTGGGGGTCAGAACCCCCTTTTTTCCCTTTGTCGCCCGCCAGCGGCGGACGGACGGTCTTCGGTGGAGGAAGACGGTCCTCAAACACCGCCAGACGGGCGTCAATCAGTGTCCCCACGGAGACGATTATGGCCCTCTGAAGGGCCTCTACGTCGAACGGGGGGGGGCATACATCCGCGGGGACAGCGGTCTGCTTTGCCGCTGTCCTCATTTCGCTGAACTCTCTGCGGTGGGCTTTCAGCTCCGACCGCAGAGACTCAATTTCCCTTTTTAACCGGAGGTTCTCGGCCGACAACCTCCGGTTTTCAGCATCACGGGACCTCGCCGACAGATTGTCCACGACGTCCGCTAGCGTCCCGGCCGCAAGTTTCAGCTTGCGGATGTATCCCCCCTTCAGGTTACCTGAAGTCTGGGCAACCTTGTATATGGCCGCCACGTGGTCCTTGGCCAGCGCGGATAGCTGCTCCGCGCCCATCCTGCCCAGGTCCGTCTCCCTGGGGTCGACATCGTCCCCTAAAATCTCGATGACTTCGGAGGAGTCATCTTTCCGATATGACTCCCCCTTGGACCCCTTAGACCCCTTGGATCCCTTGGAGCCCTTTGAGCCCTTTGAGCCTTTGCCGGAGGACGAGGAGGCCCTGGCAGCCTCCGCGTTGGCCTCGATCCGCAGTTGGGCCTCTCTGAGATAGGCCTCCGTACGAGCTACGATATCCCTTGATGTCCCCCCTCGTGAACCGCTCTTCGGTACGGCCCCGCGACCACCACTTTTCGGGCCGCTACGGCCCATGTAAACACGCCGAGCAGCGGCAACAACCCGTTTAGCCGACACGTCCGTGTCGGCCCCCGTATTCCCATCCGTAATCCTTACCCGTCGGGACGACTCGTCCGAGTCGGGTTCTGACCCCCTCCGTGAGCGGGTACTAAGCCTTTTGCGGGTAGCGATCTTCCCCGCAAGAATCCCTGAGACTGCCCCGGAAATGGCACTGGCATCAGATTCCGCCATTTTCGAGGGCCCCCCACAAGGGGGGGGGGCACCCCCTAAGTCCAATAAGCTCGCCGGGTCAACGTTCAAGCAAGCAACCGTCCAGTAAACACGCCAAAGTCAAGATTAGAAGAAGTTCCAAAATCCGAGAAAAGCCAGGTAAAAAGTAGTGCAGAATCCTCAAAAGTCCATTAAGCAAGCCAAGTCGTTGATAAAGGACCAAAATACACCCCGCAGAACCCCCCGGGAGTGGAAGGAAAGCTGTCTGCAACTTCCAACCAAACCCAACTAAAACCAACATAAACCAACAATTTACGTAATTTTCACTTACGTAAATTTTAGCAACACGTCCGCTCGCGACGACGGCCGGAGCGGGAATAAAGGTAAGTCGAATTTATCCACCACATTCCGCCGAAGCGGAACGCACAAATTGACCCCTCCGCCGCACACCGAAATGTACGACGTAGACTCCCAGTGCGCATCGGCAGATTAGCTTTCCATTGAATGGTGGCCACCCATCCAAGTACTGACTTTTTTTTTTTTTTTTTTTTTTTTACATGGGGAAATGCGTTGCCGCACCGTCAGCCGCGCGGGGGATCATGCGCGGCCGGTGTGTGGGGCTCCCCGACGCCGGTTCAATACGACCGGCTGCCGGTATACCCACTAAAACCCCATGGGAGCCTTCCTTCCGCCTAGCGCCGGGGTCGCGGTACATGCGTGAGCTTAACCCGCAACCCCGGCAGCGGCCGGCCGCCTCGTAAACAGAGGCGGCCTCTCCTGTGTGCGGGCCGGGGAATGACGTTTCCCCGGCCCTGAGAGGGACGCGCGGCTGCCTCTCGCGCCCTCTCGCGGCATTAGTGCGGGCGGAGGTCTATGTGGATCCCCCAGACCTCGACGCCCGCTGCCGCCGGGAGGGGGAGGCTGCGAGGATTACTCCTGCGCCATCACCCCTCCCTCTCCTTCCTCCTCCCCCGCCGCCTCGCGCACTCAGCAGCGTCAGCGGCGGGGGGGGCATCGCGATAGGGGGGGGAGGGGGAGGCTGCGAAGGATTGCTCCTGCGCCATCACCCCTCCCTCTCCTTTCTCCCCCTCCGCCGCCTCGCGCTCTCAGCAGCGTCAGCGGCGGGGGGGGGGGCTTCGCGATGGGGGGAGGGGGAGGCTGCGAAGGATTGCTCCTGCGCCAACACCCCTCCCCCCTCTCCTTCCACCCCGCCCCCCCCCGCCGCCTCGCGCACTCAGCAGCGTCAGCGGCGGGGGGGCCTCGCGATAGGGGGGAGGGGGAGGCTGCGAAGGATTGCTCCTGCGCCAACACCCCTCCCCCCTCTCCTTCCTCCCCTTTTCCCCGCCGCCTCGCACACACAGCAGCGTCGGCGGACGGAGCGGGGGAGGGTAGGTCGCCGGTCAGGCCGGCGGTGGTGGGGTGGACATCACCACCGCCGTCCTCGACGGCCAGCGGAGAAAATCTCGACGCTGGCGGTCGCAACGGAAGGGATGGGTGTTTGGGGAGGAGGTTTGGGAAGGAAGGGAAGGCATTGAGATTTGGAGGCGGAGAGGTGGGACACCACTGTCACGGAGTGAAAGGGGGATGTGACAGTGGCGGCTCGGGGCCCCGGGGACGCGTCCCCTCGTACCGCTTCCTGGACGGAGTAGAGTCCAGGGCGGCACCCCCTGGGGGAATAGAGTATGTATCCAAGTACTGACTGCTCTAACCGACGCTTAACAATCATGATCGACTCGATAATGCATGTTCCACTATGCCAACTAGTCGCTCAACCTTTTTTTTTTTTTTTTTTTTTTTTTTTTTTTTTTTTTTTTTTTTTTTTTTTTTTTTTTTTTTTTTTTTTTGATAACGCAGGGGGAATGTCTTTTCTTGCGACACTGCCTCGGGCCCGGGGGGGGGTTGACCGAGGGGTGTGTGAGACTCCTGCTGGCCGGAATCTCAACGCATGACTACGATAGCGTAGTAGTCGCGAGATTCCGTCCACCAGACTACCCACTAAACCTAACCTGCGCCCCTCTCCCTTCGCGCTTTTACGGGACGTCACAGGATATAGACCAGAGGTACACGACTGTGACGTCCCTACGCATGGCTACTCCCAGGATGGCCTCGGGGAAGACCATCCTCTTCATCAGTAGGGGGGGAAGTCCCGTGAGTGCCCCCGGACTCACGGGTCCCTACGATGGACACCTATTGTGGGAGGAGGTGGGCATACCGGCGCCTACGTTGGCCTAGGCGCCGCCGG
The DNA here is from genome assembly GCA_012273795.1 of Dendrolimus punctatus. Taxonomy (NCBI): domain Eukaryota; kingdom Metazoa; phylum Arthropoda; class Insecta; order Lepidoptera; family Lasiocampidae; genus Dendrolimus; species Dendrolimus punctatus. Next base: position 190,419 of record JAABVI010000061.1, on the reverse strand, counting down.
CGGATAGGGTCCGCATCCACTGCCTCCTCCCTCTCCCTTTCTGCGACCTCCTTCTGGAGCAGGACAGACTCACAGAAGGCGGCCACCTTCATCCAATTTTCCTCACTCCGCAGCATGGCAGTGACCATGCTTTGGAGTGAGTCGACTCGCCCAACAACATTCTCCATCTCGTGACGCTGAGGTCCCCAGGCGGCGCACTCCGCCAGCGTATGGATCGCCGTATCCTCGGGTGCGCCGCAGTGCTGGCACTCCGGCGTCGGTTCACGCCCCGCTGTACGATGCAGATACTTACCGAAGCAGCCATGCCCGGTAAGTATCTGCACCATCCTGTATGTTAGGGTCCCTTTCTTGCGTTGGACCCAACGCGACAGGTGGGGGCGGACCGCCTCCACCGTCTCAGCACCAGCCTCTGGGGACCTCAGGTCCTCCTCCCATTTGACCATCAGGGCCGCGGTCGCTTCGGCCCTGACTTGCTGCACCTCTGCCAGGCGCGGCCTCAACCCTCTAGCGCGGGCATCCTGGCGGTAGCGGAACACACTGGCGAGTGTCTCCGCTTGCAACACCCAAGGCGGATCACCGGCCAGGAGTGTTGCCGCCGTCCACGACACCGTACGGTACCCCCGAATGGCCCTCACCGCAAGGACGCGCTGACAACGCTTCAGCAAGGTCCTGTTCTTGCGGTGAAGGGCTTGACTCCACACAGGGGCACCGTACAGTGCCATACTCCGCAGGATACCCGCGTACAATTTCCTACAGGCCGCACCTGGCCCTCCCACATTTGGCAGGAGCCTGGCCAGGGCAGCGGCGGCCCTCAGGAGTCTCGGGGTCAACTGCTCGAAATGAGCCCCGAAACTCCATTTTCCATCCAGGACGAGGCCCAAGTATTTCATTTGGGCCCCTACCGCCACTGCCACACCCTGGACGACGACGTGTGTGTCCCGGGGTGGTCTCCTACGACGTCCGGTAAACATCAGGGCCTCCGTTTTCTCCGCAGAGACTCGGAGGCCCAACCGCTGCACCCTGTCGACGACCAACGCCACGCAGGCGTTGGCCAACTCAACGGATTCGCCATAGGTACCACCCCGGGCCGTGATGAGGGTGTCATCTGCATAACACAGCACCCCCATCCCGGGAAGGACTGGCTCTCGGAGGAGCCAGTCGTATCCGATGTTCCACAGGATCGGACTCAGAACCGATCCCTGTGGAACACCGCACACCACACGCCGACGCCCAGCGATCTGGCCATAGCCGCCCCCTTCCCAGAGGACGAACCTGTCCTGGAGGTATGCCTCCAACAACCTCATGAGGTACGGAGGCACTCCCTGGTAGCGGAGTGCCTCCAGAATCGTCTCAAACGGGAGGCTGTTGAAGGCGTTTGATATGTCAAGTGATACCGCCAGGACAGACTCCTCTAACCCCTCTGCCTCTCTCGTAAGGCACTTCAACGCGTCCAGGGCGTCCAGCGTGGAGCGCCCTGGCCTAAACCCATATTGTGCCTCCGAGAGACCAGGCCCGTCATTGGTGATGTGCTTGACGAGGCGACTGGCCACAATCTTCTCGAAAACTTTGGCCACCTCGTCAAGCAAGACGATGGGCCTGTACGCAGAGGGGTCATCCTGGGGGCGGCCCTCCTTGGGGATCAGGCACAGCCGGCCCTCCTTCCACTGCTTCGGGAACACGCCTGTTCTGATGCAGGCATCATAAAGTTCCCGAAGCTGGCCGCCGAGATGTTTGGCGGCCAGGAAGAGGGCCCGGCCTGGTACCCCATCCGGCCCTGGTGCCGTCCTGCGACCCCGGAGGCGATCCAGGGCCGTTTCTAACTCCTCTTCTGAGAGGGGGGGAGGTGCCCTCTCAGAAGGTTCAAACTCTGGAGGAGGATTCATCTCGGGAGGAGTATGAGCTCCTGGGTCCGGGAAGAGTCCGTCCACTATCCTTTCAAGGACCCCGGCTGGTAGGGACTCCGTTATCGGGGCGGCAAAGGCGCGTAGTTTTTTGCGCGCCGCCCGGAACGGGCGTCCCCAGGGGTCCCTGTCCAGCGACTCCAGCAATTCTTCCCGGGCCCGAGCCTTCGCCTGGCATATTGCCACTTGAAGGGCCTTTTTGGCAGCTCGATACTCCTCCCCAAGCCTTACCTCCTCCACCGACTCCGGAGGATGCCGACGCCGACAGCGCTTAAGAGATCGGTGCAACCTTTGAGCTGCCTCTCGCAGGGCACCGATCTCTGCAGTCCACCAATGGACGCCCGGGCGCTGCCAGCGCCGACGCGACCGAGGCATGGAGGCATCGCAGACCCTTTTCAGGGTTCTGCGCATGCGCTCCGCCAATTCCTCCGGAGTTCCACCGCCTTCCGGATTGGTCCAGCCCTCGACGACCGCCGTCTCTTCAGCCAGCTCTGGATCGAGCCGGCTGACGGCCCAGCGCGGAAACTGCCCGTGGCCCCGTGGGGGGTTTGTCACCATACTGGGAGGAGGGGAGACCTCAAACCTGATGTACAGGTGGTCTGAGAGCGTCTCCACCTCCTCTTCAACCATCCAATTAACCACCCTGCGTGCGATCGCGTGGGAAGCAAAGGATAGATCCACAATGGATCCACCCCGCGCTCGCACGCAGGTGTGGACCGATCCTCGATTGAGGAGTGACAAACCACTTTGTAACGCCCACGTTTCCACGAGTGTACCCCGCGCATCGGTGACGGTATTCCCCCAGGTACGGGATTTTGCGTTGAAGTCACCGAGGACGAACGTCGCCCCCGGTGACTGTCGCGCCGCGGCGGCCCTGACGGAATCCAAGAACGTCTCGAACTCCGCCAGGGATCGGTTAGGGGAGAAGTACACGCCGATGATCGTGTACTCTCCCCAGCCTGCCACCGCGTAACCCCGTCCCCTCTCGATGGACCTGAGAGGGGGGCTGCTACCTACTCTAGAGACTACCGTCACCAGGCCGTCGAGGTCCCCTACCCAGTTTTCCTGGGAGGGGATGTAGTACGGTTCTGACACCACAGCTGGACCAATCCCCCACTCCGCCATCGACTGCAGGAACAAATCCTGAGCCCCGGCGGAGTGGTTTACATTTCCCTGAAGGAATCTCGTATGCTGACCAGACATTAGTCAGACATACGAGATTCCCCCTCTGCTCTGACCTCCCTTCCTCCGAGCCTGTTGGCCGGGGGGACAAACTTTGCCGCGACACTGTCCGGCCGGCAGCGCCTGGACATTGTCGTGTGGTCTGCCCGACGCCCTGCTTCGGCGCACACCACACAGTGCGCCTTCCTCGCGTCACATTGGTACATTTTGTGACCGCTCTTCCCACAGCGGTAACAAATGTCCGATCTGTCCCCCCGGCCATCTGGACACCTGGACGTCATATGCCCGACGGCTAGGCACCTAAAGCACCGCAGTGGGCGGTTTTCGAAAGCCTCCACTGCGGCCGAGGTGAAGCCGATCAAGAGATGACCGGCTTCCGCCAGGCGCTTCGCCACCGGGATGGGGCACTGAACCCAGACTGCCCCAAGACCCCCATTCCCAATTCCTATCCCCGCTGCCCTAACCTGGGAGCGGGGACAGTTGCCCGCCTTCGCGACCTCCTCCTCGACCATGTCCGACGTGACGGAGTCATCCAGACCCGTCAGGCGTATTTCCCCCCGCTTGACAGGCCTGTAGATCTCCGCCACTCCGTCGAGAGCTCCCCGTAAAAGTCCGGCTATCCGGTCCGCCAACTGCGCATTGTCGGGGCCGGGCGGAAGCTGCAACACCCTAGCGTCGTTGGCAGCCCGGAGGACCGAAAGACCCCTCTTCAGCCCGAGAGCGACCACGTCGACTGAGCCCCTGGCTTTGGCGAAGACATCCCTGTACGTCATGCCCTTTTCCACTGCCTCCGGCAGCAGCCTGACGTACACTGCCGGGGCCTTCTCATCCGTGAGCCGCTCCGGGTTTACTTTCCCCGGTGGACCACGTCGTGCCTCCCTCCGAGAATCCCTCTTTTCCTCCCTGCGGGAGGTGCGAGGCTGCGTTTGGGGTTGGGTGGACTGGAGGGGGGCCGAAGAGCTCGGTCCCCTGCCCGCTCCCTTCCCCTTGCCTTTCCCCTTCCCCTTCTTCCCTAATTGGACCACGGTCCATTCGTTGTCCGTGGGGGGGGCTGACTCCCCTGCGGGGGCGAATCCAGGGATTTGGGACCTCGGAGCCCTGAGCGCAGGATACTCCTTAGTCCCCATCCTCGACGGGCCCGGTACCGCCGCCTTTACCGGCGGCGCGCGTGATGGTCCAGCTTTGGGGGGTGGGGGGGCCACCTCCCTATCCGTCCCTGCATCGACCGTCATCGCCTCCGTGTCTGAGGTGATGTGGCCGCGTAACACCCTCGGGGGGGGGTTGACCCCCACCTTCTTCTTCCTATCGCCCGCTAACGGCGGGCGGACAACCTTCGCCGGCGGCAGACGATCTTCGAATACCGCCAGGCGGGCGTCAACCAAGTTCCCTACAGAGGTGATAATGGCCCTCTGTAGGGCTTCAAAGTCCATTTGGGGGGGGAGGATACGTCCTGAGGGCGGACAGTGGTCTTTACCGCTGTCCTCATTTCGCTAAACTCCCTGCGGTGGGCTTTCAGCTCCGACCGCAGGGACTCGACCTCCCTCTTCAGCCGCTGGTTATCAGCCGCCAACCTCCTGTTTTCGGCATCCAAAGACCTCGCAGACAGGTTTTCTACCACGTCTGCGAGGGTGCCTGCCGCCAGTTTTAGGCGCCGGATGTACCCCCCTTTGAGGTTTCCCGACGTCTGGGCCACCTTATAGATGGAGGCCACATGCTCCATGGCCAGGGAGAGGAGCTGCTCGGCACCCATGCGGCCGAGGTCCACCTCCCTGGGGTCAACTTCTCCTTCTATCTCCACGACGTCGGAGTCGTCAGACTTCCTCCTGTATGTCTCCCCTTTCGAGGAGGCCGAACCCTTAGCCGCCTTAGCGTTCTGCTCCAGTTGGTGTTCGACATCCCTACAGAGAGCTGCCGAGCGAGCCAGGAGCTCTTCGGAAGTCCCCCCAGATACCACCTTCCGTGCGTGCCGCAGCATCAGGCCTCTTCCTCCAGTTTTCGGTCCGGAGCGGCCCTTATAGACCCTCCGGGCCGCAGCCACCAGCCTTCTGGCTGACGCTTCTGTCTCCACCTCTGTCTCCCCCGTGCCAGCGACCTTCCGGGACGACTCGTTCTCCGAGTCGATTTCCGACTCCGCGCGCGAGTGGATGCTGGTCCTCTTGCGAGCGTTGCCGATCTTCCCGGCGATCACGCCTGAGATCGCCCCAGTCATTGCTCTCGTGTCCGAGTCCGCCATTTTACAGGGCCCCCCTTCAGGGGGGGGGCACCCCCAAAGTCCAAGAAGAAAGCCGGGTCAACGATATGGCAAGATCCAGTCCAGGAAAGCAAGCCAAAGTCGAGAAATCCGGAATCAACAAAATCCAAAAAACAAAGCCAGGTCAAAAAGTTGTATAGAAGTCCAGGAATTCCTTAAAACAAGCCGAGTCGTCGTAAGGAACCGATAAAACACCCTAGGTTAGGTCAGAAGAGGTCGTCACAACTTCCAACCTAAACCAACATTTTTTTTTTTTTTTTTGAGGCGGGGAAAAATGACTAACCGATTTACGCACTCTCTGGGCCGTCACTAGGAAACGGCACGAATCCACGGGGGGCGATAACGCTAGCAATTGTATGCTCTACTTGCGCTTCGTCCGCTATGGATTACACAGAGGAGTGTGGAGACTCCGAGCGATGCCGCACGGGCGAGCAACCTCAATACCCACTAAAAAACCCCTCCTCCCTTCGCGGCCCTGCGCTTTGATGTGAAGGAAAGACTGAGATGTAGAACACAGTTACTCAACAGTCGATCCAGCGCATAAAGTGCTGAAGTGTGCCCCGGGAGAACACACTCCACTACGAAACGGGGGTAGTTGTTAAGTCCCTTGCATTGACCTAGTAGCTAAGGGCCCCCATCGTTCCGGATCCTACCTCAGGGAGGGAAGTAATGCGCGTACCTGCCTCTCCGGGTGCCGGCTGAAGGCCGGCGACCTCGAGAAGAGACCGTAGCACGCGCCCTAGGACTTCGCTCCCTATCCCTTTCTGCGGCCTCTTTCAGAGACATAACTGTCTCACAAAAAGAAACCGCAGTATCCCAGCGGTCGTCGCTCTGCAACATGGCCGTTACCAAATCGCCGAGCGATGCGACGGCTCCTAACTTTGTCTCGAGCTCGAAACGCTGCGGCGCCCAGGCAGCGCACTCGACAAGCGTATGAAACGCCGTATCGGGCGCGCCACACTGTCGGCAATCCGGAGAAGGCAAGCAGCCCACAATGCGAAACAGATACTGATCGAAACAACCGTGTCCGGTCAGTATCTGCGTCGTCCTGAAGGTGAGGGTGCCGCTAGTGCGGTTAACCCATTCCTCCAGTTGTGGTCTGATTGCGTCCACCGTAAAGCCGCCGGCCGCAGGGTGTTCGAGGTCACGAGACCAGTCGACGAGGCAGGAAGCGGTTTCCCGCTTCCTGACCGTCTCTATCTCGACTTGACAGAAGGTCAGTCCTCTAGCTAGGGCATCCTGCTGGGTACGACGAACCCTGGACAGGACGTCTGCCTGGAGAGGCCAGGGCAGCTCGCCTGCCAAGAGTGTCGCCGCCGTCCAAGACACTGTACGATACCCACGTATGGTTCTCACGGCCAGAACCCGCTGCGCCCGGTGCAGCAGGGTTCGATTGTGGCGGTGAAGCGACTCGAACCAGACGGGGGCACCGTAAAGGGCCATACTCCTCAGGATGCCAGAATAAAGTTTCCGCGTCGCACCCCCCGGCCCCCCCACGTTGGGAAGAAGCCTTGAGAGTGCGCCCGCGGAACTCACGAGTTTGGGAACTAACTGCTCAAAATGCGCTTTGAACAGCCATTTCCCGTCTAAGACTAGCCCAAGATATTTCATCGTGGGCCCTACTCTGATCGCCACCCCCTGGACTGTAACGGACAGATCCGGGGGTGGATTACGAAACTTCCTATGGAACATGATGGCCTCCGTTTTCGCGGGGGAGACCCTCAAGCCCAGCCTAGCTATTCTGTCTACGACTATCGCCAACCCGTCGTTGGCGACGTCCACGGACTCCGCGAATGACGCGGCGCGTGCCGTGAGTAGGGTGTCGTCCGCAAAGCAGATCAGCCCTACCCCGGGCCTGACCGTCACCCGAAGGATCCAGTCATAGCCTACGTTCCAAAGGATCGGCCCGAGGACCGACCCCTGTGGAACGCCGCACGCGACACGTCGCCGACCTAACTCGTGATTGACGGACTCACCGCCCTCCCAAAGGATGTGTCGTGTAAGGTTCGGTGATATGACACAATAAAACAATCTGACTGCTGTTAAAATACTGAACATTTATTAAGAATAATAGGGCTTATATATCTAATTGATTACACACTACACTTTCCCCGAAAGAAAAGAAAAAAAAATACAAGCTAATTTTTTTTTTGTTATATAATTCGAAATAAAAATGTTAAAAACCTTAAAACTAACAAGAGTACAATTTCGTTCTGTTCTTATGTACTAAGTCTATTTTTCCATCCTTAAGTATTTTCACATTTGGTGCAATATCTTCTATAACTACATAAGGACTATTATAAATTGTCTGAAGTTTGTTTCCAGTTTCATTTTTTACTAGTATCAAGTCATTTTCTTTATATGTTATGGGATTACTGTCTAAGTCATGTTTTTGTTTTCTTAGTAATTTACTCTGCAATAAATTTTCATAGGCTTCCTTTTGTGAAGTTTGTAATCTGTATTTCAACTCTAAAGGATAGTCGTCATAGTTGTAAAGCGGTTCTACTCTATGTTGCGTCAAGTTAGATGGTATTTTGCACTTTTTACCAAAAACTAGTTCAAATGGTGTAAATTTAGTGTTCGTATGGACTGTAGTGTTATAAGAAAAACACCAAAAGGGTAACCAAATACTCCAAGACTCTGGATGGTTATCAGTTTGGATTCGTAGGAAATTACCTAAGCTTTTGTGAGTATTTTCCAACGACCCAATTGTTTGGTGATGATATGCTGTAGAATGTAAAGCAGTTATACCTAACAACTTACATGTTTCTTCGAAAATTGTAGATAAAAATTCAGTACCCCTATCAGTAGCTACTCTATCAGGTATTCCATATCTAAGGATAAAATTATTTACGAAATTTGTAGCTATTTCTATAGAACTTTTTGTTCTCATAGGGTATGCCTCGACATACTTACTTAGTTCACACTGAATAGTAAGTATATATGAGAAATTATAGTCATCTCTATCTAAAGGACCTACTACATCAAGAAAAACTTTCTCCATAGCCGTATTGGCAGTTGTGGTTATAACCATAGGTTCTTTAACATAGTGAGAACTGTGTTTATTTCTTTGGCATTTGTCACATTTATTAATAAACATTTTAACATCACTTTCAAGACCAGGCCAAAAGTAATATTTTTTTTATATTGTTATACATTCGTCTTATACCAGCGTGGCCACTCGTTGGTAAAAGGTGAAAATCATTCAATATTACTTTTTGGTCATCTTTATTGTCAATTCGTTTAATGTTATTTAAAATACATAATCGTGGTCCGGACCATTGTATACACTCTTTTATTTCTTTTGTTAACTTCTTTATAAATTCATCATATTTATAATTTCTTATAAAAATTAATTCTTGTACATTTATTTTTTCACAAAACTGTCTCAACTCCCTCACAAAGGCGGCTGGCGTCAGTTGTGATTGGGATGTTGGATTTATAAATAACGTCATTTTTACTAAAGAAAAACAAAATATGTTATTCTCTATATCTATCTCCTTATCTCTTCGAAGTTTGTTTAAATAGTATTTATCGATAAATTTAAGCTCAACAGATGTTCTCGGCTTACTAAAAATTTCTACAACTTTCGGTTGCGCAGGCCGATCGTCAGTAGGAATCATAGCACGCGGAGTACTCTGAGAACTTTTGTCTTTCTTATATTGTGCACGTGTCATAACGGAAATGCTAGACTCGTGCATTTCTTTTAATGTATCTGACGTAATAGGCAGTCGCGACATAGCATCGGCTGCTACATTATTTAATCCCTTTACGTAATTTATAGTAAAATTATATTCTTCAAGTAAAAGTCGTAACTTTATCAAGCGACTAGACGGATCTCTCATGGTAAATAAATATATAAGTGGTTTGTGGTCAGTTTGAATGATAAAACTTTGACCATATAAGTAAGGGCGAAAATGTTTAACGGCCCACACTATCGCCAACAGTTCTTTCTGTATCGTGGGATAGTTGAGTTCCGGTTTATTGAGATTTCTGCTTGCAAATGCTATCGGTTTTTCATTTAAATTACATAAAACTGCACCTAAGGATGTTTTAGATGCATCCGTTTGCAATATAAACTTATTGTTTTCGGAAAAGTCAGGATATTGTAATAACGGAGGGGATGAAATTAACGATTTTAATGTACAAAACGCAGACTGGCACTTTTCATCCCATATAAAAGGTACATTTTTCTTAGTTAATCGAGTTAAAGGATAAGCATAATGAGCAAAATTTTTAATATATTTCCTATAATAATTAGCGAACGCGACGAATCGTAATACTTCCTGGACATTATTAGGAACTGGCCAATTAACTAATGCCTGAATTTTTTCAGGGTCAGGTAATACTCCTTCTGCTGATATCACATGTCCTAAATACAAAATATCTTTTCTTAGAAAATTACATTTGTACGGATTTAATTTTAAATTTACTTCACGTAATCTAGTAAATATATCGATAAGATTTTTATTATGTGACTGTAAACATTTTCCAAAAACGATAAGATCATCCAAATAAATTAGACATTTATCATACGTTAAACCTGACATAGCGATAGTCATCATTTTCGAAAATGAATTGGGACTTGTCTTGAGTCCCATGGGCATCCTAGTCATTTGGTATTGTCCAGACATAGAAGCCACATGTCTCTTATCTAGATTCACTTTATACTGTCCCGAAGAAAAAGCTGTATATTTCCGACTATCAGGGTCGAGACTACACTGGTAATAACTGTTCGAAAGGTCAAGGGTAGAAAAATAGATTGATCCTGAAAGAGAGTCCAAAATTTCAGTAATATTTGGAAGAGGAAATTTATCGTCCTGTATACTATTATTTAATTTTCTATAATCGATAACCAATCGCCAATTTTTATTACCCGATTTATCATTCTTTTTCGGAACTAATAAAATTGGGCTTGACCACTCGCTTTGACATGGTTCAATTATTCCATCATGTAACATCTTATCAATTTGTTTATTTACTTCGGTTTTTTGTGTATGTGGAATTCTATAAGGCTTGGTATACACTGGTTGAACATCAGGTTTTAAATAAATACGATGTTTATAAATATTTGTAGTAGTTAATTTATCACCAGGCAATAAAAATATATCGGAAAATTTTGCACAAATATTTTCGATTGATATCTGTTCTTCATCGTTCAAATGATTCAAATTTAATAACTGAAATAAAGATTTAACACGATTGGCATTCAAATTTTCGTTTTTACCAAAATTGCATAACTCATAATCGTTAATTTGTTGTATATTTGGTCTAACAGTAGTAATGCGAACTTCCTTTTCACTTGTATTTAAAACTAAAATAGGTATTTTACCATTTAACGGTTTAACTAATGTACCAGCTATAAAAATACCGTCCTGTAATTCGGATGAACAAACAAGACATTCCTCTGTATAATGAGTTTCTATATAATGTATTGATTCTGACCTTGGTAGGAAAGTGAACCCATCAGATTTTTGTTTATTTTCGGATTGCGACAAAGGTAAGATAATATTTTCATTTAAATCGTTTCTTAATTGTACAGTTAAACAACTAATGTTTAAAATAGCATTGTATTTTGCAAGGAAATCAATTCCTAATATAGCCTGTGCCTTACAAGGTAAGGAATTAAAAACATAAAACTTATGTTTGAATAAATGTTGCGGCGACTCATCACATGTACTCAAAGTTAAATAAACATATCCTATTGCTTCTATTGTGCCGCCGATTCCGTTTATCTTTATGCTATCTTCGTACATAGGTATGTTTAGATTTATAAAATGTTTATATTCGATGGCACTAATTGATGCTCCCGTATCTATTAGAAATGAATAACTAAATGTATCTACATATAAATGAATATAACAACTGCTATCGGTTGCACAAATAAAATTATTAGTCACGAAAAAACTTATTTGTGTCTGTTGACTTATCATTTAAAATATTAATATTGCCGTTTTGGTATGTTCCGCGGTTTCCTCTGTGCTTATTATTCCTATTATTTGAGCTATAATACTGACCTCGGAACGATGTCAACTGACCCCCGCCATAGTTTTGGGTGGCACGACCTTGACCTTGGTAACTCATAGCTCCGCGATGGAAAGATGATCTTCCATAGTTATTATAGTTATTATTTGTACCTCGGCCTCGCCATTGGCGCTGACCCACTGTTGGGCTAGCACGACTGGTGCCTCTGTAATGTGTACCTGAAAAGCTTTTATATTTTCTACTATTTAAGGTTAATATTTCCCCAGATGTAGATGGTGTTGCTAGCTCCTCGTCGACAGCAGCTTGCACTGCGTCCTTTAAGGACGAAAAATTTCGTGCAGCTACTATCGTACTGAGTCTTTTATTACGTAACCCGTCGGCAAATCGTTTAATTGCCTGTTTTTCATTAAGAGGCTGTAAAATTTTGAGGTTTTCGGAGTTGCCGTCGGCTTGAGCGATTGTCAAGTCCATAAAAATTTCGGTCAATTCCTTCCCGTAGTCATTAATAGACTTGTGATCTTGTCGTGTCGTTTGTAATTTGTTTTGTAATGCAACAAAACTCTGTTTCGGCAAAAGAATGCTACGCATATCTCTAATTAAGGCGTCCACTGATTCGTACTTAGAGTCAAGTTTTGATTTAGCTATCTGTGAAAGTCTACTTTTCAATACAAAGTTAATTAAATGTGTTTTACTTTGCTGACTACCTAAAACCGAGTTATAGTAATTAATTCCATCTATCAATTGTCTTGTTGTTGAGTCTTCGTCAGTCATTACTGGTAACAAACTCAAAGCAATTTTTAAATCAAACTCCATTTTCGATTTTATATAGGCAGACGATGTCGAGCCAAAGTTGTGGCTACTTTCACTATCGGCTACACATATAGACTTACAACAAAAATCTTTTATTTCTAAATACAAATTCTTAATTATATCTCTATATTCCTTAATTAAAGTTAAATTTTGTCCCTTAATATCTCCCTTTTTTATTTGCTCATCAATTAAAGAAATTATAATAATATACCTATCATATATAATGTTAGTATCCTTAAACTTTTGTTCTAAACGACCTTTTGTTCTCTTATCATAACTCAGCTTAATTAAATTATTTCTTATTGATTTTAATTCTTCTAGAATATTCTTTAGTTCATGAGCCATTCATTATATTTAAATTTAAAGCAAAATAGTAAAAAAAGAGTGTCTACATTAATATTAAAAGGTAGAGTCAATTTATTTGCCATATATTATAACATATTTATTTCCGTTTATTATACCATATATTTTATAATTCCGTGTTTCTCACTGCACTGCACAATACACCATATTTACCACATAACGCTGGACGTCCCTCAGATTCTGGTTTTCGGCATACGGTCTTCTTCTACAGGATTTCCACTGGTAGGGTTACAAGTAGGACATCCTGCTCCCCCTGCAGCTTCCCGGCGACGACGCAGGATAATCGAGTCCCTCAGATTATGGCTTAATATTTGATTATTAATCCAGGTGTGATGGCACTTCTTATAACATTTGTATGCAAAATAGATTGCTGCTAGTGACAACAACCCTAGCATTACCATCATAATCAGGCTTATAGTAGATAAATGGAATTGTAACTGTTCAGTTGTTGCCAAATTACTTGAGCCTATTCCATTTTGATTTATTATAACTTCTTCTTTTTTTGGAGTGTACGAATTGCACATCTTTTTTTTAAAATTATTTATTCAAAGTTTGCTTTGTTGCACTCACGGCTAGAGCGTACAGTTCAAAGTTCAGCTTTATGCGACACCGGACCCGACCCGAGGCACTGCCCGCCAAACATGGCAGGGTCGCCATGTAAGGTTCGGTGATATGACACAATAAAACAATCTGACTGCTGTTAAAATACTGAACATTTATTAAGAATAATAGGGCTTATATATCTAATTGATTACACACTACAGTCGATCCCGCAGGTACTCGCCTAACAGCCTCGTGAGGTACGGGGGGACTCCGTGTGCACGGAGCCCCTCCCTGATCGTCTCATGAGGGAGGCTGTTAAAGGCGTTCGCTATGTCTAGCGACACCGCAAGAACGACGTCCTTCGCTTGGACAGCTTCGTCCGTCACCGTTCGCAGCGTCTCGAAGGCGTCCATCGTGGACCGCCTCCTCCGAAACCCGAACTGCGTATCTGATAGCCCCGGCTCCACAGTGTCTAGATGCTTCACGAGCCGCTCCGCCAAGATCTTCTCGAAGACCTTGGCGACCTCGTTCAGCAGCACTATGGGCCTGTAGGCGGACGGATCGTCGGGAGGTTTAGGACCTCCCTTGGGAAGAAGGCACAGACGCCCCTCCTTCCATTGCGACGGGAACCTACCTGCGCGAATACAGGCTTCGAAGAGGTCCCGCAGCTGGCTGCGTAGATGTTTTGCAGCCAGGAAGAGGAGGCGACCGGGGACCCCGTCGGGTCCCGGAGCCGTCTTCCTGCCCCGGAGCCGGTCCAGGGCAACGTCGAGTTCCCCCTCGGAGATGGAGTGAGGCTCCTCGTCCGTGGGGGTGTCGGGAATGGGTGGACCCATACTGGGGGGAGTGAAGTTCCCCGGATCCGGGAAGAGCCCATCGATCACCGAACGGAGCACCTCGGGTTCGAGCGTTTCCGTAGCCGTGGAAGTGCAAGGCCGCAACTTGTTGCGGGCCCCACGGTACGGACGCCCCCAAGGGTCCCGATCGAGCGTCTCGAGGAGCTCGGCCCGAGCCCGGGCTTTCGACTGCAACATCGCAATCGAAAGGGCCTTTCTGGCCTCCCTAAACTCTCCCACGAGTCCATTTTCCGCGACATAGTCCGGAGGACGGCGCGCCCTGCAGCGTTTGAGCCTGCGGCTGATGATGCGAACTGCCTTTCGCATCTCGCCGAGCTCCTCGGTCCACCAGTGGACCGCCTGCCTGCACGAAGGCTGCCGTTTGGAGACGCGTGGCATCGCAGCGTCGCAAACCCTCGTCAGGGTCTTGCGCATGTGCTCTGCCTGCGTGTCCAAATTCGCGAAATCGGCTGGGTAGGCCCAGCTTTCCGTACATGCCCACTCCTCGGCCTGCTCCGGATCGAGCTTGGTAAGGGCCCAACGCGGGAGGAGAGGGGGGCGACGTTGAACAGGGCTCGGACCGGAGGAGGGGGTCGTTAGCTCAAATCTGATATACCGATGATCAGAGAGCGACTCCACCTCCTCCAGCACCCTCCATCCGGTCACTCTGCGGGCGGCCGCATGAGTGGCGAATGACAGGTCGATGATCGATCCACCCCGTGCGCGTACGCAGGTCTGGACCGACCCCTGGTTCAATATTGTGAGGCCGGCTTGAAGAGCCCAATCCTCAACTGCCCGACCCCTAGGGTCCGTGATGACGTTTCCCCAGGATTGGTGCTTCGCATTAAAGTCGCCCATCACGAAAGTCGTTTTGGGTGACAATCTGCGAACGGCAGCCCCGACGGCGTCCAAGTGAAGCTCGAACTCCGCCAGAGGGCGGTTTCGCGAGAAGTAAACGCCGATGACGACGATACTCCCGCTTTCCGCCACCGCATAGCCCTTTCCTCTTTCGAGACACGTAAGCGGTGTACCAGATCCGGCCCTGGCCACCACCGCTACCGTGTCGTCGAGATCACCAACCCAGTTGCCGGCGGGGGAACGTAATACGGCTCGCTGATAACGGCCAAGTTCGCTCGCCACTCCGCCATCGCCTGCAGGCACAAGTCCTGGGCGGTGGGGGAGTGGTTTACGTTGGCCTGAAAAAACGCTGTAGCGGGTGTACTAGGCATTGGAGGTGTCCATTGCCTGCACAGCCGTCGCCGCAGTTGCAGCCGCACCTCGTCTCGTCCGCGGGTGGACGAATTTGCCCTTTACGAAGGGAGGTAGGCAGAACCTCGCCAACGTAGGATGGGCAGCGTTAAGGCCCCCCGCCGCGCACGCCACGCAGTGGGGTTTTCGTGCCTTACAGTCCGGAATCCTGTGTCCGCTTTTACCGCAGCGGAGGCACAGTTTGGACCGGTCCGGGCACGTATCCGGGCACTGTTGGGCGCTATGACCGACGTTGAAACAGCGGTAACAACGTATCGGTCTAGCCTCCATTGCCTCGACCCTCGCCGAAGTGAAGCCCACCACGAGGTAGCCCAGTTCGGCGATGGTCTTGGCGGCAGCGACCGGGCACAACACGTATGTTGCGCCCAGGCCGCCCGGTCCGGCACCGATGTGCTTCGCGAGCACGTCGTCGCGCCTGCATCCGCTGGCGCACACGACTGCGTCGCGCAATCCATCGATGGTGACCGAGTCATCCAGCCCAGATATGTAAAGCTCCCCACGCTTTACTGGGCGGATGACCTCGGCCAACCCTGCAAGGGCCCCGCGAAGAGCCTCGGCGACGCGATCCGCCCGACGACCGTGGTCCACGCCTCCCCCCCGGGAGCGGGGGTGGGGGCGGGGGCCACGGGCGCCGGCGGTGGCGCGACGGCGACGTCGACTCGAGGGCGGGGGGCGGGGGCCGCGACGACCGGTGTCGCGGCCGCGGGCGCCGCCCGACGCCTGGGAGCCGGTGTCACAGGGGTGGGGGCCGAGACGGAGGCCACAGGGGCGGCAGCGGCGGCGGCGCGTTCCGCCCTCCGCTTCCTCCTGAGCGTCCGTCTCACACCTCCCCTGTGTTTCTTTTTTTGTTTTGGGGGCGGCGGCTGTGGGGAGCCCGCCACCCCTGCGGCCGGGGCCGCCACCACCACTTCCATCGGGGCCGGGGTACTCGCTTCCCCCATACCTCGGCGGACGGCGGCGGCAGCCGTGGCCGGTCTTGGCCGTCCGGTGGCCACCGCGGTGGCCGCGAGCGCGACGGCCGCGCGAGGAGCCGGTCTGGGCGCCGGCGCCTTACCTCGGTCCGCCGCAAGCGGCGGGCGGAGGGTCGGCGCGGGGTTCAGCCGGTCCTCGATGGCGGCCAACCTCGCGTCGATTAATGGCGCAACAGCGTCGAGCACGACGCGCAAAAGCGCATCGTACCCGCCGCCGCTGAGCCCGAGCGGAGGGGTGGACGTCGCACCCACACCCGCACCCGCCCCGTCGGCGGGTGCCACTGTCGGACCGCAGCCCGAACCCGAGCCCGCCCTGTCGGCGGGCGCCGCGGCCGACTCCGCCCCGTCGGCGGAAGTCGGTTTTGGCCCCGCCAACGCGGCGGGGGCCGGACGCGATTTTTTAGTCGCCACGGGCGCAGCGGGCGATTCCGGAATCGCCGCTGCCTCCGCCGCGACCGCCCGCGCCTTCCGCTTGACAGGCGCGGGGGGTGGCGCCGCCACGACGGCGGGCGCCGGCTCCGCTACCGGAGCAGAGGCCTTAAGGGCCTTGCGCATTTCCTCAAATTCCTTACGGTAGGAAAGATTTTCCTCCCGCAACGAATTCACCTCTATGCGCAAACGAGCGTTCTCGTTGCCGAACTTCCATGCCTCGGCTTCCGGATCCCGCGTGACCAGCGTGTCGACAATGTCCGACACTCTGCTCGCGGCATCCTTCAGCCGACGCACGTATCCCCCTTTCAGATTGCCCGACGTCTGGGCGATCTGAATTATCTCGGCCACCTGGGCGCTTGCCGCGAGGCGAAGCTCCCCAGGGCCGAGCAACGAGACGTCCCCTACGAGGGCGGCGCACCGGCTGGCCGCGGCCAATTTGGCGGCGGTAGCCTTGCGCGCCTTGCGCCCCTTTTCCCCCCCCTCGGTGCGAAGGAAGGCCTCCGCACCCGCGAGAACGGACGCGGTCGCGGCCGACGCGACCGACGCGGTTGCGCCCCCCGTGGGGCGCAAAGGCGAGCGCGCGCGCGCTGGGGTGGAGGCACCCGACGTGGTCGCCGAATCGGCGTCACTGTTCCGAGACCGATCCCAGAACCGTGACCTCGATCCGGCCGCGAATACCGGGGTACACAATGGTGGGGGCACGCTTGCCCCCGAAGACGTCGTCTGCGCCACCAAACCCGCCGCCGAAGACGACGAACCTGTGGACGCGTAACATGGTGTGGCCGCTGCCACCGCTGCCGCCGAAGACGAGGACGTGGACGCCGCCGCCGCCACCGCCGTCGTCGCAGCCGTCGAACACGCCGGCGCCGACATCGCGACAGCGACTCCCATCCCATTAGGGAAGGAAGACGAAGGGGTCGCCGCTGCCGCGCCTACAAAGGCCCTATTTGCGAATCCGGTCGTTGACGCGAGTGAAGCTCGCGCATCGACCGGGCTCGCGGAACGATCGTCCCCGACGTTGCGTACTATTACGTCGCAAACCGGTAGCAAATGCGCAGGTGAGGCCTGTGCGCTGTATGCCACCGTCGTCGTGGGGCGGTCGCCCCCTGCCGCCTCTATTCCGGCCGCCGTGTGAACCGATAGGTCACAGGCAGGCGGAGTAGGGCAGGTTAAATCGAACGCGCGAACCGCACCATCGAGCGCACTATCCAGCGAGTCTGGTGCGCTGCCCGAGAGCGGTGTGCGAAAGCCGTCTTCGTACCCGCCGTACCCCTGCACGGGTGAAGCCCGTGCAGAAGCCGACGGCGATACGAAGGCACCGTCTATGGTGCGCGCATCGCTCACGGCCAGGTCAACAGCCGAGAACGATCCGCGCAGCGTATTCCTACCTATTTCCGGGTGTGCCGCACTACGTGCCGCACGGCCGGATGGGGGCCTACGCGTCACGGGACCTTCCGGTGGCCCCATAACGTTATTCCTACCAAGGGGGGCATCGGCGGTCAGATCCACCACCGACGCCGCCCGCCCTAGCAAGACAGGCGCCTCGGTCGTCGCCGTGATAACGGCGACGGCCTGGCAGCCTGGTAGACCTGCAGCAGATTTGCTGCGGCGAACGACTGAAGACGACAGGACTTTCTTCCTTCGCGTCTCGCCGATCTCAGCTCCGAGCCAACCCCCTTTAGCCTCCAGGTGGCCCCTCTTGCAAGGGGCCCCCGAAAGCCCAGGGGGCATTTTGGAATCATGGGCATCCATTACTGGATGCCCACTCCCGGGCTGGAAACCAGCGACACGTTCCGGCGTGTTATTATTACACGAAATTAACCGTTAGGATTGCGTCATGCATAAGTGCGTAGAAGGCGCGCGCGAAAAAGATTCAACGACTCACCCAATAGCCAAAAACACTGCAATCCGCGCCGGGATCGAAACTAAATACACTCAACACAACACTACACAACTATTTCGCAATAGATCGCTTTCCAAAAGTGGAAATTGTGCGGAAAAACTGCAGAAAAATCCGAGATATTGAGCAGCGCGTGTGCCTCGTTCGGCTGCTTCTCCGGAACTGAACCTTTTTTTTTTTTTTTTTTTTTTTTGATTACCCAGGGGGAATGTCTTTGGACACTGCCTCGGGCCCCGGGAGAAGGGGTGATCCGAGGGGTGTGTGGGACTCCTGACGGTCTGCTCTGCACGCTGGCTTGGCCGCGGCGAAGCTGTCGCGAGACGTCGGACCGCCAGACTACCCACTAAACCTAAACCTGGGCCTCTTCCTTGCGCTTTTACGGGGCGCCACGAGAACTAGAGCATTGCTACTACATTCGTGACGCCCCTACGCTTGGCTTAAACTTCAGGACACCCCGAAGGCAAGGTGCCCTGCTTCATCAACAGGGGGGGGAAGTCCGCGGGTTCTCCCATTTCCCGCGGCCCCCTGTGATGGCTCTAAGAGGGGAGGTGTGCGTAGCGACGCCTCCGACGGCCAGTCCGCCGTCGTCGGATGGGGTCCGCATACGCATCCTCCTCTCTACTTCTCTCTGCGGCCTCCTTCAGGGACATGACCGTCTCACTGAAGGAGGCAACCGCATTCCATCCGTCCTCGCTCGACAGCATGGCTCCTACCAGTTGCTGGAGCGAGGACACAGGACCGACGATGCTTTCTAGCTGATGACGCTGAGGTCCCCAAGCGGCGCACTCCACCAGCGTGTGGATCGCTGTGTCAGCGGGTGCGCCGCATTCGAAACAGTCTGGGGTCGGTTCTCGCCCCGCTACCTGGTGCAGATACTTACCGAAGCAGCCGTGCCCGGTAAGTATCTGCGTCAGCCTGTACGTAAGGGTCCCAAACTTCCTTGAGACCCAACGAACCAGGTGGGGGCGGACCGCCTCCACCGTCTCCTTTCCAGCTGCTGGGGACCTCAGGTCATCAGCCCATTGCTCGAGCAGGACCTCGGTCGCCAAGGTCCTGACTCTTCTCATTTCCGCCGGACACGGCCTCTCTCCTCTTTCCCTGATGTCTTGCCGAAAGCGGTGCACTGCCGCGAGCACCTCCGCCTGCATTTCCCAAGGCGGGTCGCTCGCGAGCAGTGTTGCTGCTGTCCATGAGACCGTACGGTAACCCCGTATGGCCCGTACCGCCAGGACCCTCTGAGAGCTTCTCAAGAGGGTCCTGTTTTTCCGATGGAGCGCGTCGACCCACACGGGGGAACCGTACAACGCCATGCTCCGCAAGACACCAGTATAGAGCTTTCTGCAGGCCGTGCCCGGCCCTCCCACATTTGGTAACAATCTGGCCAGGGCGGTAGCGGCACCTAGCAGTTTCGGGGCGAGCTGGGTGAAGTGTGCCCCGAAACCCCACTTTCCGTCTAGAACAAGGCCCAGGTACTTTATCTGGGCCTTTACCGCTACCGCCACTCCGTGGACGGCGACGTGCGTGTCCCGCGGCGGTCGCCTACGTCGTCCGTGGAACATGAGGGCCTCCGTCTTTTCTGGGGAGACCCTCAAGCCTAACCGGCAAACTCTACCAACTACCAACGCCGTCGCGGCGTTGGCTAGCTCCACGGACTCCTCGTAGGTTCCGCCACGGGCCGTGATGAGGGTGTCGTCGGCATAACAGATCACCCCCATCCCGGGCAGGACTGGCTCGCGGAGGAGCCAGTCATAGCCGATGTTCCACAGGATCGGACCCAGCACCGAACCCTGTGGAACACCGCACACGACACGTCGCCTACCTGAGATCTGGCCAAAACCGCCCTCCCAGAGGATGAATCTGTCTTGGAGGTATGCCTCCAACAGCCTAACGAGATACAGAGGCACTCCATGAGACCGGAGTGCCTCTAGGATTGTTTCGAAGGGAAGGCTGTTGAAGGCATTTTGGATGTCCAACGATACCACCAAGACAGACTCCTCTATACTCTCCGCCTCTCTCGTGAGGCTCCTAAGCGCGAACAGGGCGTCTAGAGTCGAACGCCCTGTTCTAAATCCGTACTGAGCCTCCGAGAGACCAGACCCATCTGATTCCAGGTGCCGGACGAGGCGGCTCGCCAGAATTTTTTCGAATACTTTCGCCACCTCGTCCAACAGCACGATGGGTCTGTAGGCGGAGGGATCTTCGGGAGGGCGGCCCTCTTTTGGAATGAGGCACAGCCGGCCCTCCTTCCACTGCTTCGGGAACTCACCCGTCCTAATGCAGGCGTTGAAGAGTTCCCGAAGCTGGCCGCCTAGGTGTTTAGCGGCCAGGAAGAGGACCTTGGCTGGGACCCCGTCTGGCCCCGGCGCAGTTTTCCGGCGCCGGAGACGGTCCAGCGCCATTTCCAACTCCTCCTCGGAGACTGGGGGAGGATCAGTCTCCGAGGGTATTTCTCGAAGAGGACACATTCTTGGAGGAGTAAAGGGTCCCGGGTCCGGGAAGAGCCCGTCCACAATTCTATTAAGGACCCCTTCCGGCAGGGACTCCGTGACCGGGGCGGGGCAGGCGCGCAGCTTCTTGCGCGCTGCCCGGTACGGTCGTCCCCAGGGGTCCCTGTCCAAACTGACTAAGATTTCTTCCCGGGCCCGAGTCTTGGATTGGCTAATGGCCAATTGCAGAGCCTGCTTAGCCACCCGGTACTCCTCCAAGAGATGTGCCTCCTGACCTCTGTCCGGAGGATGCCGACGTCGGCAGTTCTTCAGAGATCGGCGCGCCCGAAGGGCAGCCTCCCTCAGGCCGCCGATCTCCGCGGTCCACCAGTAAACCGCTGGCTTCTGCCGACGCCGACGCGACCTTGGCATCGAGGCATCGCAGACCCTGGTAAGGGTTCTGCGCATGCTCTCCGCCAGATCCTCCGGACAGGTGTTGCTCTCATGGTTGGTCCAGCCCTGGATGGCGGCCATCTCTCCGGCCAACTCAGGATCGAGCTGACCGAGGGCCCATCGGGGGAACTGACCGTGGCTACGTGGGGGGTTTGACCCTGTTCTACTAGGAGGAGGGGAGACCTCGAACCTTATGTAGAGGTGGTCCGACAGAGTCTCCACCTCCTCCTCAACTTTCCAATCCGTCACCCTGCGTGCGATCGCATGGGTGGCAAACGACAGATCAACGACGGAACCACCCCGCGCTCGCACGCAGGTGTGGACCGAACCTCGGTTCAAAAGGGTCAAACCACTTTGAAGCGCCCACGTTTCCACAGCCAGTCCCCTCGATTCGGTGACAGCGTTCCCCCAGGAGCGGGATTTGGCGTTGAAGTCGCCGAGCACGAACGTCGCCCTCGGCGACTGTCTGCCCACGGCGGCCCTGACAGAGTCCAAGAAGAGCTCAAACTCTGCCAGGGATCGGTTGGGGGAAAAGTACACACCTATGAAGGTGTACTCGCCCCAACCTGCCACCGCGTAACCCCGCCCCTCTCGATCTCGAAGAGTGGGGTGCTAGCGCCCGAACTAGCAACGACTGCCACCGTGCCATCCAGGTCCCCGACCCAGTTGCCCTGGGGGGGGACGTAATACGGTTCCGAAATTACGGCCAGACCAACCTCCCACTCCGCCATGGACTGCAGGAGCAGATCCTGGGCCCCGGCGGAGTGGTTAACATTTCCTTGTAGGAGTCTAGTATGTCGTCCGGGCATTTTAGTGGGACATACTAGACTCCTCCTGGTGACGTCCTATCCCGATATTAGCCGGGGGAGCAAACTTGCCTTTCACGTGCGGAGGGAGGCAGCCCCTCGACAACGTGACGTGGTTGGCGTCCAGACCAGACTCGGCGCAGACCACGCAGTGCGCACGAGTCTCTTCGCATTGGGCGACCCTGTGTCCGCTTCTTCCGCAGCGGAAACACAGGGCCGACCTATCTACTCGCCCATCCGGGCACATAACAGTTATATGGCCCGTGTAGAGACACCGCATGCATCGTATGGGTCGTCTCTCACGGGCCGACACGACTGCCGAGCTGAATCCCACGCAGACGTGTTTCAGCTCGGTTAGCATAATCGCGACCGGGATGGGGCACTGGACGTAAGCTGCGCCCATCCCCCCCGGTCCGACACCAATACCGCCAGATCTGACTTGGTCGCGAGGGCAGTTGCCCGCGCGAGCGATGGCCTCCTCTAACATCCACGGCGTGACCGAATCGTCGAGTCCGGTGACCCGTATGTCACCTTTCTTCACGGGTCTGGCGACTTCGGCCACGCCGTCTAAAACTGGGGCGAGGGCCGCGGCCAGCCGGTCGGCCTTCTCGACGCCTTCCGGCCCTGGTGGCAGCTCCAAGAGTCGAGCGTCGTTGGCCGTCCGGACAATTCTTAGGCCCTCCCTGAGGCCCATCGCCTGAAGATCAACTGCCGTCGCGGCCTTTTCAAAGACCTGGCGGTAGGTCATTCCACTTTTCGCGGCATCGGGCAGCAGCGTCACCATGACTGCTGCCGCCTTAGCCTCCACCAACGGAGCCGGGCGTCTCGGAGGGGGTTTCCTCCGGAACTGAACCTAAACCAACATAACCCAACATAAGCCAACCCTAAGTGAAAAATCAAATGCACGAAAAAATCCGGCACACGTCCGCTCGCGACGACGGCCGTAGCGGGAATATAAGCCTATGACGACCCATTTTTTTTTTTTTTTTTTTTTTTTTTTTTTTTTTTTTTTTTTTTTTTTTTTTTTTTTTTTTTTTTTTTGATAACGCAGGGGGAATGTCTTTGGACACCGTCCTCGGGCTCTTCGGGGGTAGAGCCACATGCAGCGCAGAAGCATGCATCGAGGGTGTGTGGGACTCTCAGCGACCGGTTCTCCACGCTAGCTTCAAACAGAAGCAGTCGCGAGAAACCGATCGCCGAACTACCCACTAAACCTGAACCTGCGCCCCTGTATCAACGCTTTTACGGGGCGTCACGGGATCTAGAACAGAGTTACTGCACCGTGACGCCCCTACGCTCGGCAATACTGGACCACCCCGGTGGCAGGGTGATCCACCTCATCAATCAGGAGGGGAAGTCCGCTGCTACCCCCGTAGCAGCGGCCCCCTGTGATGGTAATTATGGGAGGTGGAGATGCGCGTAGCGGCGCCTTCGACCGCCGGTCCGCCTCCTACGGATGGGGTCCGCGTACGCGTCCTCCTCCCTAACTCTTTCGGCGGCCTCCTTCTGTGCCATGACGGACTCACAGAAGGAGGAAACCGCAAGCCAGGATTGCTGGCCCTGGAGCATCGCCTCGACCATGCTACGAAGCGAGCTCACAGGACCAGCGACGTTTTCTAAGAGGGACCTCTGGGGCCCCCAGGCGACGCACTCCACGAGCGTGTGAAACGCCGTGTCTTGGAGCGCGCCGCACTCGTGACATTGCGGGGAGGGCTCCCGCCCCGCGATTTGATGCAGATACTTACCAAAGCAGCCGTGCCCAGTAAGTATCTGCACCATCCTAAACGTCAGGGTCCCGCGTTTCCGCGAGACCCAACGAGCTAGGTAGGGGCGGATCGCCTCCACTGTTGCAATCCCGGCTTCTGGGGACTCCAGGTCCCTCTGCCAAATTCGGATCAGGGCCTCGGAAGCCTATGACGACCCAAACCTAACCTAACCTAACCTAACTACTAGTGCCCGTAGTCAATTCCAATTGTTTTTCAATTCCATATTTTTCTCTTATCAGAGGGTCTAGCACAATTTATGTTGCCCACATGAAATTTAGGTCTTGCTCCGCCAATGCCTTGGGTTATTTTATTATTAGCTGCGACAACAAAAGAGAACGCAGCCTTAAATTAGACATCTTATACATACCAGTGTTCATGGTGGAATTATCTAAATCGAGTTATTGATCTCACAAAACCATATTTCTGAAGATATAGATTGACTGAAATTCCTTACGAAAAAATTTGTTTTAGGTACCTACACAAATCTCAAGAATAATTATTATAACGAATGTTTTCCTAAAAAGTCATCTGGATTAAGACAATGTTTTATGTTATTACTTACTTCTGCCCGCGACTTCGTCCTCGTAGAATAGTTAAAAAAAAAAAAAAACCTCGAATTTGAAACATTGTTCATTCATTGCTCCGCACCTATTGATATTAGCGTGATTATATAGAGCCTATAGCCTTCTTCGATGAATGGGCTATCTAACACTGAAAGAATTTTTCAAACCAGACGAGTAGTCCCTGAGATAAGCGTGTTCAACCAACCAAACTCTTCAGCTTTATACTCGTATTAGTATAAGATATTAAAAAAAAAAAAAAAAAAAAAAAAACTTAAGAGTCAATCTTGAAACCGTCGTAATTATTGTTATTGTTGAGATTTGTGTATGGACCATAAGATTTGGTGAGAACGAATCCACACGCGACCACACGTCAGTGGACAAATGTTAATATTTGCATTGGTGTGTTTACAAGTTAACGACTGACATTGTGGATAGCGAATATAATTTCGTGTTGATCTCATGTGGAATAAATAAGCATTCGTGTTTGGTGTCAGGGCCGCCCGGAGGCGAACCTTCGACTCCACGACGACGCGTTTATAACACTTTTACGCGCCAACTTCTATGTCGGTTTTAATTTGCTGCATACATGACATATATGAATAATTAGAATATGCCGGGGACTTTGTCCATGCGCGGATTCAAATTCACAAAACTACCGCAGCTGTCGTTTTAGTGCAAACTGTGTCGGAAAAATCAAATTGTATGAACCCGACCAACTTCAAATTATTTCCGGGAAAAAAATCCCACGGATCCCAGGATAAAAAGTAGCACAGATTTACAGTCTAAGAATTTGCTCAGTAATTTTTACGTGAATCCTGAACAAACAGACAAGAAATCAAAAAAAGACATCTGGTTCTTCATCGTTTATATAAGCGATTCTAGTTGTTTCTTTTTAAATAGCTTCAATATACTAGCACTTTTACAGAATTTTATAATATTAAACTGTCAAAGGAACCTATCACAATTAAACGCTACTATAAACATATTTAAAGGTAAAAAATTATCAAAACGCTGCACGCATTTGATCACTGTATATCAATGTCAATGCGACTGAAGACACGAAACCTCTCTCTTGTAGCCAAAATACTGGCCTGTACTTAGAGGATTTTTTAGAGGAAAATTTCAGTCGCATTGAAAGGTGATAAACACAGGCGGCTCCAGTGTTTTATAAGATAATAAAAAGGTTCCCATCATTGACTTGAATGCCCACTACTCTATTTTTATAGGCACTTACTCCGCTGAGTCAGCGACCCGAGTGGGTCTCTTGGCCTCCGAAACAATAACATGCCATTTTTCCCGTCCTGCGCAGTCTCTTGCCAATTAGTGGTTCGAAGCTCCGACAGGTCAAGCTCCACTCTGGCTTTGCAGCAATATTAGGAAGCGGCCGTCCCAAATACGCTTGCCTCACGGTGCGATTCTCTCCCATCCGTTCTACAGTTTCTAGGTTGGTGCGGAACTTCCAGCTGCCACCTCTCTCTTTTTTAGACCCAGAATGTTACGGAGAAGCTACCTTTCCGCCACTAAAAGCTGATTCACCTCCTTCAGTGTAAGCGTCCAAGCTTCGCACCCATACAACAGGTTAGGACTTTATTTTGTATGATAGTATAGATCCTTTCCACAGATATTTTATTGATATACCTACTGCCAGTTATGTAAATAAGAGCATTAAGTACCTACGCTTACTACAAGGACAATAAGAGCCATTATATAGTTTAGGGTCAAAAACACTCTTATAGGGAAATACCCTACTTACAAACGGCATAAAATTAAACTAAAATGTACATACATATACCATTTTATGTATATATATCATCCATTATTGAGGATAATTGTGTTTATCAAAGTAGGAGATCTACAAAACTAGTTTGTTAGGTAGATAATGTTTCATCATTTTGTAAATGTTATCTTCTATTATTTATTACCTTTTTGCTTGGAATGAATGAATTAATGTAATATTTTATAATTTCATTTAAGTTTTGAAGATTTTAACTATGTTCCATTGGAGAGAAAATATTTGATAATTACAAGCCGTATAATAAACTAAAAGTTAACACTTCTCTAATTGCACTGAAGCAATGCAAAGTAAGAAGCGGTAACAAACTTCTCATTAATATAAGATATTTAACTAAAAATTCTTTACATACGTTTATATGATAAATATAAACAATCAGCAGACAAACACAGGTATTGTATGTCTCTAAATTAAGCAAGCATTGATTATGCAACGGATGACTCTGGGACCGATTACAGACACCCAGGCGGTAAATAACGGAGAAAAATCGTTACCGATACTTAGCACAGCAGGAATCGAACCCACCGAGGTCACAGGCAACAAACAAGCAAAGGCTTCACCCGCTCGACCACAGCGGCTGTTAATAAAAGTTTTGATCGGATATCTGATCACAAAAAAATACTTCACCACCTCTTACCATACCATAAAAAGGCAAAAATTAAAATGGTTCTAGTTGCTTTAGTCTTGACTTCAAAATTGTGATCTAATACTAAATATTAAGGAGCAAATTATATGGTTATTACTATGTAAATAAACCACTTCAAATGGGGTTTTGACTTTTTTTAGCAGTATAAAGTTATTTTTTTGTTATATTTTACCATAACTGATAATAATATAAACATCAGCCAAATTAAACTAAGTTAAAGAAATGATAGATAAATAAGAAATTGCAGACTAAAAATATATTTACTGTGTAGATTTTTGTAGCCTTTTTGAAAGCACGGAAACCCGTAATAAATTGTCATGTCCGTCTAGCCGTCTTTAGTCATGTGGGACTGTATGTAGGGTAATTCTCTAATTATATAACAGTTGTATATGATAGGAAAATTTGGCCACAAAATCCACACTAATTACGTCATCATAAGTGCTCTGTCAGTGGAGTAATCCTAAACAATTTCCGTAAATTTTTGCTAAATGTAAATACATTTATGAACATTAAAAATATTACTGTTGCCTGACCTCACATCTATTTCCAGATTGTTTGTTGTAAAGAAAATATTATAATAACAGTATCTTTGTATAGCCCGTAAGCCGATGAAATAATGGACATGTGGGAAACGATTATATATCCTTATCATTACAATAAAAGTGTGACTGAAGCCGTTATTACATGGATCACTTCCCTCTTTCAATTTGTCCCTCTTTAAAATGTTCACAGACTACCGCAGGACGCGATGTCGAGTGTCTGAAGCCCCACTCTCAAACGCATTATTACGTCGTTCATTTTCGTCCGATCAGCCCGAAAGTGTCGCTGAAATTTTAGATATAAGAAAGAAACTACTAAGATTTCTTTGTAACTACAATAATATAGTCTATATTACAGAAAAATAAATGGAACATACAATGGAAAATGTATCTAAATATGAAAAAGACACAAGCAAAAAAGTGCTAAACTGAAAACGAACAACGAAAGACGTTTGAGAGTAGGCCCTCTGCTCCGTTTCTCATTTCGTCAGTTACGAAAAGCCAAGCGGTACTGTCGAAATCTGCAAATATTTCGTACTAAATTAAATAGTTTTCAAAACAATACTCACCATTCTTTATAAAAGGGTTGACCTTTTCTACTTTTATACCGCAATAACAGAAGCCTTACATGTGTTCTAATAATTTTCTTAGCTTAACAAACATTTTGAAATTTCTTTTTAACGATCGCGTAGCTTGTTGTCAAAAGACTTGCGCAGCTTTAATGAAATTTATTCTAAGGCTTCTTTTCCTTGCATTGTACGGAAAGATATAATTATAAAATAGCGTGGAAAATACATTGTTATGTAGCAGCGAGAGGTAGAAGGCTAAATAATACTTCAGGTGGCAGAAAGTAGTATTCACTGGCGAGTGCTGATGTGAACTGATTTATTTTGGAAACGGTACCAATATCAAAAAGTCGTACTGCTAGTACAATGTATATATAGCACAATGTGTGACCGGGACGGATGATGTGCAAGAGAGATAGAGCAACTATTAATATGTGCGCTCCCGCGTTGCGCTAGCCAGTTGAGCCGTATCTGTACACCGTCGCGCATGCGCGTACACTTGCTTTTGAGAGGCTGTAAACATTTCGCGTAGTCAAATTGTTCCCGGTCGAGACTCCGTTCGCGTCGAGCTCCCGGGAGCACGCTTGCTCGTTTCGCGAGTGTTGTAGTGCGTTGTCCACCAGCCCTTCTTGGAGAAGGGTACCGGTGGCAACTGTGTTGTGATTAGAGACAGTGACTTATGCAGTGTTAATACTGTGTAATAGTGATACCGTTCCCTATGGCGGACAAGTCGCCAGGGAAACCTGCGGCTAGTAGCCGCGACCCGCGGCTGGTTTACAGGCCGATCGAGGTCACCGCACCGGAAAATGCTGCCACCACCACAACTCCCCCCACCGCAGGCGGGGCCCCGCTCGCACCCGCTGGATGTGTCCATCCGGACAGGGGCGACAGAGGCCAACGCCAGGTTGGAGGGAAGAGCCGAAGGTCTTCGTCTGATGAAGAAGAAAACCTTCCAAAAAGGAGGGATACGGCGAGCACGCCGTCACTACCGGCCCGGAAGAGGGCGGCGGAGAGGAGATGGCTTCCTCATCTGCCACCTCAGAGGCGCAGGAAGAAGAAGAGGAAACAGGCAGCGAGAGTTCATCGTCGGCAGACACAACACCTTCGCGCTCTACGTCATACGTGGAGCTGGAGAGTCTCGCCGTCGCCGGAACCGCCGCCGCCCCTACAACTTCCAGCCCATCGGGGATCAACAAGGATGCCACTGCCACCACTGGGAGCACCGCGGGCGAAGGTAGGCGTAGTCCTATTAACAATAATTATATGTCATTTGCGGAAATCGCGGCGTCGCCGCGCGTGAGCCCGACTCCACGGCCACGCACCCAGCCGGACCGACGGCGACCTCCACGCCGGAACAGGCCGGCGCCACGCCACCGACGACAAGCACGGGTCCACTGAAACCCAAAGGGTACCCACCAATAACGGTGGATGTCATGCCCGGGTGGACCCAACACTTCAAGAAGCTTCATTCCATACTAGGTCATGCTCCCAGCGGGCGCCCATTTGGGAAGGGGGCGCGCTTCATGCCAGCCAGCCCTGAGGAGTACAGGGTTGTGCAAAAATATCTAGTAGAGGCCACACAGGCAGACCCACAAATACAGTGGTTCTGTTATAGTGTGGCCTCCTATAAGCCGACAAAAGTGGCCATTAAAGGCCTGCCTCCGGACACGGATCCATAAAACGGCCCTAGAAGAGTGGGGCCAAGAAGTCATGTACATTAAACATATACCTGGCGTGGGAGGCAGACCTGGCTGCCTTTTCCACGCGACACTTAAGCATTAGGACCAAGAGGCGCTCTCCCGGCTGTACGCACGTACAGAACTTTTGTACATGCCGGGAGTTGTGATAGAGAGATGGCGGGGGGTAAGCGGGGTGGCACAATGCCATCGCTGCCAACGCTTCGGCCACTCCTCAAACAATTGCCACAGGGCGCCTAAGTGCGTGAGGTGCGCGGAGAAGCACCTCGCCTCGGAATGCCCCCGCCCGCGACAAGATAAGCCAACGTGTGCAAATTGCGGGCGGGCACACGCTGCTTGCTATAAAAGGTGCCCTGTGTACCTTAAGGAAAGGAGGAAGAGGAAGGCCTCAGTACCCCCACCCCCGCCGAGAGGCTATAAGACGGCCGAAAAGCGCCCGCCTAGGCCCATTAGGGCCGAACGCAGAGGGGCGCAGGCCCCACTCCCGCCGGAGACAGCGTACCCCCCATTCGCCCCGACTCCGGCCAATCATATACCAGTAACTCAAGGGGGCGGGGCAACATTGGCAGTGCCTGCCAATGACCCCACGGATCGGCACGCCCCCCTACCACAGCGCAGAAAGCAACACAGGGTGGGGCGTAAACACCGTCGGCGCGCGCGAATCACCGCACAGGAGGCGGGGCCGCGACCGAGAACAGCCCAAACACCGATAACATGCCCGAACTGCGAGAGTTGCGGGCAAAAAATGCTTAAATCCATGCAAGCGTTTGTTCACCGACAACCCGCCCAGGTCACGCCGGAGTCGGACGAAAACCAGACCAGCAGGAAGAAAAGGAGACAGTAGAGGTCGGAGTTGGCTGCCAGGCCGGTGGTGCCACCACAGCCGGAGCCACAGCCACCACAACCCCAACCACTGCCGCAAAGGCAGCCACGCAGCAGGACGAGGCGCGCCCCACTCCTGCCGCACCCACAACAGATAATGCAGGAGGGATCGACGCCAGGGACCCGCTCCAGATTATTCTCCAACGTCTGGACCGTATGGAGATGTTCTGCGGGGCCCTGACGGAACTGATCTCCACGATCGCCGCCGGGGGAGATCTCAAGGTGGCGGCGATCCGCATCCTGCCCCGAGTAATAGCTAATCCATAATGAATAACACCAGATCGGGGCAGCTAAGACTATTATATTGGAATCCCGGAGGAGTTGCGGGTAAAGTTGACCAGCTGCGCAGTCTCGCCCAGTCGCAGGATATACATAATACTCCTGGGCGAGACAAAACTCCGGCCTACTGCAACATTTAAGATGCCAAACTACATCGTGTATAGGTGTGATGAAGTTTCGCCGCAGGGCCAACCGTATAGGGGCACGGCGGTCCTAGTGAGGCGAGACATCGTACATGATGAGTTGCCGCATCTCGACTACCAGGAGCTCCGCACCATCGGGGTACTTATAAAGGCCGCGGGTAGGGAGGCGAAAATTTTCGCCGGCTACAGACCGCCTGGCCCCCGATGGCACCGCACTGACTTAGAGAGTATATTTTGTGGAACGACCCCCACAGTGTTGATGGTGGATTTGAACGCGAAACATCACGCATGGGGGTCAAGGGTTATAAACCCGACGGGCGGGAGGCTTATGCAGGACGCCGAACTCATCGGCCTCACGGTGCTCGGACCGGGTGCGCCTACCCATATCCCAAATAACACACGCCACAGTGCGGATGTGTTGGACATCGTAGTACACCGAAGTATAAGCTGCCCAATCCACGCACAGGTGCTGTATGACCTAGATACGCAGCACCTACCAGTACTTGTCACGCTTGCATTGGCGGCGGTGGCAGTGCCGCCGAGAGGGCAGCGTGCAAGAATAGATTGGGCAGCATACACTAGAAGTATGGAGGAAACTATTCCCCTAGATGGCCTCTCCGCCCCAGAGGAGGTCGAGCGAGCCACCAGGCTTATTATGGAGCGGATCGAGGCTGCTAGGGACGCCGCAACTACGATGTTCACACCGCGGAGCAGACGTCCAGAGCTCCCAGCCCGGCTCAGCCAGGACATCAGCCACAAGCGCGCACTCCGGCGCTTGTGGGCCAGAACCAGATGTCCGGTGCTCAAGACTAGGCTGAACGCCTTAACAGCCCAGGTCTCAGAGGCCGTGAAAGCATGGCGAGGCGAGACCTGGGATAGTGTTATAGACCGGGTGTCCGAACACGCCAGCACTTGACTTGCACTCATTAAACCGAGCTCTACAAAGGACGCCAATGCCCACGTACCCACTGCTGGATGCCCAGGGTCAGAGGCGGTTTGCGCCAATGGATCGTGCTGAAATTCTCGCCGACCATTTGGAGACGCAATTCCAGCCACACCCAGTCCCAGCAGGGGTATCGGAGGAAATACGGGAACACCACCAGCGCGTCGAGAGGGAAGCTACCGAGTTCCTATCGCGCCCACACGGGTCGCTCGGCGGGGAGGCGTTTATCTCCCCGGCCGAAGTCCGAAAGGCGGCGCTACGTCTCCCCAGGCGGAAAGCGCCGGGTTGCGATGGGACACCCACGGAGGCCCTGAGATTCCTGCCTAGAAGAGGCTTCGCGGCACTCGCGCGCCTTTTCAAGGAAATTCTCAGGACCAGCCATTTCCCCGACGCCTGGAAGACAGGCAAGGTCGTTATGCTCCCGAAACCAGGCAAGGATCGGCGCCTACCTGCGAGTTACCGGCTGGTTACGCTACAGCCACATTTAGCGAAGCTGTTTGAGCGCTTGCTGCTGCGGCGCCTGGCTCCACATATAGAGCCGCGCGCGGAGCAGTTTGGATTCCGCAGCAGCCACTCGACTACGCT
The DNA here is from genome assembly GCA_012273795.1 of Dendrolimus punctatus. Taxonomy (NCBI): domain Eukaryota; kingdom Metazoa; phylum Arthropoda; class Insecta; order Lepidoptera; family Lasiocampidae; genus Dendrolimus; species Dendrolimus punctatus. The sequence goes on along the minus strand of JAABVI010000061.1, from coordinate 157,890 downwards.
CCAGCTTGTGCGCGTGTTACACCATCTTGCCACATCCCTGAACGAGGGCCGGGACTCCGTCTGTGTATTCCTAGACGTCGAGAAGGCCTTCGACAGGGTGTGGCATAAAGGACTTATATATAAACTGATACAGACAAACACACCGCACGCTATTATAAAATTAATAGCGTCATTTTTACACGGCCGGGACTTTTATGTTTCGGTAGAGCAAACGACCATATCGCAAAAACGTACAATTACTGCCGGTGTTCCCCAAGGCAGCTGTCTGTCGCCAGCATTATATGGTCTGTATACAGACGACATCCCGACCCTAGAGGGCTCGCTACGACCCGAGGAATCGGATATAATGCTGGCGTTGTACGCAGACGACAGCGCCTATATCGCGACCTCTATGAATGCCGATCACGCAGCTCGCTGAATGCAGCGCATGCTCGACAAGATACCGGCGTGGCTGGACAGGTGGCGCATGGCGGTCAACGTGGGGAAGACTGCCGCGCTACTAGTCGCCCGCCGGCGCATCATGCCGAAGCAGCTCCAGCTTCGAGGCCAGGAGATCGAGTGGCAGACCTTGGTCCAATACCTCGGGGCACACATCGACAGGTCGTTGAGCATGCGGCTCCAAGTGGTAAAGGCTATGAACACCACACGAGCCGCCAGAGCCCTGCTCCGACCTGTCCTATCATTCAGACTGCCCCTGAGGATGAAGATTGGGGTCTACAAGACCTATCTCCGCTCGAGGCTCACATATGCAGCTCCGGCATGGTATGCGCTGTGCTCGGCCACCAGTAAGAAGCTGTTACAAAAACAGCAAAACATCACCTTGCGGATGTGCACGGACGCGGGTCGATACGTCAGGAATGACGTCATCGCTCGCGATTTGGGCGTCCCGTCAGTGGAGGACTTCGTGGCTATGTCGGCGCGTCGGTTGTTCGACCGCGCCGATAACTGCCGCCATACCCACCTGAACGGGATCACCCCGCTACATGCGCGACCCCCAGACGGAGGAAGATGGAAAACCTGGCTGTCAACCCCACGTGACCTCATCCGCCGGGATTAGGGTGATGTAAGAGGTCGCGATTTATGCCCCTAACGCCACAGATAGGCCACCAGACGCCAAAGATGGCCAACTGAAGCCCGGGAAGGCCATCGAAAGCCATGACTGGCCAACCAAGCCGCTGACGTAGCCCACGCAAAGCCCGTGAAGGCCAACGAAAGACGCGGATTGGCCCGTGCGAGCTGCCGACACCACGGCGGCTCCCATACACAGTTACCGGAGGGTAGAGGCCCTCTGAGCTGCAGCTGGGGCAAAGAGCTTAGCTCGAAGCCCCCTCACCAACGCGTCGAGCATTCGACGTTGTTGAAGATAAGCGATATGATGATGCGCTAGCCAGTAATTCGTTGTCCGCTGCCATGACTAGACGTATGCAGCTTCAGTAGATAAAACGACTGATTGTAGAATAGTCTGTTGAAACTTGAAACAAGTTGTAATACCATCAGAGGGATCGACCGAACTAACTCACTTTGAATGAAAGTCCTAGAACCGAATGGACACATTATTCAGTGACATTGAATAATTGAAGTTTTTATTTATACGAATTACTTTTGTTGATTCATCCAAATTGAAATACAGCAGAACCTCTTTAAGTCGAACGTGAAGAGAGACGACCAGAAATCGAGTTTAGAGATTTCGACTTGTAGAGAAATTGAAAGGTTGTAAAATTAAATGTTGCTATGTTCGAGATACAGAGGTCCAATTTATTTTTTCGAGTTATAGAGGGAAAACGAGTACTGAAGGGAGTCATTAATTATTTCGACTTATAGAGGGTTCAGATTTTAAGTAGGATAAACGCAGTTGAAATGAGAGCTTTGAGAAGTATATGTACGGTTAGCTTGAATGATAGGATAAGAAACAGTGTGCTAAGGGAACGATGTGGTTTGAAAGAAGATGTAATAACAAGAGTTGAAAAAGGAATGTTAAGGTGGTTTGGGCATGTAGAGAGGATGGATGAAAATAGAATCACAAAACAGGTATATGACAGTATTGTCAATGGTAGAGCTGTTGCCGGTAGACCGAGACGAACATACCATGAACAAATATCAGAGCTGTTAAAAAAAGGTCAGGTAAAAAGCATTTCAAATAAACGCGCATGTATGAAGAGGTTAATGAAAGTAGGTGAAGCGAAAGTGGTTTGTCAGGATCGTCGCAAGTGGAGATCCATAGTCTCTGCCTACCCCTATGGGAAACAGGCGTGATTTTATGTATGTATGTATTTTAACCAACGGAGGTTTTGGTTTTGACGGGAAGGGAACACAATTTTTTTCGAGCCTGGGAGGTTTTCAACTTATCAAGGTTCGAGTTAAACAGGTTGTGTACTAAAATGAATTGTCTAAAATAGTTGAATAAATATATAAATGACTTGTCCTAATCTAGATTTTTCGCATACCTCGTCGTTCAAGGCGTTTATTTTCAATGTGCACTTGAACTTTTCTGATTGTGTACATTTTTCAACATAGACAAGCGTGTTATTATATTCATTTTTTGAAAAACAGACTTCCGCTACACTTTCACCCGTAGGCCGGTCTCTGTAGTCTTCTTAAAAAAATAATTAAAAGAAGGGCTGCGACTTAACAATCCGGTACACAAATGTTAAGTTGTTGGTGGGCGAAGTGAATAGGGGGAGGTATACTCACCCCTACGAGAACCCCTAAGGTCCGGAGGGTTTAAATTTTTTTTCGTTTATAATCATAAACTCACTTATTTATGTTGTAAAATTATGCCACTTTTGATAATAAAAAACCGTGATTTGATTTTATGAATGTACTCACGAATTGTTTATGAATGTAGTCATGAATAACATATAACCGCCAGAACTTTTTATAACACTAAAACTGTTTTTAATGTAGAAATAAACTTTCAAATTTAATTGACGCATAAATACAAATAAATGCTAGAGTAGGTAATAGACATGTATAATAATCGACTGATTAAAACGTGACAGTTTTTACTGTCACTTTTGTTTTTAATGGCTTGGCTAACAAGGTGTGATGATAAAAATAAATTAATCGATATGTCATTAATACTTATCGATTTGTAATTAAGAAATTCGAAATCATGTAGCTCACGATTTAGAATTATTTAATAATTTTCGGAAATCGATAAATATTTCTATGAAAAAAAATATTGTTTTCTTACCACCTTTATTGCCGCCATTTTATTCCTTTTCTCTAGTAGTTGAGTGAATGTGTTTTCTTCTGTTAACTTTTTATTTTTCTACGACTTGTGCTGCGTTTTATAATAATTTTGATTCTTTTTACGTTGACTACTGGCTTTCTTTTAGATTTTTGTTTAGTTTTCCATAAAATACATTTATAAAGTTACTTAATTTATATAGACACCATGTTCTATTTAAAGAGCCGAGGAAGCGTAGTCAGTGTGCCGCGGCAGCGGCCGGCGAGTGCCGGAACCGACTGGTAACCATTTACTATTTATTTTATACACAAACAGTCGGTTATGTTAGGTGATATTTAGACCAAAGCGCACGAGCCGAGCGAGCGAAGCGAGCGTGCCGCGGCAGCGGCCGGCGAGTACCAGAACCGAGTGTAACCATTTACCTTTTTTTTTACATACAGAGAGTTACGACACCTTGAAAGTCTCATATGAAACATTTGTTTTATTTATCAATTTAGTGGACGACTAGCAAGTTGGCTTTTAATATGATAATGAATCAGTATATTAATAATATCGATTTTATTTCAATTTCAATACACTGCTGATTTTTTTTAAAATATTGGTTAAATATAAATTAATGCGATTACGTAAAAAAAAAATCGTCTTTATTGGTCGCCATTTTGAATGGTTACTCTTGTATTGTATACAAATGTGCTCTATTGTGCTTTTTCTTCATTTTTCTCCAATTAAGCTGGTTTTTGGGTTATTTTGGCTGTTTTTATGTTGATTACTGGTTTTTTTGGAACTTTGAAAGGATTTTTCGATTTCGGACCTATAATAGAAGTGCAACATTAGCGAAAAAATCAGTGAAAATAAGTGAGGTTATGTTTATTAAAAAAAGTTTATTTCAAGATCGCCGGACCTTAAAGGTTGAAGTAAAGGTAAGTATGCCTCTCCCCCTCCCCATTTCACCACCCCGCTACATAAAATTCGAATACCGGAAAGCTATACATTTACCAAAAGAAGCTTAAACAGTCATTGTGTTGGAACAGTGGATCATTTTTTTTTAAATTTTAATTTAATCAAGTTTTATTTTAACTGTAGTAAGTCGCGGTAGGGTAATCGAGAGCGCACGCGTCCTAAACTCAAAGGTTCCGGAACGCATGCTACACTTAGCCAGATTTGTAACCTAATGTGCATATTGTTACAATTGCCACGTGCGGTGATGGAAAACATCGTGATGCATCTTGCACATCGAGATAACCGATGTGTCAAACCTGCCAATCCGCCTTGGACAAGCGTGGCGGGTATAATGTCCATTCCCTTACAGTGGGAGGCCCGAGCCCAGCAGTGGAACAGTTTGGGCTGTTATCATTTTATTTTATATATTTCGAGTGGTATTTCCTTGCCCAAACATTTTCATAAAAGCATTCGTCGGCAGCGTACAGCGTCGCACCGTACGCAGCCACCTTAAACATTATAGCAAATTAGCGAAGCCTATGGCCACCTAAGCTGCTATGAACAGAGCCGTGCATTCTTTGCGTTTTGTAAGTCACACATAGTTAACTTTTGAAGGAGAACAAGTCCGTTTCCGCATTGAGTGAATTATTACAAGAGTCAAACGCTATCAAGTGCATATGTCCTGGCCAGGACTCAAACCCAAACCCTGTGAGTATGGGCCGCATTATCTTGAAAAATATTATGATTTCTTAATGCTTTTAATAAATTAATAGAGTACCAATTATAAAGTGATTGCTATTAATGGTATAGTTTACCCACAAAGTAGAGACATACAGGGTGATACAATGAAGTAGAAAACAACAGGCGCGCCACTTTCGTAAATATATCTATACTCCAGCAAGTCCGCTATTAGGCGAGACTAATTTCGATAATTACTAATTATATTTAAGTGCGACATCAAACATCATGCAAGTATCAAGTTGCTTTAGATACGACATAAGCATTTTGTCGTATTATGTGATAATTTAATAATAATGACCAGGACTTTGTGAGCAAGAGCTTTAACACCTTGTAATAATTAACAGAACAATTTGATTAAAAGAAGCTATCCATCCATTACTATTACAAACCTATCATGTCGGCTGTTGTTTTGTAATTACTTGTTTCATATATACTGTGAAATGTTGGGCTGTTGGAGGGATGGCGAGGTGTTCTAAAAATGCTTGTGTCGAGTGAGAAGGGTCAGAGTATAAAATGTGCTAGCTACTGTTTTTTTATTAACACAAACCCTTCTGAGTTGTTGCAAGTATTACATAGCTACGGGACTACAAACTGACACAAAAATGTTTCGTCCATACATGTCACTGCGCTAGCCGCCAACTGCATGAAGGTTGAATTTACGCAAGACGTCAAATTAATATGCTTTCAACTTATTTAACACGTGTTCTTATTAATTGATTGATGTTTTATTAATGAAGACATAATATTTGCATGTTTTACCAATTTTGATGAAATCCCTATTAATATTATAAATGCGAAAGTAACTCTGTCTGTCTGTCTGTCTGTCTGTCTGTCTGTCTGTCTGTCTGTCTGTCTGTCTGTTCCGTTTTCACGTAAAAACTACTGGACCGATTTGGCTGAAACTCAGTATATATATATATTTTCGATACCGAGGATGAACATAGGATACTTTTTATCCCGAAAAATGGGATAGTTTCCGGGATAACATGATATTTGTCTGTTTGTTTGTTATGCTTTTACGGAAAAACTACTGGACCGATTTGGCTGAAATTCGGTACGTATGTAAATTTAGTACTGAGGATGGATAAGGGGTAATTTTCATTTTGGCCTTTTTGGTAATTTTGGCCTATTTGGTAATTTTGGCCTTTTTGGTCATTTTGGCCTTTTTGGTCATTTTGGCCTTTTTGGTCATTTTGGCCTATTTGGTAATTTTTCCTTTTTGGTCATTTTGGCCTATTTGGTCATTTTGGCCTTTTTGGTCATTTTGGCCAACTTGGTAATTTTTCCTTTTTGGTCATTTTGGCCTATTTGGTCATTTTGGCCTTTTTGGTCATTTTGGTCAATTAGGTCATTTTGGCCTTTTTGGTCATTTTGGCCTATTTGGTCATTTTGGCCTTTTTGGTCATATTGGCCTATTTGGTCATTTTGGCCTATTTGGTCATTTTGGCCTTTTTGATCATTTTGACCTTTTTGGTCATTTTGGCCTATTTGGTCATTTTGGCCTATTTGGTCATTTTGGCCTATTCGGTCATTTTGGCCTATTTGGTCATTTTGGCCTATTTGGTCATTTTGGCCTTTTTGGTCATTTTGGCCTATTTGGTCATTTTGGCCTATTTGGTCATTTTGGCCTTTTTGGTCATATTGGCCTATTTGGTCATTTTGGCCTATTTGGTCATTTTGGCCTTTTTGATCATTTTGACCTTTTTGGTCATTTTGGCCTATTTGGTCATTTTGGCCTATTTGGTCATTTTGGCCTATTTGGTCATTTTGGCCTTTTTGGTCATATTGGCCTATTTGGTCATTTTGGCCTATTTGGTCATTTTGACCTTTTTGGTCATTTTTGGCCTATTTGGTCATTTTTCCTTTTTGGTCATTTTGGCCTATTTGGTCATTTTGGCCTATTTGGTCATTTTGGCCTATTTGGTCATTTTGGCCTATTTGGTCATTTTGGCCTATTTGGTCATTTTTGGCCTATTTGGTCATTTTGACCTTTTTGGTCATTTTGGCCTATTTGGTCATTTTGGCCTATTTGGTCATTTTGGCCTATATGATCATTTTGACCTTTTTGGTCATTTTTGGCCTATTTGGTCATTTTTCCTTTTTGGTCATTTTGGCCTATTTGGTCATTTTGGCCTATTTGGTCATTTTGGCCTATTTGGTCATTTTGGCCTATTTGGTCATTTTGGCCTATTTGGTCATTTTGGCCTATTTGGTCATTTTGGCCTTTTTGATCATTTTGACCTTTTTGGTCATTTTGACCATTTTGATTATTTTGGCCTTTTTGGTCGTTTTTGCCTATTCCGTCATTTTAGCCATGTCGGTCACTGTGGTCTTTTGGTCATTTAGACCATTTTGGCCTTTTTGGTCAAGTTTTGTAATTTATTTTGTTGACAGATAGACGGGGCATGGTATATATAATTAACGATATAAAATGAAGTGAATCTTCTGTGCGCAAATACATAAAAATGTAATATAATATAACCTGTAGCACTTGCTCTATAAACAAGAGTCACGCACGAGAGGTTAACCCGCGGCGCAGCCGCAGGGTAAACTCTAGTTTAAAATAAATTCAATGTCAACTTGCGTATTTTATATAATACTAACTTTTGTCCGTGGCTTCGGTTGCGGTAATATAATTTTTATAAACAGAGCGAAGGAACGCCCTCTGAGAGTAAATACCAGACGCTCTCTGTGAAAATTAAAACAATTGATAAGAAAATAGGCTATGTGCTATTCCAGATTATAAATTATCTCTATGCCAGCCGTTCTGGCGTGACTGACCAACAAACACGCGTTCAAACATTCGCATTTATAGTTAGTAATAAGGTTTGAAATTCAGTATCGTCATCTTTTACTTACACGTTGTGATTGAATATAACATACATACAAACGAAACGCAATAGTGTAGAATGTGTGACATATATTAAATATAAATAAACTACTGTTGTAATAATAATAAATAAATGATTATTATAACAATGATATATTCGATAATATACAGTGAAACTTGGTTGGTAATTAATTACCGCATTTTTAATTTATTTATACCACCATATCATTAAACCTTCCCCGCCCGTCCTATTCTCGCCGCATCAAGTAATTTGCAAAATTACATTAAAAACGCATGAAAAGAGATGCAATCCCCGTTCCGTCTCAGTACGTCGCTCGCACCACACGCATTAATTTCACCGCTCCGTCGTTATAAAAAAAATCGCTACTACAATTTAGACTGTGCGCACGTCTCGCGAAGTGACATAAATATATAAATAAGTGAAAAACTCTTCGGACCTGTTGTTGACCTGGAGCAGAAGAAGAGAATCAAGAGCAGCTGCATCCGGTGAGTTCCTTCCACCCCCATTGAACCAATATACAGTCCGCAAAAACCTCAAAATCAAATGGTGATTTTATTTTCCCACCATTGGTTAAGTGGGACCTGGACAATTGAGAAACTTCTATAACTGGAACTCATGCTGAGGTCCCAACACTTTGGCACTGAATTACCCTTGTTAGTGGGACGAAGCAAACCTCTACCTATATCTGGGATTCGTTCTTTCGATTTATCATCATAGTCAAACTGACTTTCTATAACTGAGACAGCGAGTGAATTTTATATACTTAGTACTCTGTGACTGAGATAACATCGTTTTTTTTGTTGTTGACTTACTTATTCATTTTCTACCCGCAAATTCATAACTAACTGTTGTGGCAGCAATGGTTAGATAGAAAGGTTTAAAAATATGAAAGGGTATAGTTCAAAGCAAATTTATTTAATTTAATAATCGCACCTCTATAACTAAAACAACCTGCATTCTGACCTCTATTAATAGAACCATCTGTAAATGAGACATATTTATTTATATCTGGATCTCTGAGGCACGGGGTAAGTGGTACCTCTATAAGTGAAACCACATTGCAGGTCTCTTGACTTAACCAGGTTTCAGTGTAATAATGACGAATGCAAATAAACGTACACACTGTAATCATCCATTTTAATAACTATGAAGTGAGTAAATAATGTAGTCGGGGTCGATAATAATTGAATAGGGCAGTCTGGAGGAGATAAGACCGCCCATTGTACTTCGATGTATGTGTAATAAAGTTATTCTTTCATTCATATAAAACGAGTTGGCAGAGACGAAGGATCTCTCTCCACTTGGACGATTGTGACAAACACCTTTCGCTTCGTCTATTTTCATTAATCTCATCATACATACACGTTTATTTGTTTTACCGTAAAACTACCACTCAAAGAAGGACTTGTTTTGGGAGGACAGTATATGGTATAGGTACAATATACTATCCCTTTTTTGATTAAGGAAAATCCGATTGAGGACCTAAGCAAGGGCAAGGACAAGGGCAGAATCTTGAGGGGATAGTTCGCGAACGCGATTATGTTGGATTCGCCAGGTCAGGTTGGCACTAGCACGCCCAGTAAAAACTGGTGCCATGCCATTGCCACTCGCCGGTTAGGGATACCCACTAAATCCCCGGGGTGTTCAGTCCTGCGCCTTATGCCAGGGCTACGGGAAAGCGGAAAATGGTCCCAACCCCGCGTATCTTGGCAAGCGGGACCCTCACACACAGGCCGCTTCCACTGCCTGAGGACTTCTTTTATCCCCCATCATCATCTTCTAGGTCTAGCACGGCGTGGGGCGGTTTGGTGGGTTGGGCACATCGGTTATGTCGATGTTGTCGAGGCCTCGTCACGATGTTTTCCTTCACCGTTAGCACGTGGTAATTGAAACAATAAAATCCCACTTATCCCACATTTGCCACGCAGCGTCTAAATATAGGACTTCAAGAGTAGTTCGAGTTGTCTAGTTTAACACGCAAACAGCTGGGAGCGGCGACCAACTTCCTCACAATTACTAAACAAGTGGGCAGCGGACAGTGGCCGCGGCCTTCGGGCCCGCTTACTTACACTCACTAATGTCATTTATCTAATAAATGTCTGGTCTTTGTCTGCTTGAACACGTTTAAGGGCCTCCGTATACTTTCGACCAGTTCTGAATCCTAAATAATAATTTACTCCTGCGATGACCCCGTCTAAGCTCACCATTGCCATTTATGAAAAGCTATTATTGTACTAATAACACATTTTTATACCGCACTTGTCAGAAATACAATGCTCTATTCAATGATGTGGGCCCTTTTATATCAAATTTGTTTAAGTTCAGGACTCAAAAGGAAAAAACTGAATAAATTACGCTCTACATTCTGCGAATTTCATATATATTTTGACTTCGGTTTTTTATTTATTTTGTTTATGAATATAGTGACTTTTTATATTTGACATGTATACATGGCGACATGTTTTGGAAAAGGGGTGGTAGCCATCCAGTCGGGCAAATAGGGGGCCTACCACCTGGCAAAAACATCGTAAACTAAACTTAGTTTCAAACATAAAAACAGACACAAGAATTGATTTTATATATAGAAATTTAAATAAATCAAAATCATCAAATTTCTTTTAAGCATTCTTAATATACAAGTATGTGTGAGTGAGATATAAATGTGAATTAAGGCGGCCCCTTAAAATACCTCATTTCTCAAAATAATAGATTTATAACGTATTAATTATCATGATAATTATTTTGTAAACTCTATCAACTACATTTTTATACTATAATTTAAAAATAAGAAGCGAGGAATGTTTTCTCGATTTTAGAAACTAATTCTCGCCACCTATAAAAATCACTAAAATATTCTAATTTATTTAAATTTTTATTAACCTCATAAACAAGAGTGTAATATATTTAAAACAAAAACTATGCCATTTTTAGCGCTCAAGTATAATAATGATATTAATATTCAGAAATATTACATTTTAGATTTTAAAAATCTTGATCTTCTTGTTACATGCCGTCAAAGAAATGAGCACACCTGCCGGTCGTAAAAACGCAGTTTATTACCTTTCTTGCATTCGGAGTTCTTTTGTTTGCTTCGTGTTTAAAATTTGAAATTAAGAAAAACATCCTATTGTTATCGTACTTGTTTCATGACCGTCATTAGTGTCGAACTAATCCTTGTTGTGATTGCATTGCGTCGAAGCTTGCCAGTTATGCGGATTAACTCATTGACGCGGTCCATTGATGTATTGTACAGTTTAGTATAACACAATGCCCGAACGGAGGGGTGGGGCAGTCAAGCGACGATTACGATACGAGTAAGACGTGTGTAGTACATTCGAAGAGCGATATAGTGACGGACTTTGCGCGTGTTATTGAATTGTGCAGTTTGTACAGGCTGTGTCCAGTCATAATTGCGCCTGTTTTATACGTGTTTGTTCAGTTCTAATAAACTCTATAGTAATTCCAACGGCGTCTTGATTCGAGTCCTGTGTAGCTTGTTACATTATTATACTGTGTACCAATTATGAGGTAGTTTGTCAACAATGACATAGTTCACCCTATACGGTTATGATTTTAAAGACGTGCCTAATCCTTAGTTTACATATTTATACTGAAAAATATAAAATATGCTTTAATAACATAATAATATTTTAACCGTCAGCCCTTTTTCAATAAACTAAAATAGGGCACGGAGGGTTCTCCGAATACCTGAGCCGGTGAGAGTTGAAGGAGAACCCTTCGTGCATATGCGAAGAGGGCCGTCCCGAGACGGTACCTCATGTAATGTTCTCTGGCCCAGTGCACGCCCGCCTTAGGCATGATTTTGAGAGCAGGACAAAGACTCTCGTCACCTACCAGAATATGGAAGCTCTGATGGCCAAAATACACTACAAAGATTACATAAAACTACGCATAAAAATGATAGAAATAGTGATAGCAAGAAAAAAAAGATAGATTTTTAACAAGACTTAAAATTAACTGTTTATAAATAAGATACTAAAAGAGTGTGTAACAACGATAGAATAAGTAATATATTAAGAAGAAAAAAAAGTAAGAAATAGAATAAGTAACAATGTACTTATGATGACCCGACAGAAGGAGAATGTTAAGTAGTCTAACAATTGCAAAACACTGTAATAAATTATTTTTAGATTAAATACGTATGGAAAAATAGTACAATTAAATAGCACAGTAATTACAAGACAAACTGTACGGTGTAACCGCACAGGTTAGCTGCGACTTCCGCGGACGCGTCGAGTCAGTTCACGACCATCACGCGCCGATGACACTCATGTCATTTTGAACTCAATTAAACTCGTTTATATCAAGTTATCTTTCATTTATTACGGTGTTGGGATTCACCCAACACAAACTAAGGAAAAGGAAAAATGTATAATATAATGTGTGTATGTTTTTATATCTTAAAAGAATTAAGATATAAAAACATAAAGAAGATGAAAAAGACCTTGACAAATCTAGTTCGTCAGGATGGCGGAAATAAAAATAAAACAAAGTCCCTTTAAAAAACTCTGCGTGTGACCATTATTAATGTTCCTTTAAAAAGGTAAGTGAACAGGTTGTGATATTGATTAACCAACTTGTAACGTGCTTAATATAAAATGGCGCGGGAGGCGCCACTGTGCCGCTGTCTACCCCTCCCGCTCCCCATGTATACATGGATATCGGCGTCTGGGCCGGCCGTCAGTCCTCTGTTATGTCTTACTGGCCCCCAACGTTTTGGCCCGCGAATCCGGTTCGTTCTAGTAATTGTATTAACAATTTCATCTCGCTGTTGCTTGACGAGTTATACGTATACCTTCGTTTGTGAATATGCCGCCACGAAAGGATCGAGCGCGCACGGAAAGAGACGATTCGAGTTCTAGTGGTGAATCTGTGAAATCCGCAGTTTAAACGGTTACAGAACCCGTGTTTATGACCGGAAACCAGCTTTCTTCGCTTTTTGCCGCTTTTTCAAAGGTGCAGGCTGAGGCAAACCAGAAGCTTGTGGAGTCTCTCCTGGCATCGCACGTAGGAGGACCGTCCAATGTGAACTCCGCCACCGCTACTACGTCACCGTTTTTGTCGACGTCACTCACTCCAGGAAACTTATCTACGTGCACCGCACGCTTCGATGGTTCGTCACTCACTCCAGGAAACTTATCTACGTGCACCGCACGCTTCGATGGTTCTTCACATCATCCAGAAGCCGTGGAAGCATTTATAGATGTGGTGGAGATATATAAAGAGTGCACATCTGTCAACGATGATATGGCACTCCGAGGGCTCCCCATGTTACTTCACAGCGACGCAGCCGTATGGTGGCGTGGGATAAGAAATGATGTCGTATCATGGGCGGACGCCGTCAGACGCCTACGCTCAATGTATGGAATACCACGTCCTGCGTATAAAATTTTTCTAGATATCTTTGCTACCGAGCAAGGCTTAGAACGTGCCGATGTACTTATTGTACGGTTACGAGCTCTATTTGCAAAGATGCCTTACCAGTTGCCAGAGGAGGCGAAGTTGGACATGATAAAATGGCTTACTTCACAAAAGGATACGGAAACGATTACCTAGAGATCTTGTGAGTACCATTGAATCTCTTATCGAGAGGTCTCGAGCCATAGAGGACTCCCTCTTGGAGAATTCAGACTGTTATCATGCATCTACGCCGCTTAGCGAGATCGCCGCGTCACTGTCGCCGAGTTCCAGCGTCGATGGACGGGGATACGCCGCTTCGGGTTCGACGCCAGCGCGTGTGGCCGCCGGGGCCGCTGCGCCGAGTAATGCTCACGCCCGCGCGCGTCCTTTGTCTTCGATCTCTCATCGTAGTGCTCAAAGTGTACACAAAAGTGTTATCAGTGATAGTGATAAGAGGCAATTTTGTGTTTATTGCAAATCGCGTGGTCACGTCCGTGATGCATGTGTTAAGTTAAATAAAAAGGCTTCGTCTGCTTTAGGTAGTACATCTTGTTATGGTTGCGGTGAAAAGGGCCATATTAGAATAAATTGCCCTAAATGTATTCAGAACGTTAGTAGTACTCTAAATGACAATGTTAAAATAGAAAATGTATTTTCCTCTGTGTATGTTAACCATAGTCTGTTCCATTCACGTTATGTTAATAATGATATGCACGGTCGGCATCGTACAAGTGAGTATACAGGGGTATACCGGCACCGCGTTATTAGATACCGCAGCACGTCGTAGTATCACGAGTAGTTCACTTTACTCTTTATTGAAAAGTAGTGGGTTGAAATTCCGCACTGAGGTTATGTCAGTAAAGCTCGCGAATGGTATTGTTCGAAATGCCCGAGTTCTACTGACTACGGTTGACGTTCGACTTGCTGAGCTATCGGTGCCTATCGAGTTTGTTGTTTTACCTAACGCGATTAATAATGAAACGCTCTTAGGCATAGATTTTATTATGAAAGCTAAATTAATTCTTAACTTTTCTAACTTGACTTGGTACACAGCTGACCGGCCCCGGATTTTTCACCCTCTATCATGGGAATCTGTAAACGAACCTATTGAGTGCGCCTCCGTTAACCTGTTGCGTGCAGATGAAGGCGTCACACTGTCAAGTTCGGAGAGGTCTCGCTTGGATAATTTGTTAGGTGAGTATTCTGATATTTTTAATGTAGTCGGAGAGCCAACCCCATTTGCCGAGCATCATATAGACACTGGCGATCACCCGCCTATAGCTATACTACCGTACCGCGTCACGCCAGCGAAAAAGGAGATCAAGCGCGCCGAGTAAAACCGCATGTTGAACGAGGGCGTGATTGAAGAGTGTGAGTCTCCTTGGGCGGCCCCATGTGTACTCGTGCCTAAACCTAACAATACGTATAGGTTCTGTATAGATTATCGGAAGTTAAATTCGGTTACTAAAACAGACTCGTATCCTATGCCGCGAATCGACGAGCTGCTGCAGTCGACCAAGAGGGGTTGTGTGATGAGCTCATTGGATTTTCGCAGTGGATACTGGCAGGTGAGCACTACGGATCGTGACAAAACTGCATTTGTCACTCCTTTCGGTATTTATCGTTTCAAACATATGCCGTTCGGCCTTAAAAACGCGCCGGCGACGTTCCAACGATTAATTGACAGATTTAGATCCGGTTCCACCCTTAGTGGTAGGACCGTTCTAGGATATTTGGATGATCTTTTAGTCATTTCAGAGACTTTTGAGAGTCATATATCTGATTTACGTGCGGTATTCGAGCGCCTCCGGGTTTTCAAATTGCGGGCAAACCGTGACAAGTGTTCCTTTGCCCGGGAGCGGCTCAAGTACCTTGGTCACGTGATATCACGAGATGGAATATCTCCGGATGAAGACAAGGTGCGTGCTGTTCGGGAAATGAAAGAACCGACTAGTCTCCCACAACTGCGTACTTTTCTTCAGACTTGCTCCTGGTTTCGTAAACTCATGCCAGAGTTTTCAAAGGTAGCTGAACCTCTTACACGTCTTACAAAAAAAAAGGCAAGTCTGGAGGTGGGGTGAAGAACAAACTACAGCTTTTGTACAGTTGAAGACTCTCCTAGCTTCTCCCCCCATTCTTGTTCAACCGGATTATTCAAAGTCCTTTATTCTTCGGACGGATTCAAGCCACTTTGCCCTGGGCGCAGCTCTACTCCAGGGGGAGACCCCTCATGATGAGCATCCGATCGAGTACGCCAGTCGTCTTCTGACACCAGCTGAATGCAACTATTGTACTACCGAGACAGAGGGCTTGGCCGTGGTCTGGGCCGTGGAACGATTTCGTGGGTACATCGATGGTCACCAGGTTTTCGTCAAGACTGATCATCAGCCCCTAAAGTGGCTGTTGTCGCTCAAGTCGCCTAGTGGGAGGCTTGTCCGTTGGGCTTTAAAATTGCAGTCTTTCGATTTACACATCGAGTACACTCCAGGGAAGGCTAATGTCCTGGCGGATACGCTTAGCCGCCCAGTTGTAGATGATGCGTCGATGTCTGCATGTGAAGTCTGCCCCGTGAGTATCGACTTACCACGGTGGGACACCACCTTGACCCGCGAAGCGCAACTGGAAGACCCTGAGGTAGCTAAGATTCTTAAGGACTTAGAAAGCTCCAATGAATTGTTAGTTCATCGATGGACAGAGAGAGGCTATCTTCTGAATCAAGGGGTATTGTACAGATTTGTAGACGAGTCTGATTCTGAGGAACCACAGTTGGTTGTACCGGAGAGTTTGCGAAGCAAGGTCATGTACGAGTGTCACGATTCGCCAACCGCCGCTCATGGAGGCATCCAGCGAACTATTCATCGTATCGTTCAACAATTTTATTTTCCTGGTATGCGACGCTATATTGCCGAATACCTGAAGACTTGCACCGAGTGTCAACGGTATAAATCGTCGAATATGAAACCCCCCGGTTTGCTTCAGACCCCAGTTCCAGCTCAGCGTTTTGAGGTAATCGCCGTTGATCTCTTTGGACCCTTGCCAAAAGGACCCCAGAGTGAGAGATGGGTCTTAATAGTAGAAGATATCGCTAGTAAGTGGGTCGAGCTTTTTGCTCTCACTCAAGCTACAGCTGAGAGTTGTGCGAAAGCCCTTGTTGGTGAAGTTTTCATGCGTTTTGATCTCCCAAGACGCATGGTTTCTGATAACGGCGTGCAATTCGTAGCCGACGTTATGCAGAAGGCTTTGTTTGTTTTAGGAGTAAAACAAAATCTTGTCCCTCTCTATCATCCGGAGGCTAATCCCGTAGAGAGAAAGAATCGTGACCTTAAGAGTCAACTCGCCATTCTTGTTGAAGGAAACCATACACAATGGCCGGAGGTTTTACCTTTTGTCCGATTTGCTTTCAATAGTTCCGTCACTATTTCTACAGGATATACTCCGGCTTTTCTGACTTTTGGTCGAGAGCTTCGTTCTCCTTTATGTGTTCAGGCTGATTTACGGGCGGTCATCGAATCTGAAAACTTCGTACCTCAGATTACGCCGTATCTTATAAAACTGGCAGATTCTCTCTTTAGAGCTAAGGAGAACATCGAGCATCACCAGGATATCCGAAAGGAACTGGCTGATGCAGGTCGTCGCGACCCAGATCCATTCGAGGCAGGTGACCTTGTATTAATGAAGACTCACGCACTAAGTAACGCTGCTAAGGGTGTTACATCCAAGTTTGCCCCGAAGCAGGACGGTCCGTATGTCATCTCCAGGAAGGTGAGTCCAACTCTTATCTTCTATCATCGCAGAAGACCGGAGAAGTCGTTGGTAAGTATCACATGTCGGATCTTCGTTAATACCACGATAGAGATGGTGAATATCCGGAACAGGTCGCTCCAAAGCGTCAAAGAGGTCGACCGCGGAAGATTCGTTCTTAGACGTTATTTCTGTTGTTTGTCCAATCGGGAAGTTTCCCTCTTGGACAAAAAGGGGGATATGTAACGTGCTTTATATAAAATGGCGCGGGAGGCGCCACTGTGTCGCTGTCTACCCCTCCCGCTCCCCATGTATACATGGATATCGGCGACTGGGCCGGCCGTCAGTCCTCTGTTATGTCTTACTTACTACTAAATTAAAAGATACTAGTAACTCTAAGACGTAGTCAAGCTATTCAGGTCATAGGAACAGGTCTAATCAACACATTTGCAATGCAGCGAACCGGTTTTTAATGTAACTAGAAGCGGCTGATCTTAACGATTTAACGCTTAAGATACAAGTCTAGATGTTGAGAAAAACTTATAGGTATGGAATTGACTTTAAAATTAATAAACATAAATGTGAAATTAGAGTCAAGTTTAATATTGTTACGAGTTGCAGGACTCGAATTAAAATGCCGTTGGAATTATCATAGAGTTTATTAGAACTATACAAACACGTATAACACAGGTACAACTATAACTGAACACAACCAGTCCAAACGTAATGCACGATTCAATAACCCGCGCAAAGTCCGTCACTAAATAGATTACTGCAGATGGACTGCCTCGTCCATTAATCCAGGCATTGCTTTATTCTTCACGGATGCAATATGTCTGCTCGGCCACGTGTCCGAATTTTCTAGAATCACACCTGGCTGTTTTTCTAATCACAAATTTTACAAACAAAGTAAACAAATAAGTCCAAATGCCGAAATGGTAATAAAATGTGTTTCTACAGGGCTGCATGTGTGAATTTGCCTTTGTCGGCACCTTAGTCGTAACAATATTATGATATACGTCTTGGTTGTTGACTTCAACGACAAAAGAAATGAGGTCTAAATGGGTGCCAAATTCCACGGTCAGTCCTGAAATTCATTTATAAAATATTTTTAACAATTGAAAATATCATTTCTTCTTATGACTTCGAATAATGTTTGACGCTTAAGGTGTGAGTTGGCAAGTTCTACTATGCGAATTATATTATAGCCTTCGCAAGTTCTAAAGCTATTAGTTCTTATTTTAGTTTTTGGAGAATTGGGCTTGCTGGTCGTCTTCAGGCCTATTTTAGTAGGTATTTAATAAAAAAATTGATAGGTTTAAGTGAAATAGTTTTTGAGTTACGAGGGGGTCAAAAGTGGCCCCAAATGGTTCGTGTAATATTACACACGCGTCATGCTTGAACTTGGCTTAACACTCTACAGCGTGTCTAGATAAATCACATAATCATATTGCAGTCTCCAATTCCTTCTTTTGTTTATTTGCTTCTTGAAATTACGTTATTAATTATTCATTAAATATTTTAAGATTATAATTAAGTGACATGTTATATAAAGCAGTGGTTATGAAATAAAAGATTAGAGCATGAGTATTATTCTTTATTCCAACTGTCTTTTGGGAGTCAGTAACAGGGTATACACGATTAGAGTACAACATACAGTATTTAAACTAACAACTAAACGTGAAACCCGACACAGGGGCGACAATCGGGTCGACACCCTGGTCGTCTGACTCCAAACTACCTGACGAATGTCAAAGGCAATAATTCAGGGGACGTGGGTCACCTAGACTGTGCTAACCTTGTAACGTGCTACCTTCTAAGGATTAATATGTTACGAATGAGTAAGTAGATTGATTAAATAGATTGATTAAATGAAGACGAAGATTATGGGCGCCATCCAGGATCGCGACGCCTGGAAAACTGCCACGACGCTCAGCAACGCTGCTGGCGTCGGCGGCCGCGTGACACGTGGTGATGTCGAAGGTGGTCGTAGACCGGCCAAGTATGACCGGATGCGTGGGCAGCGTGGTTGCCCACACGAGGCAGCGCGAGGCCTGTTGGCTCTCGCGTGCTACAGCGGAGGTTATGCCCCCATACGTGACTCCCTGGAATTGAGATGGTTCCCAGTGAGCACACCTATGATAAATCTACTGTAATCCTAGTCGGGGAACTGAGAACGGTTAACTAGGGATATATCTTTAAGACCTAACCACACTAAACGATCAATAAGCTAAATATGCTTACCTAAAAAGGGTTGGAATAACGAAACGCTGTTACTTAATGATGAGGAGCCTCGCCCGGACCTTCGGGCGGTCGGCTGTTAACGTGATGCAACGGCTTGAGGGACATCTGCAAGGTAGACACGCCTTACTGATGTGAAAGAATAAAAGAGACGCAGGGTAAACACTTGAAATGAACACTACGTACCTTTCGACTCCTTTAGACACTGATTTTATACTATAATATTGCTAAGTGAAAGTGTGATTGATCCACGTGAATTCTGACCAGCGAAAGAGGGCGCGAGTCGGCCCGTCGCTCTATTTAAGCTATCGAGGTGGGGGACGCGCACGGTGCAACCGACGCGCGTATAGGTGGCGTTGTTGTGCCTGCGGGGATTGAAGTGAGGGGAGGACGGAGCTACTGGAGACATCGCGGAAAGACATCGCGTGATTTCTAGTGACAAAATTGAGGATGTAATACGGTGTTAATACAACCGATTTAAGAAGTCTATACTTAAGGTGTTGCAAGGCTATGAATGCCAATTTGCAACGTCACAGACAATCAAAACGAACTAATTATAGTAGAGAAGAGTTTTCTCGAGGCTACTCCGCGAATCGAGAGCGCGAGAGTGTATTTGACTTACACAAAAAGTTAATTAGGTTTTCTAAAAATCGCTTAAAAACCTATTTCGCCGTTTAGGACTTAACGGGTTCATACTAAGTAAAGAAGATTTGAAAAGTAGTTATATCTCGATATTTATAAAGAGAAAATAAATAACAAATAGTTCTCAGCGGATTTATTTATTTGATAAATTATTATCGACATTGTAATTGTATAACCACATTCTACGATCCTACTGCTCCATATGGGATAATGTTATAGTTTTTGATCATTTCACGTAGATGAAGCGAGGGCTTTAATGCGTTATATGTGATACGATATTGTTATTAATTGTTAATGACGCTACTGTAACTATTATAACGGCGTCATTTTAACGCTATAAGTATGGTGCATTTGGCCACAATCTATAACTTTAACATTATCTCAGATGGAACTAGTGCTAAGTGTAATCCTGTAACTTGGCACTGAATTAATCCAAACATCGTATTTTACCGACAAACATGTTACAAGATTTTTTTTCCTAATACTAACATAAACGCATTAATATTAAAACAAAGAAACTCGGCCACAGTGGAGATTAGATCTTTTTGATGCTTCGTGTATGAATGCAGGCTGATTGCATAAAGGCATAAATAAATACACTTGTATGGTTGTATAAAATTAGATGAAGTGTTCAAGTTATGTCAGCGAGGTTCGTTCTGCGTGCCGTGGCCGTGCCCTCAGTCATTCAGACGGCGCGGCGTGCTCTCTATGTAGAAACGGCGGTGCCAGGCCAGTCTAGACCGGTCTGATGGGAAATTTCCAAGCTTTCCACTCAAACGAGGGGGCAGGGTTTAATTGAATGCAACTTACCGCTATCTTATGTCTTATAAGTACAGACGTAAATCGGTGTACACACGTTCACAACCGCTCACTTAACTGCGTCTTACTTTGTGAATAAGGAGTCTTCTCAAACACTTTGCAATGCAAAACAGATTTTATTTTAGTTGCTAAAAATTTGCTGAAACAGGCCTCGTCTGCCGACAGGGATGATTTAAGGATGGTTCATATTTTGCCTTTAAATAGGTTAATATGGGATTATAAAAATCAAAAACCACCCGAGAGAAGCTAGAATAGAAGTTATTCATGTACTTACTTACTTATTTTCAATATATTCTATTGCATGAACATATGAAGCAAGCATTATATTTAAACATAAGCCGTTCAGTATGTAGGGGATTGTTACGAGGGATTCCCAATTACACACACTAGCTTTTTGATAATATATATATTTTATTACGTGAGAGCAGAGTTTGTTGTACATGTAGTTAAATGTGAAGAGGAGACAGAAAGGTGGCGCTGCTGTTGCATCGCACCAGTGTTGCTATAGTATAAAATAGTTAACATACTCCCGCCCTTTTATAAGGAATATATTTATAAAAATAGTTTAAGTTATAAAACAGAGATGTTACAATATAATGAATTTGAATTTTAGTAGTAAGTAAATGTAGTACAATATTTTGTAGTAGTATGTAGTGATTCTATATAATAATAAGTAGTAGTAAGTAGATATGTAAGTTCTTATAACTAGGTATTTTAAAATTAAGCATAAGTATTTTTAAGTTAAACATAAGTATTCTTAAGTTAAACAGGTAAGTAATATAATTAGTTATAATTTGACAAATAAATTCAATTATAATTTTGATTATTATATAATAAAATCAACTTATGTATGGGTCTTGTAAAATCACCTTTAGAAGTTCTAATTACTACAGACCTAATTAGTTTATCAGTTTTATTAATATTTGTAGAAATAACCTTGCCCAGGGGCCAACAGGTTGGAGGTGTACATTCATCTTTGATTATGACTATATCTCCTATATTTAGGTTTTTCTTTATTTCTAACCATTTGTTTCTGTTTTGTAATTCAGACAAGTAACTAAAATAAAATTGTTTCCAAAATCTTTGTTTTATTGACAATAACCTTTGATATATATTTAATTTAAATTCACTGTGGTCTAGAATATTAGGTTCTGGTATATCACTAATTGATGTACCTATAATGAAATGAGCAGGTGTTAGACAGTTGATATCATCTGGAAGATCTGTGATTTTACACAATGGTCTTGAGTTTACAATGCCTTCAATTTGTACTAACACTGTATATAATAATTCATAAGTTAACTTTGTGGAACACAAGTGTCTTTTTAGTAATGATTTGACTGATTTTATTCCTGCTTCATAAATACCACCCATGTGACTTGCTAGGGGTATAGTAAATTTATATTCTATAGAATTTGATGAACAATAATCAATTATTTGACTATATGACTTATCACATTTAAACATTTTATATAAATCATGTAACTCTGTTTTAGAGCCTTTGAAATTAGTAGCATTATCAGTATATAAACAGATTGGTATACCTCTACGCGATATGAATCTTTTTAATGCACATATAAACGCTTGTGAGCTAAGATCTGTTACTAATTCCAAGTGTATTGCTCTAGAAGCTAGACATACAAATAGACATATGTAGCCCTTTGAATATTTACAATTACGAGACATAGCGCTCCTGACAGCTATAGCACCACTAAAATCAACTCCAGTGTGAAGGAATGCTCTCTTTAGGGTTACTCTAGGACTGGGAAGACTAGCCATTTGTTGACTGCATGTCTGAGCTCTAAATCTAGTACATCTGACACAAGAATGAATAACTTTCTCGACTTCATTCCTGCCGTTTAGTATCCAGTATTTTAGTCTAATGTTATATAAGGTAGTTTGAATTCCAGAATGTAGCAATTTTTCATGATAATGTTTAGCAATTAATGAGGTTAAGTGATCTTTTGATGGTAGAATTATTGGATGTGCTTGTGTGTATGGAATGTCTGAATTTTGGATTCGACCTCCAACTCTTATGAGTTTGTTCTCATCCATAAAAGGGTTAAGTTTCCTTAGTGGACTTGATTTAAATGTATATAACGATGAGGTTAAGCATGAGATAGTATTTTTTATAGAATGTAATGTGCTTGGGCTATTTAGTGAATGTAGTTCTGATCTTTCTTTAGGAAAATATTTAAGTTGAATTATGAGTAGTATAAAGTTTGTGGCTATACTATGTTCTAAGACTGTAAGATAAGAAGTAATATGTTTTTGTTTTCTTATATTATTCAAAATCTAAAAATGTATGCTGTTATTCTTACTACTTTAGTAAAATTTGAGTATCGACAGAATATGTCATGGAAGAAAGTATAGTTTATGCTGATATCTGTATGGATGGGTTGTGTGACTGTGTTTGTAGAATGAAGAGTATCTTGATTGTATGAATTTTGTTCTGTCAGAGTAGGTTCTGATAATGGCCAAGAATTAATATCTTGTATTAACCAAATTGGACTATTCCACCATAATTGACAAGATGGAAGATCTTTAGGCATCACACCTCTAGTTATCAAATCTGCAGGGTTTTGTTTGGTATTGATATAATACCAATAAGTGTTTGGTGTAGCTTCTACAATTTGCATTAAACGGTGAGAAATGTAGGAATCATGTTTATGTTTGTAAGGTGACTTTATCCAGTTTAAAACAATGACAGAGTCTGTAAATAAGTACACTTTATCAATTTTTGTTTTATTTCTTATTGAAGTGGTATACTTTGTTGTTTTTTGATTGGTGCTACTCTTGATTTTGCCATAACAAGATTACAAGTGTCATTTGTGTTTGGGTATGTCGCTCTTAAGTATAGGCAAGCGCCATAAGCTTTATTTGAGGCATCACAAAATCCAATTAAATAAATTTGTGTAGGAATATCTGTGAAATACCATCTGGGAATATTAATAGTTTTTAAATAATGTAATTGATCAAAAAACTGTTGCCAAATATGTTGTAATTTGTGTGATATATATGAATCCCAATGTACATTTTCTTTCCAAATGTCTTGCATAAGAATTTTGGCTAAAATAGTAGAAGGTGCTAGTATTCCAATTGGATCAAATATTTGAGAAATTTGTGATAATATATTTCTTTTAGTAGGTGTAATAATAGTCAAATTAGGAATTTGTATGTATAATGTGTCTTGTGTAGGTTGCCACTGTAGGCCTAGTGTTTTGACTGAGTCTGGATAATTAAAACTGTATGAATTGTTTTTATTGTATGTGTGTTGTTTATGCTGTGTGTCTTTTTCAGTATTAGGATCTGAAAGTGAAATTTGTTTTAATATTTGAGTATTATTAGCTGTCCATTTATGTAATTTAAAAGAAGCTTTTTTAAGCAAATCAATTAGTTGTAAGCATAATTGAGTACACTTCTCTAAAGAATTGTCTCCACTTAAGTAATCGTCCATATAACTGCAATTAGTAATGCATTCATATGCTAAGCTGTGAGTGTTTGTATTTCTGTGCTAGATCTAGCATTGTGCGACATGCTAAGTATGGTGCACACTTGGTACCATAGGTTACTGTGCTTAGTTCAATGCATTTTAATGGCTGTAACTTAGATTCTCTCCATAAAATTCTTTGTAATGATCTTTGTTCAGGGACTATAAAATACCTCTAAACATTTTTATAATATCACAAGAAAATACATACTTGTGTAGTCTGAATTGTATAATAATATCTAGTAAATCATTGTAAATATTAGGACCTTCAAAAAGTATATCATTTAAAGATATGCCTGTTGAGGTTTTACAACTAGCATTGAAAACAACACGCAGTTTTGTGGAGCAGATCAGGCTTAATAACAGGTAAGTGTGGTAAATAATATGTATTTTTATCTGTAGGTGAGAAATCTTGTATATAATTAGCGTGTCCTAACTTAATATATTCATCTATGAAATCTTTATACTTAACAAATAGTGAGGGATCTCTTTGAAATTTATTTTCTAAATTCAGTAAACACCGGTAAGCGGTTTTAAAGGAGTTACCTAGATCTGGTATTTTTTCTTTCTTTATTGGCATGTTCACAATGTAGTGTCCAGTGTCATCTTGTGTAGTCGTAGATTGATATAATTCTTCACAATTTTTGTCATCTGGAGACTGTACTTTGCAAGGTGCAGTTTCCTCCTGTTCCCAGAATCTTTGTAATAATTGATCTGTGGATTGTGAAATGTGCAAGCTAACGTGTGTGTTAGAATGTATATTAGTATGTATGTTAGATATGAAAGAGCCTGAAATTATCCATCCAAAAACAGTTTCTATCATGTTTGGTAAGCTTGGGCCAATTTTAATTGAACCTCTTAGTAAGAGTGTATAGAAAAGGTCAGCACCTATAAGAAGGTCTATATTGCCAGGTATGAAGAAAGTAGCATCTGCTAATTTATTTTTAAGTGTGTAGGGTATATTCCAGCTTTGTGTGTCTATGTATTGGTGAGGTAGGGGAACCGTAATGTTGTCCATCACTAAGAGTGTTATGTTAGAAGCAAAGTTGCTATGGTGAGATGATATATTAGTGTTGATACTGACTTGAGATATGTTGTTCTTGTTGCCTACTCCTTGTATTGTACAGGCGTTATATTGAAAAGGAAGTTTTAGAGTGGTGGCAAGCTTATGTGTTGCAATGTGGACTTCACTACCCGAGTCAAGCAGAGCTCGAGCGTTTCTCCATTTGCCATTAATATCTTGTATTTTAATCACAGCTGTAGAAAGTAAAATAGAGTTGTTTGTCTTAGCCATAAGAACAGTGGAAGGCGTGACATGTTGAACAAGTTCCTGTTGGATATTAGGGGAAGTATTAAGCGTTGAAGTAGCATTGTTATTTTGATTTGAAAGAGCACTTGTTTGTTGTTGACTTGTAGTTAGAGATGCAATAGCTGCAGGGCTGCGTGAATATCCAGCTGTGGTGGACTTCACTTTACTCTGAGAGCTGTCCATATGTATTGTTGTATGATGCTTGCGATGACAAGATAAGCATGATAGCTTGGAACATTTATGATTGTTTTTGTAAGGCTGTAAACAGTTAAAACACAATAATTTGGATTTTATAAAGTTGATACGATTAGGTACAGTCATTTCTAGAAAGACTGGGCATTTATATAACTCATGATTTTGTTGACATAATATACAAGTTCTAGAATGTTTAATAGAATTCAAGTGAACACTTTTTATATTTTGTTTATAGTTACAATCAGTATTTTTGTCATTTAATAATTCAAATGCAGTTCTACGTAGGTTTAAGAACTCGATTAAGTCGGATAAGCTGGGTAATGAGTTATCTTTTCTATTTATTTCCCATGCGGCACGTAATGAATTATCTAGTTTTTGAGAAATTAGAAATACTAGTAGTACATCCCAACTATCAACAGGGAGTTTAATTGCTTTTAATGAATCTAAACTTTGTTGCAAAATTACTAAAAAATCTTTTAAGTTATGTTTTGTTATGGTATTGAAGTTTATAATTGATTTTATATGAAAGTTTACAATGATGTTTTTATTCTCATACCTTTTTGATAGTATATCTAATGCCTTACTGTAATTTTCCTCCGTTATGAGTAGAGATGATATCAAACCAGCAGCTTCTCCGGAGAGGGCAGACTTTAAATACTGTAATTTATTGACCGTTGGTATGTCTGAGCTGTCCACCGATGCATAGAATATATTTTGAATGCTGGCCATTGTCGAATGTCACCATCATACTTTGGTAGTTCCAATAAGGGCAGTTTAACTCGGGGCTTTCGAATAGTACATTCATGTTGAAATAGAGTGGAGTTTAAGTCGGGCTGATTTGTACCTGAAAGGAAAGACTCAATTTGTGCCTTCGCTGTATAGTACAGGCTTTCTGTATTTTTTCTGTCTTTTTCGTGAGCAGAGAGCGTGTCGCTCGATTGTTCGATTAGTTCCCATTGTGTCTGTATTTCGTCATATTTTTCGAATATTGACGTTAATTCCTTTGATCTCACTTTTAGCTCATTTATCGTATTATTTTCAGGATCGTATGATTGTACAAATGAGCGATCCTTGTAATTTTCCCTTTTTGTATGCTTCTTGTACGTTGTAAAGTTTCCACGTCGTATTGTGATTGCGTCATCTTTTTTGTTTAATAGATGAATTGTTGTTCGACTTTGTTGCACTTTTATATTATTTGTAGTTTGTATTATGGATTTACTGTAATTTATATTGTATATTTGCACTTTTTGTAGTAATTTTCCAATTTTGTGTAAGCGTGGTTGTAAAACACCGTCTTTGTAGTAAATCTTTCTTGCTGTGGCGCTATGCAGCACGTTATGCGTGTGCGTTTTTGATTGGCCGTTGAGAGCGTCGTCTTCTCTGATTCGCGTATCGAGCGCGTCCTTTTTGTGCCTATTGGCTGTCAGCAAGATCACGCGCTAATGGCGGCGTGCCCTTGCCTCTCGCGACGAGATGGACTTTTTTCTTTACCTTTATCTTGCGTGATGCGATGTGAAGTCGTAGTTCTTTTTTCTCTCGAAGGACCAGATTTATGTAGGGGATTGTTACGAGGGATTCCCAATTACACACACTAGCTTTTTGATAATATATATATTTTATTACGTGAGAGCAGAGTTTGTTGTACATGTAGTTAAATGTGAAGAGGAGACAGAAAGGTGGCGCTGCTGTTGCATCGCACCAGTGTTGCTATAGTATAAAATAGTTAACACAGTAATTAATTCTTTTAGTGTTGACGACGGAATTGCATCATAGAAACTCGCCGACCCGTCTACAGGTGATAAGAGCATAGGTGTAATTTGCTAAGCCTCGTAGATAACATGTATACGGCCGTTAAACGCAAGAAAGAGACGGGTCGGACAGAGATGCATATAGTCTTATAATATTTCATATAACCGTGTATATTGTTTTATTTGTTATAAACTTAATTTAATTAATTAGTGATATTATAGTATAAATAAGTATTAATAATAAGTCATAATAGCCTTAAGCTTGCTGAAAAATAAATGTTTAATGTTTTGCGTTTCATTAACGACCCAAATAGATCCTGGTAAATGAGACCAGGCTCATTTACCATTTACTCAAAGTAAATAAGGGAACCGGGTTCCAGGCGTGCAGAACGCCGCCTGGAGCCCGGGACCCAAAGGGGTAGCGGAAACGGGGCTTCGGGAATGCAGAACGCAACCGGAGCCCCAGATCCGTGAGGTATGCCTGCACTACTGCCTACTCCATAGCGAGTAGGCAATAATGTTAGTGCAGGCAGAGGTCCGCGCGCCACAGCGCATGGTTATGCATTGAGGTAATCGCTCGCTTTTTTTTATTTTTTAAGGAGCTGATTCAGCTGAATAGCCGCAGATGGCTGTTTCAGCGATACCGGGCTTTGGGGGCTTCCCGACTGCGTGGGAGCGGAGGCGTTCAGCCCGGAAGCAGCACGCTCGAGGAGGCACCTCCTGTGAGGTTCGACCTCGGCTCGACCGCTGCGGGGGATTGACTCTATATTGGAAACAGGCCTCAAAGGGCTGAATGAGCTAGGCCAACAGGCTGAAGTGAAAATTTGGGGACTTGTTATCGACTCCGCCGGCGGAGCCGATCCTAGTCTATCGTTACTACCGCTTCGCAACGTGTTATAGCTGGAGGAGAAGAAGCGGCGGAAGAAACTCTCCAGCAACACGCCTAAGCTAATCTTGTATGGCTACTTGTGTCTGTAATGAGTATGGATTGGTGGGGTCTTACGATTGTGCAAGGGGATTCGAGCCGGGGGCTCTCCGGCGTCTGTTGTGTCTGCGTCTGTTATGCCAGGCTGATGTTCTGAGCCTCGGGGGGTTCATAATCGCGATTTGACGTGTGATTTCGTCAGGCTCGTCAATTAGTACATTGCGAGGCCTGCGTTTGCTCGTGGGAGCGTTTGGGGTGGGTTTATAGTTGACCGTTTCCGTCACCAGAGGGTTCGGGTGATGGGGGGCGAGGTCAAAGAATTTGCGCGATAGTGAAGTTATATAGTCTTTGATGGAGGGAAGCTCCAGGTCGCGATGCAAGTCGGCGAGTCGCATATAGCGCGGGCCGTCGACTGCAGCGCGTAAAAAATGATTCTGGATTCTTTGCAGTCTCCAGATGTTAACGTTGCTGGCGTGGCCAAAGACCACACTCGCATAGGTCAGGATGGGGCGGATGCAAGTTTTGTAACGAGTCATCTTATTTCTAAGGCTCATCTTACTCTTCTTGCCTATCATCGGATAGAGTCGGCCGAGGATCCAGTATGCTCTGTTCCCGACCGCTCTGGTATGCTTGTGGAAGTACAAGCCTCTGTCTAGGATTACCCCAAGATATTTGACTTCGTTAGCCCAGGGGATAACTTGGTCGAACAACTTGATGGGCATAAGTTGGTTGCAGGGGCGGGTATTGGGTGAGAGGCAGCTGCGGGAGAACATGATGGCTGCACTCTTCTCGGGATTCAGCTCAATCCGCCATCTACGGAACCAGTCGCCTAGTTCTTTGACGGCGGTGTTGAGCTGTTTGCAGATTCTGTATCTGCTGGGGTCGCTACTGAAAATGGCGGTGTCATCCGCATATAGGGCTAGCTGGGTATGGGGGTGCCGTGGCATGTCGCTGGTGAACAGCGTGAAAAGTAGGGGGGAGAGCGCGGAGCCCTGGGGGACTCCCGCTGAGATGGTATGAGAGGAGGAGCGGGTGCCCTCCACTCGGAATCTGAATTTACGGTCTTTGAGGAAGAATAAGGACGAGTCGGTCCGGCACACCGAGCTGATACAGCTTGTATCAGCCCGTTGTGCCAAACTTTATCGAAAGCTTTCGCGACGTCGAAGAAAACTGCGCCTGTCGGCCAGGGTCTTCGTCCGCCGCGTTGAAAGTGAGAGAGGACGTGCTCCGTGATGCGGAGCACTTGTTGCGGGCAAGAGTGTCTAGCTCGAAAGCCGAACTGCTCGTGGGGGATGAGATTATTGCTGAAGGCAAAATCTCTCAATCTAGTGAGGAGGACTCGCTCATACAGTTTACCCAGTGAACTGAGTAGACTGATGGGGCGGTAACTAGAGGGCTTTGAGGCCGATTTGCCTGGTTTGCGGATGCCAATGACCTCCGCTTCTTTCCAGGCCTTGGGAAATTGGCAGTTATTTATGGCAGCATTGAAGATGCTTACCATAATTAAGATAAGATGGGCGGGGAGGATTGTCAGAAGCTTATGGCTGATTCCGTCATTGCCTGGGGCCTTGCGGGGCTTTAGGGCTTTGATGAAATCCTGTACTTCCTCTACCGTGACCGGTTCGAGTGTGGTTTCCGCCGGGAGGGAGGACCTATATTCGACCTCGGCGTCTACCTCCGATAGGTGAGACGGGTCGTTATTGGTGGTATTGGGGGAGCATTGGAGCTCAAGACTTTAGGCGAGGCATTCCGCCTTTTCGTCGTCATCAAACGCTTTGGTGTTATCGGGTCTCACGAGAGGTGGCATACTCGAGAGGGTTTCTGCTTTCAGAGATCTCGCCAGTCGCCAGTAAGCCTGGTGAGTTGGGGAGATCTCCTCTAACAGTCGGTCCCAACGTTGGTTCCTGACTTCCTGTACACAGAGTCTGACTTGTCGTTGGAGTGCCCTGTAGTGGGCTTTATTCTCCAAGGAGGGGAAGCTGCCGTAGGCTCTGAATGCTGCCCTCTTTTCCCTCAACAGGTCTCTGACGTCGTCCGGGAGTGGCAGTCGGTGGTCCTCGAGAGGTACCTGCCGAGTGGACTTCCGTACCACGCTTTGGAGGTGGCTGGTGAGGGCTTCGATGGCAACATCGTTGTCCTGGGCGCAAGTGATCGGGTCTGGGATTCGGTCCAAGTCCGAGGAGCTTGTTGTTGCCAGCAAGTCCCGGACTTTGGGCCAGTCTATGACGGGTTTCGTCGGTGGTGTCGAGTCAGTCGGGGGCCTAACTGGAGTACGACCGGCAAGTGGTCGGAGTCTAAGTCGTCCCGTGTTTCGATAGAGCGAAACTGAAGAGAGACTCCCCTCAGTAGCACTATATCGAGAACGCTCGGGCTATGTAAGTCCGGTCTGTCCGGGTATCTTGTCGGGGTCAAGGGGGCGAGAATGCCAAAGAGGAGCCTGTCCGAGAGGCGGAGAAGCTCCTTGCCTTTGGTGTTTTCAATAGGGCAGTTCCAAGAGGGGTGTTTGCAGTTTAGGTCCCCGGCTATTATGACCGCGGAACCTAGACTGAATAGGGCGTTTAAGTCGTCTTCTAAGATGGGCTTCTGACATTTCAAGTATGCTGAAACTATGACAATGGGCTGATGGCCTGTCATCGATAGTTTGCAGGCGGAGACTTCTAGTTCTTCTAGAGGGGGGGTATCAATGGGGATGCAGTGCAAGGACCGCTTGTAGTAGATAAGTGTCCCTCCGCCCTGGGAGGTTGACTGTCGCGTTGATTTCTAAGTCCGTTGGCGTTATATGTAGCCAAAGTCAGTGAGCGGGGTTTTTCCCTACTTGTGGTAGCCATTAGGAGGGTAAATTAGGGCATGTTGAGCAGGATTTTCACCAGCGGGCCATGTTGCATGGCGATCCGCAGATGGTCCTGCAAGGTGGTGGCGGTTTTATATTTTTCCGCGAGGACGGACACCTCATCCATGTCGAAGGGAAGCGACTTGGCAAACTGTGTTGCCAAGGCGAGATCCTCCGACAGGGAAGAGGGAGCGCCTGAGCGGGGTGGGGCAGCGGCGGGTTGCGGCTGGGGTTTGGGTAGGGGCATCGGAGCTCTAGCCTGGGAAGGCAGAGCGGGAAATCCTGTCCAAGCGTTGAACGCCGGGAGAGGTGCAGGCACGAATGCCGGACGTTTTGGGGCGGCCTTGGAGGCTGGGGGAGAACGCTTAGCGTTCTTTTTAAATTTGGGGGCGGCCGGGCATCCGCGGTAGTTAGCGGGATGACCGGTTTTCCCGCAGAGAATGCACGCCGGAGGGTCGGGGGAGTCCCGGGTCCTCGTGCAGTCACTGGTCCCGTGATCCCCGAGACACTTGACGCATCTCGGGCGGGAGTGGCAGTGATTTGCCGAGTGCCCATAAAGTTGGCATCGGTGGCATTGCCGGGGGGCCTGGTTGTTATAAGGCCGCTCGAAGCGGAGATTAGTAAGGCCACAGACGCTCTTCAGATTGAAGATTGCCTTGCCTTTTTCCGAGAGGTCTAGGATGGCGAGCACCATGTTATATGGTGTCCTTTCGGAATTACCTTTGTGCATGCGGTGTACCTCATGCACAGGGAGGTTTTGAGATTGGAGATCTTCCAGGATGTAGGAGGTCTCAAGCTCCTGTGAAAGGCCGCGTATGACGACGCGAAGGCGCTTCTCTTCTTCGAGAGCGTAGGTGTAATAATTGACATTTCTGTCAATTAGAAGGCGGGTTAGGGCCCGATGGTCGGCCGGGGTCTGCACGGTAACTTTGATACCGTGTTGGATATCGCGTGCTTCTTTCAGCACGATGTTGTGGGCGGGAAGGGAGGTTAAGACATCTCGCCAGAGATGCTTGTCTCTAATGATAAGAGGGGGCGGGGGTCGCTCGCGGCGGGGCTGGCTGTCGGCCTTGGTTTTTGCCTGCTTGGGCTCTTTATCGATGTGTCCTTGAGGCGAACTGTTAAGCAGTCGCTTCTTGGACTTACGGTTTGTGACGACTTTGAAACCGTCGTCGTCACCAGATTGGGCGGTGAGGTCTATTTCCATGTCGCTATCAGGCGCGGCTGAAGCGACAGCGGGAGATTCAGTAATGGCGGGGGCTGGGGCGGGTGCGGGCGCGGCCGCGGTTGGGGTGGCCATAGTGGCCGATGGGGCGGTAGCCTTAGTAGCTACTTGGGTCTTGGGGGCCTTAGGGGCCACGGGGGCAGCGGCTTTAGGAGCCATGGTAGGTGCGGCCTTAGGGGCCTTCGGGGGCGGCGCGGAAGACGCGGCTTTCGCGGGGGTCGCGGTGGCAGCCGGAGATGGGGGGATTATTTCCATCATGGGAAGTAATCCCCTCATCTCCTGGCAGTACCATGATTTGAAAGCCGGGTCGCGACTCTCAAGCAGACGGAGGGTTTGAACCCACCAATCTTGGGGTGTAGCCATCCCTCAGGCGGGAGCAGCCCGAGGGATATGTGTATGTATGTGTTCCTAGTCCCCCTGCCGGGTGTAGGCAGGGGGGTGCGCCCTCTGGTGAGCCCTAAGCTTGTAGCCCCTTTGCCGATCTTATTGTGCAAAGGGGTCCCTAACTGCTTTGTGGGTAGACAGAACCACAAAGAATAGGAAGTAAGGAGGAGGTAACCTAGGACGGATTTGGAGATACCTGGGGTCGGCAAGGGTACTCCCCCTGTGCCGGTGGTTCCACGCCAACTTCCGGGTTCACCGTTTCCCTGAAGGGGAACCGGCGGGCGCCCGGGTCACGCCCCAACTAGGTTCGTTAGCACCGTTAGGTGTCCCCTAGCTGACCTAGTGACAATTAAAATTCGGTAAACAATTAAAATTGCCACGAGGGTTCGCGCAAACGAACTACGCGGGTGTGGGGTGGAAACAAAACCCCGCGTCAGAGCGCAATGAAAATTGCGATGACGCAACCTGGTGTGTGTATAAAAAGACCAACCAAAAGGTGTGTGTATTAAACGACCGACTCAATAGTGTGTGTATTAAATCGACCGTATCGAAATTCCGAATATCGGGTGGGCGAGCCAGAATGACGTCACGGTGTGTGGACACGTCCGCACGGTGCGAGCGCCGAGACCGGAATGGATTTTTGGTAATCGCTCGCGCGCTCGACGCTTTATATTTATACTCATGAAGCGGGGGGCGAAGAATGTGCCCATAACAATGTCCCGCGTTTCGAGACTATGGATCATATGTGTGTAGGAACCCACAGGATAGGCTAGGATCTATGATGTTGTAAATATTGTAATAGCGATAAAGTAAAATAAGGCTTATGTAAAGTGCAATTAAATAAATAAAACAAAGGGGGTGTTACAACGAAGTGGGGGGTCGGCGGAGGCGGCATTGTATAAATATGGGACGCCTTGCGAGGCCCATCGTAGTTCGTGACAAGCAGCAGTTCGCGCTAAGCAACAAGAAAGAAGCTCCCTCCCGCCGACTACACCACCGTTGAAAGCCGCCCGTAGCAAATATTTCATCGTATTATTTCGGCATCCTTCTCGACCAGAACCAACCAACCAGCCAACAGTCCACTGCATCTCCAACATTTAGTGAGAAACAAAGTTTTGATGTTGTTGTTGATACTTTTGATTTCATCAACGTCCTACGTGTATATCTCGTTTCGGAAGGCGCTCATTGGGGGCCGGAGTGCCTCCTTCGGAAGCATTTATAAAGCTTGTCAGAGTTTTTTTTTAATTGATCCTCACGCATCGTGTTGTCGATATTCGGAAAAAAGAAAGTGGCAAAATTTCATTATATGCTTGTAAAGTTCGATAAAAAAAACTTAAACAAATTGGCGCAAGCCTTTTTGCGTCTTTCGAAATAATTTCTCTTTCGGCCGAATGTGAATGAGTTGAGACATGGCATTCGGTGTTTGGTGCCAGGCGGGTGGAGCTGCCAACTTCTGGCGATGAAGTCTGGCTGACAACATTCACAGGCGCCTAGTCTCATCACACACGTACGATAGGAATTGATGACGCTACGTCCGACTAAAGCCAGGCTACATTTTTAAACCGAAATAAGACGGGTTCAATTCTGTTTCTCAATTTGTAGAGAAACTGTAGCTTTTCCCGTCACGGCTAACCTAAGCCTAGTCCTACCAAGTAGCTCTAATTTACTTACATACAAGCTAAATTACGTTCTTTAAATATACAAACCTCCAATGAAACAATATCAAACTGATGATAAAAACCGCTTAAAAATCAATTGCATGACAGACATACCGATCATGCCCGGTCGGTATGCGACTTTCAATCAATCAATCAGTCAATATCTTTAATTGCAAGAATATAGTTTATACAGGTGCTACACAATTGTAGATGCACAGTACATTCTTCCACATAGTGGTATACAAAATGAATGGGACTTAAAAGTAAATTAATATAAATATTCTAATTTTAAAACAGTTAATTTATTACTTTCTTTATACTATGACTGTAAAGATGATCTAAAAAATAAATAAATAAAACGATCTAAATCGTTAAAGTGTAATTTTTTAATAAATTTTCGTTTTAATTTTTAAACTTTATTGTAAATAGTTCCGAATTTAGCTGTTTGTATTTATATTAGTTATTTATACACATTAATATTTTATAAATTAAACTCAACTTTGCCCTTGAAATTATTCCATAATCAAAGTTACACCGATAAAAACAGATAAGTAGTTAAAAAGTCACGTCTGAAACCTTTTGTAACAATTAAGTTAATGTATTACACAAAGTTGACAATGTCTCATTACTACCCATTGAATTACATGCATGTAAAAGTTTATGTCAATTTTATACCATAGCCTCTGGCACGTCGATATTTCGACCCTTTTTTTTTTGAGGCGAGGGAAAATGACTAACCGATTTACGCACTCTCTGGGCCGTCACTAGGAAACGGCACGAATCCACGGGGGGCGGTAACGCTAGCAATTGTATGCTTTATTTTGCGCTCCGTCCGCTATGGACTACACAGAGGAGTGTGGAGACTCCGAGTGATGCCGCACGGGCGAGCAACCTCAATACCCACTAAAAACCCCCTCCTCCCTTCGCGGCCCTGCGCTTTTGTGTGTTGGAAGGACTGAGATATAGAACATAGTTACGCAACAGTCGATCCAGCGAAATAAAGTGCTTGAAGTGTGCCCTGGGAGAACACACTCCACTACGGAACGGGGGAAGTTGTTAAATCCCTTGCTTTACCTAGTAGCTAAGGGCCCCCATCGTTCCGGATCCTAACTCAGGGAGGGAAGTAATGCGCGTACCTGCCTCTCCGGGTGCCGGCTGAAGGCCGGCGACCTCGAGAAGAGACCGTAGCACGCGCCGAAGGACTTCGCTCCCTATCCCTTTCTGCGGCCTCTTTCAGAGACATTACTGCCTCACAAAAAGAAACCGCAACATCCCAGCGGTCGTCGCTCTGCAACATGGCCGTTACCAAGTCGCCGAGCGATCCGACGGCTCCTACTTTTGTCTCGAGCTCGAAACGCTGCGGCTCCCAGGCAGCGCACTCGACAAGCGTATGAAACGCCGTATCGGGTGCGCCACACTGTCGGCAATCCGGAGAAGGCAAGCAGCCCACAATGCGAAACAGATACTGATCGAAACAACCGTGTCCGGTCAGTATCTGTGTCGTCCTGAAGGTGAGGGTACCGCTGGTGCGGTTGACCCATTCCTCCAGTTGTGGCCTGATTGCATCCACCGTAAAGCCGCCGGCCGCAGGGTGTTCGAGGTCACGAGACCAGTCGACGAGGCAGCAAGCGGTTTCCCGCTTCCTGACCGTCTCTATCTCGACTTGACAGAAGGTCAGTCCTCTAGCTAGGGCATCCTGCTGGGTACGACGAACCCTGGACAGGACGTCTGCCTGGAGAGGCCAGGGCAGCTCGCCTGCCAAGAGTGTCGCCGCCGTCCAAGACACTGTACGATACCCCCGTATGGCTCTCACGGCCAGAACCCGCTGCGCCCGGTGCAGCAGGGTTCGGTTGTGGCGGTGAAGCGCATCGAACCAGATGGGGGCACCGTAAAGGGCCATACTCCTCAGGATGCCAGAATAAAGTTTCCGCGTCGCACCCCCCGGCCCCCCCACGTTGGGAAGAAGCCTTGAGAGTGCGCCCGCGGAACTCACCAGTTTGGGAACTAGCTGCTCAAAGTGCGCTTTGAACAGCCATTTCCCGTCTAAGACTAGCCCAAGATATTTCATCTTGGGCCCTACTCTAATCGCCACCCCCTGAACCGTAATGGACAGGTCCGGGGGAGGATTACGGAACTTCCTATGGAACATGACGGCCTCCGTTTTCGCGGGGGAGACCTTCAAGCCCAGCCTAGCTATTCGATCTACGACTATCGCCAACCCGTCGTTGGCGACGTCCACGGACTCCGCGAATGACGCGGCGCGTGCTGTGAGTAGGGTGTCGTCTGCAAAGCAGATCAGCCCTACCCCGGGCCGGACCGTCACCCGAAGGATCCAGTCATAGCCTACGTTCTAAAGGATCGGCCCGAGGACCGACCCCTGTGGAACGCCGCACGCGACACGTCGCCGACCTAACTCGTGATTGACAGACTCACCGCCCTCCCAAAGGATGTGTCGATCTCGCAGATACTCGCCTAACAGCCTCGTGAGGTACGGGGGGACTCCGTGTGCACGGAGCCCCTCCCTGATCGTCTCATGAGGGAGGCTGTTAAAGGCGTTCGCTATGTAGTGTATATAGTATATACATAGTTTCTTATACGGTTGAGGTAGATCAAATATATGATCTGAACCGACATGCCTTTGTAGTATGTGAAACCATTATTAAAAAAGAAAAACCTCTAGCACGGTTAGTAACTTATCGACCATTCAAAAATATAATACCCAGTAACTTTGAACACGATCTCGAACATATCCCTTGGCAGGATATATGCGAAGAAATGGATGTTAATGCTATGGTGAATAAACTGAGCTATTACATAACTTATTTGTTTGATATGCACGCGCCTATAAGGAGGAAAGTTTTTAGAACACCGCCCACACCCTGGATCACAGATAATATTAAATTAATGTTTAAATTGAGAGATAGAGCTAGAAGTAGGTACCAAAACACAAAACTAGAGATACACAAACAGTATTATTTAGACCTCAAACATCTTTCATCCGCGGCATTACTTAACGAGAAGAAAGCTTATTTTACTCAACACATTAATAAAAATTTAAGTAACTCAAAACATTTATGGAAGAATCTAAAATCAAATGTCTTACATTCTCACCAAGAAAGAATGCTTCCAGTGCACTTTAGCGATCCAGAAAGTATTAATAAAGCTTTCTTGGAAGTTCCTGGAGCAAACATCGTCAGCTTACAGCAATCAATCAATCAATCAGTCTTTATTTGCAAAAACATAGGTACATGAATAGGTGTTACATAATATAAAGTTTCCAGTATGTTTTGTCATTTACATGACGTGCAAATATACTCGCATAACCCTAAACTAATGTTTACAAATTAATTTAATTAAATATACATGTCAAAAAAAAATGAATTGTTAAATATTTTAAAAACATAATTTAAAAATGTCAATATTATTATCTTATTTTATTGTATTGTCATTAATATATTCGTCTACGCTATAGTATAATCTATTAAGTAAAAAAGTTGTCATATAGGGTTTGAACCGGTTCAATGGTAGCCCGCTAATATTGGTGGGTAATTTATTAAATATTGTTATTGCCATACAATATGCGTTTTTCTTAAACAATGATAATCTAATCGATGGGAAACATAGTTTTTCTTTATGTCTGGTTCTACTACCTTCCACCTCATATTTTGATTTAAATAAATAAAAGTGTTTTTTTACAAAAATACAAATTTCCAGAATGTACAAACAAGGTAAAGGAAGAATTTCAAGTTTTTTAAATAAGGGCTTACAGCTATCAAAATATGATGCTCCACAAATAGCTCTAATACACTTTTTTTGTATTTTAAAAATTCTATTAACATCTGTAGAGTTCCCCCATAACACAATACCATATCTAAGTACTGAAGAAACGTATCCGTGGTAGGCACACATTGCTGCTTTTAACCCAACAACGTGTCTTATTCTACTTAACGCGTAAATAAAACGATCGAGCTTTTTTGCTGTCTTTTCGATGTGCGCTTTCCAATTACAATGACTGTCAATTGTAATTCCCAAAAATATACAGTCGTCTACGTTTTTTATATATGTCGAGTTATGATTAATATTAAGTGGACTTTTAAGTTTAGTATAATTGGTTTGGAATTGAATGTAGGTTGTTTTAGTCATATTAATTTGCAAATTATTTTGATGTAACCATGTGATAGCTGAATTTATGTCATTGTTAATTTGTCGTTCTAGTTCATTTTTATTATTTGCTATAGATATTAATGTTGTATCGTCTGCAAACAGTATACAATCACTATTTAAAGCGTCTGGAAGATCGTTAATGTATAAAAGAAACAATAACGGACCTAAAATGCTTCCTTGAGGCACTCCAACATTATTTTGACGATAGGACGATCTACAACATATTTTGTGATGTTGACATATTTTACTGATTTCAACACATTGATGTCTTCCATTAAGATAATTTTTTATCCAATCATTAGCAGTGCCTCGTATACCGTAGCATGATAGCTTATATAGTAGTGTTTTATGGCAAACAAAGTCAAAAGCTTTTGTCATATCAAGAAATGTACATGCAACTAAACTTGAATCATTCATTTTTTCTGTAATCCTTTTAATTAAATTGAAACAGGCAAGAGAAGTTGAACTATTTTTCCTGAATCCATATTGAACCTTTTTCAATATATTACATGACTCTGCAAAATTATTTATTTTATTGAACATTACTTTCTCAAATATTTTTGAAAAGACTGGTATTAACGTAATAGGTCTATAGTTAGTCATATCAGTTCTGTCTCCTTTTTTGTATAACGGTTTTATTATTGAATTTTTTAGTCGACTTGGAAATCGTCCCTGAGTTAGTGATAAATTAATAATATGTGTCAAGGGTGTTAAAAGACTTTTGATACACTTTTTGATAATTGATGTTCTAATATCGTCATATCCTGTTGCTTTTGTGGTCCTTAATGATTGTATTATTTTATAAACATCGATTTCCTCTATCGGCGTAACGAACATAGTTTTATTATTATTTTCAATAATAGGTCTTTTACTAACATTATTATTAGGTATTCTGGTATCTTCATTATTCGTCATGTTAATATAGAAATTATTAAAGAGTTCGCCTATTTGTTCAGGGTCGTTAATAATATTATTTTTCTCCTTTATGTAGTCTATTCCTATTTGATTTTTTTTATTTGACGAAGTATCTTTTATTATACTCCACGTGGCTCTGCATACGTTTTTAGAGTGTGAGATATATCGAGAGCTTTCAATTTGTTGAGCTTTAACAATGCATTTTTTAAGTGTTTTAGCATAGTTGATATACATATTTTTTTCCGTTTTTTATTGTTTGTAGCTAAATGATACTCTAAATATAAACATCGTTTTTTAATGCAGCATTTTTTAAGATTTTTGGTCAACCATTTGTTTTTTACAGGTTTATTTAATTGTTTGACTGTTATAAGTGGGAAACAAAGTTCATAAAAAAGTCTAATAGTGTCATGAAATAAATTAAATGAGTCGTCTGTATCACTGCTGTTAAAGACCTCTGAGAAGCTTAAACAACTTAAATAATCACAAAATTTGTGTACATTTTCATCACTAAGATCTCATATTATGAGCAGTTAACATATTATGAGTCCCACAGATATAGTCAAGCTAGTTTTTCTCTAAATATAATTACACATGACAAAGTAAGACAAATAGTTAATTCATTAAAATCAAATGCTCTTGGAATAGATAAAATAAATATAGAAATGTTTAAATTAACAATGCCTACTTCATTAAATACATTAACTCATATTATCAATTACTCAATTTGTTCTAGAAATTTTCCAGATTTATGGCGGCAAGCTATTGTTCGTCCAATCCCAAAGATAAATAATCCCGTTAGTAACAAAGATCTCCGACCTGTAAGTATACTACCATGCCTTTCCAAAGTTTTAGAACGGGCAGTACACTTACAAGTCATAGAATATTTAGAAAGTAACAATATATTACCTGATCTACAATCCGGATTCAGGAAGGGATATGGCACAGCAACAGCACTGTGTGATGTGATAGGTAATATAACGGAAGCTCGTGATCAGGGGCAAGGTACTATTCTGGTTTTATTGGACTACTCTCGCGCTTTCGATGCCATAAACACAAAATTACTCTTATCTAAGCTGAAATATTATGGGTTTACTAGTAATACAATAGAATGGTTTCACAGTTATTTAGAGAACAGAAGACAACATGTCGAAATACAAAAGCCAGATGGAACAACTGTCGTATCGAGTCCTATGCACCTTGCTAGAGGAGTCCCACAAGGTTCAATACTAGGACCACTGCTGTTTATTCTCTATACTGCTGACATAGTCAAGTGCATACAAAACTGCAAATTTCATATATATGCAGATGACATTCAGCTATACATGCACTTCAAGCCAAACGAAATAGACAAAGCAGTAGAAAGTATTAATAGTGATCTTCTTAGAATTACAGAATGGTCTGACTCAAACGCATTAGTACTCAATCCATTAAAATCGAAATATTTAATACTAGGCAGTCGTAATCAGGTTAGGATTATCAAAGAAGTTAATCCTACTATTATTGTAAAAAATGAACCAATTCAAATGGTTGAAACCGCACGCAACTTAGGGCTTACAATTGATTCACACCTTCGATTTGAAAAGCATATAAACGACGTAGTAAAAAACTGTTTTTACAGATTAAAAATATTATATACTATTAGGCCTTATATAAACGAAGAAGTCAGGAAACGGCTAGTAGAAAACTTAGTTTTATCTAGACTGAATTATTGTGATACTGTTTATGGACCATGTCTACTCGCAAGAACTGAAAGTCTTATACAACGTATGCAAAATGCATGCATTCGATATTGCTTTCAGATTCCCTGGAGGAACCATATAACACCAACTTTAAATAAGCACAATATACTAAAAATGGCAGCACGAAGAAAGTTGCACTTAGCGTGTCTGTTATTTGGAGTAATATCTTCCCAAACACCAAAATATTTATATAACAAGATAAGCTGGAGACAAAATAGATCACATGAACATACAATACGCTCCGTGATCACACCTTTAGTAACAGCCAAGCATAAAACCAGTGCATTTAGAGGATCCTTCAAATATGCTGCTACTAAATGCTGGAATGATATTCCTCCGCCCATAAGAGACCTAAAAACAATGCACTCATTTAAATTTCATTTTAAAAATAGCTTACTTAAATTGCAAAAAGAAGACCCTACATATTTAAGAACTTAATTACTAATGAAAACACTGATAATAAAATTGCACAAAGTCGAGTATTTGTACTTACCTTGTAAAGGAACTATCAAAATTTCAGTCAAAATTGAATGCAACATTGAATGCAAGTCTGGTTGCATTTCTTGTTACATTGGGTAGCTTACAATTATTAGGGTTTGTAGCTGTTATTTTTGTCATGTTATGTTGTTTAATATTTAATGTTTGATACGGGTCGCATGCCATATGTGTGATTGGAGAGGTGGGCACTGAAAATCAGCGCTGTGTCGGGCCTAGGCTCGGCACGGCAAAATGCTGAGTGCCAACCTCATTTTCAGTATGCGGCATACAATTTCTTTATCTGTGTCATTTAATATCTTAGTATTGTTTTGTGTTGTGTGTCGATATTGAAAATAAATATTTTCTTTCTTTTCTTTCTTTCTATGTCTAGCGATACTGCAAGAACGACGTCCTTCGCTTGGACGGCTTCGTCCGTCACCGTTCGCAGCGTCTCAAAGGCGTCCATCGTGGAGCGCCTCCTCCGAAACCCGAACTGCGTATCTGATAGCCCCGGCTCCACAGTGTCTAAATGCTTCACGAGCCGCTCCGCCAAGATCTTCTCGAAGACCTTGGCGACCTCGTTCAGCAGCACTATGGGCCTGTAGGCGGACGGATCGTCGGGAGGACCCTTGCGGCAGCGACCTTTAATCCAGGAGACGGTTACGTTTCGACTGTCGAGCCATGGTAAGATACCAATTTTACCATGGGTTATGTTAATCTTAAAATAAATTATGTAGTTAAATTGAAATGAAGAGACAGTGTAGGATACGAACATAGACTGTGACCTCTTCCATCCTTTCCTGTGGTAGCGCTATTAACACTAATAGTACTTAAGTGTAAAACAGGATTTAGACTTGTGCACTTGGCTCCTTGCCCTGGGAACACGTGCGTACACAAACGTGCCAAGCGCACGTGTTGGAACTGTTGTAATTACAGGACGAAAATAAAGGTTTAATTCCCCGAATACTACCCGAAAATAGCTTTATTATGTTAACTTTAGCCATAACATCAGCCGTCGTGGGCGCAGGACCTTGGGCTGTCACACGGGTGACTTTGCTTACAACACAGTAAGGGACACATAACAAACATTTTTTTGCGCGGTCATGTAATTTGAACGCACGCTCAAAAAGTAATGCACTAGTAGATTTAAAAAAATATGAACGACGTTTTAAAATTCAAATTTTGGACTGAAACTTTATAGTTTCAAAAAAATAATATGTTTAGTTTATATTAAACATATTATTTTTTGGTCTATAAAATTATACAGTAACGAAAAAAATTGGAATGAAATAAATCAGTTTTTGGCGATTTTTGAAATCTTAAAAAATTGGAGCGACCC
The DNA here is from genome assembly GCA_012273795.1 of Dendrolimus punctatus. Taxonomy (NCBI): domain Eukaryota; kingdom Metazoa; phylum Arthropoda; class Insecta; order Lepidoptera; family Lasiocampidae; genus Dendrolimus; species Dendrolimus punctatus. The sequence goes on along the minus strand of JAABVI010000061.1, from coordinate 114,906 downwards.
TTTAAATTTTTTATTTGAGTTCTTAAAACACCAGAAACTAGTTTTTATTTTTTACTTGAGACTTAATTTTTTTTGCCACCCTAGTTAATATGTATATTGAATTGATTTAACAAAAATCTTATGATATACCTAGTTTTGGTTTTTAGCAAAATCAACCCAGAGACACCTTTCAGTAGTTTTTGGTATATCCTATAGTAGGCTTTTAGATTTGGCCATGGAGGCCTATTCGAAAAATTCGACCTGTATATATATGTTTGTGTGCGTTCGGTGTAGGCAAGCAAAATACAATCTTCCGAGCCTTTTTAAGCGTATTGCGTGTATGGGTGACTCTAAGATTAGGCATAGATAGAGTTGTATGTAATATTGTGTTCAAAACAAAATCTTAATCGTCTTGTTTTTTCCAAACAATTATTTCTAAACAAATTTGATATACATATAACTTAGATCTATTTTTTTAAACCTCGCATTGCAGTGTAGGCATTACTTCACTGCAGCGGGGAAGAGGGGATTTGTTTTCCCTTTCAATTTCGTAACGATCCTTTTAGGACATAATTTCGGCTATCACGTTGTTGTCATTGTCCCAATTTTCTTCATTTTATAACATTATATCCAAAATTGTGCTCGCTGTTTTTCTGGAACCTAAATTTGTCTGGGCAGTTCTTCGCGCCTCTTCCCATTTTTCTCATTCTAAAATAGTATACGCCGTGGTGTTCTCTTTTGCGCAATATGGACATGTTTCTGTATATACTTTCCTAATCCTGATATACATATAACTAAGACTTTATAAACTAATGCAATAAAGACAATTTAATTTAGTTATATTGTATTCTAGCCATAGTCTCTGAAAATTACGAAATCCTGCGTTGTGGCTGCCTGTCGTAAGAGGTGACAAGTGAGCCAGATGGTAGGAAATTTGTCCGATTGGATGGGTACCACCCCTGGTCTGGAGTATGTCGCCGTAACAACCTTGAATTATATGATAAGGAATGGTGTTATAAGGGAACATAGAGGAGTGAAAGAAGATGTAACAATAAGAGTCGAAAAGTGGGCAGGTAGAGAGAAGATGAAAATAGAATGATAAAACAAGTCTATGACAGTATTGTGAGTGGTAGACCGCGACGCAAAGATCATATAAAAAGTGTTAAAAAGAGGTCAAGTGTAACGCATGTCAAGTAAACGTGCATGTCTAAGGCGGATAATGAAAGCAAATGAAGCTAAAATTGCTTGTCAGGATTGTTGCAAGTGGTGATCCATAATCTCTACCAGTCACTATACTCCCATGGGAAACAGGCGCGATAATATGTATGTAACCTATAACAAAAATATCAATAGTAAATATGATAGCGCGATTGTATATCTTTGGTATGCCGAAAATATTGGGCAACAAGTAGACGATTACTGTTTACTTACCAGTTGTTATTGATGACCTTAAATTCTTTATTGTTTTTGTAATCAGCAATTTAAAAAGGACGCAATCTGCTGTATATTTCAGGCGAAGGGCTTACTTCCTTTCACTTATTAAGACAGCATGATGAGCGTAATCTTGATACCTTTAGTTAAAAGTTAAACCTTGACGTAGGTGCAATACTACTATAATCAACTTTTTGGTGTACCCCTGGTCAGTATATAGGACACTTTTGATCCCGAAAAATTAAAGAATTCCCGTGGGATAGGTGGTTGCGCTACTACTTAAAAATCATTGAACAAAACATGATATTACCTTTATTTTCGTATGAACACGTCAACGCCATGTAGGATTTGCTCGGTTTTGAACAGCGCCATCTAGTTTAATCTTGTGCAACCAAGTGACAATATATCAATACTTTACCTCTGTATTAGAAGACGATGTCAGTATTAGTATTATCTATTTTGACGTGAACATATCCGCCTACCAAGAACTTGTTTCTTAAACTCCACAAATTTTCTTAATTAACAACTTATTAAACACAACTTAAATTGACAATGACGGTAGAACATAAAAAAATTTACACCAAAGAAATAACCGCCTACCGTGATTGCTTTGTAATAAGAAAAAAAACTAACAAATATAAACTTTTTAACCCGAAATAGCCTTAAAACTAAACGGTAATACAACTTAAAACTAAACTTGATTGAAATTCTAAGACACAAAACTTAACTTAATCAGAAGTATTACAATCCTTTCTGGGAAGAAAACACAACTTACTTACAGGACGTTTACAAAATCCATTCTGTGTTTTGATTGTAACTACACGGATAACATTATTTCTTCTTCTATTATTTCTATATCTATTATTCTACCCATGAACCAGTTAGCAGGCGGCAAATTTGGCTCTTTTACAATAACTACATCATTAATTTTTGGCTGATCATGCTGAGTAGTCCATTTGTATCTTTTATTTAATGTAACTAAATATTCTACACTCCAACGATTCCAAAAATCTTTAACCATTTTGGTTGTTAATTTCCACCTATCTAGTTGGTTAACCATTTCACATTCACCGTCCGCGACATTTAATAACGGTTCTCTAACCAAAAAGTGGCCAGGTGTCAGAGGTAGAGGATCGTTTGGATCATCACTAATTATGGTTAATGGACGTGAGTTTACACATGCTTCCACTTGTGCTAATACTGTTGATAGCTCTTCATACGTGAGTGTACTTTCGCCAACAACTTTCCGAAGATGAGTCTTTACGGAACGCACCCCTGCTTCCCATAAGCCCCCAAAATTTGGAGCTGCGGGTGGTATAAAATGCCAAAGTGTATGCTCTAATGTCAACAGTTGTGCAATTTCGTCGGGCAAAGTAGATTTAGCTTTATCGAACATTTCACGTAGTTCTCTGCTTGCACCAGTGAATTTCGTCCCATTGTCACTGTACAAATCTTGACAATGACCTCGTCTCGCTGTCATGCGTTTAAATGCTGCTATAAATCATTTAGATGTTAAATCCGATACGACTTCTAAATGTATCGCATGTGTCACCATACATACAAATAGTGCTATGTAGCCACGATAAGCCTTGGATCCTCGTCCTGGTGAGAATCGGACGTTAATCGGCCCTGCAAAACTATTCCACAGTATTTAAAAGGTTTGCTAGGTTTTAATCTAGCTGCGGGAATCTGTCCCATAAACGGTGTTTTATTAGCTCGTGACATTCTGATACTGAACTTGGTAAAATGATGTTTACCAGGTAAAATAATGGGATGTCCTGTATCGTAATTAGCATCAGATAAATCAATACGTCCACCGACTCTTAGTATTCCATCTTGATCAAAGATAGGACAAAGAGGATGAAGCACAGTCTTTTTTGGAACACTTCCTCGTGACTTCAAGTGTCTAATATCTTCTTCAAACTCAAGCTCTTGAATATGGTTGATACATTTTTTTAATGTCTGATTGATTTCTTCCAGTGTAACATAATCTTTCATATTCTTTCTTTCTGTCTTAGGTAATTTCCAATTTAAAATTCTTCGACAGTATGATAAAACTTTTAACATTCTTGTAAATGATGAAAATCTTTCCCATGGTTTGTCTATTTATCCGGTTGCTGTAGTGTAAATAACGTCTTTATTTTCTCTTCTTCGTGTGTGTCTATAACTTCAGGCTTTTCCTTCTGCTCAAGAGTTTCATTTAACCAGGTAGGGCCATGCCACCACAAGGAATGCTCGGCTAAATAACTAGGTTTTAAACCTCGTGAGGCACAGTCGCTTGGGTTCATATGAGTCGCCACATGTCCCCACTGCTCATAATCTGTCATGGTTAAAATAACTGACACTCTATTGCTGATAAATGTAGTCCATTTACAAGCTGGTCCCTTGAGCCAAGCCAAAACTACAGTCGAGTCGGTCCAGGCGTATTGATTATCTTTTGGAATATTCATTACTTCTGCCACTTCCGATAATAGTTTGGTTGCTATAACTGCACCAGACAATTCCAATCGAGGAACTGACATTTCCTTTTCAATTGGAGCAACTTTTGTTTTCGCGGTCAACAGGTTGACAAAAACTACGCTGTTTTTATCAATCACACGAAGATATACACATCCGGCATAAGCGGACATTGATGCATCTGCAAATGCATGTAACTCCATTCTATATCCTGGTGAGAAATTCAGCCATCTTGGAATGCAGATGTTCTTGATATGCTCTAATTCTTTTCTATATTTAGTCCATTCGGTTGACAAATCTTCGTCCAAATCATCGTCCCAATCCAAACCTGATTTCCATAGTTTCTGGATAAACAATTTTGCAACTATAACAACAGGTGCAATCCACCCCATAGGATCGTACAATCTAGCAATGTCGGACAGTACCTGTCGTTTTGTAAATTTACCCTTCACATCTGGTAAATTTATTGAATACTCAAAATTATCGGTTTCTTTGTTCCAGCATAAACCCAGAACCTTCTCTTTCTTATCTTGTTGTATCGCTACGGAATTAGTTGGAAGATGTTTGTCTTTGCCAATACACTCTAACAACTAATGATTCTTACTGCTCCATTTCTGAAGCTCAAAACCTCCAGATTTCATTAATTTGTTCATCTCTTTGTAGATTTGAATAGCTTCACTATCCGAATCGCACACAGTCATTAAGTCGTCCATATAATAATCGTTCTTGGTAATCTCTGCAGCAATTGGATAATTGCTCTGTTCATCGTCAGCTAACCTTTGTAACGTTTTAACAGCTAGATAAGGTGCACAAGCCGTCCCAAAGTCAGACGTCACGAAGATTGTAATGGTGTATTTCTTGATTCGGATTGTTTCTCCATAAGATCCTTTGATAATCTATGTCTTCATTAGCTACTCGAACTTGGCGGTACAGCTTAACCACATCTGCAATAATACAAATTTTGTGTGTTCGCCACCTCATGAGTAAATGCCTCAGATCTTGTTGGAGTTTGGGACCTACTAGAAGGTTGTCATCCAACGCTACATTGTTAACACCCTTGCAAGATGCGTCAAATACTGCTCTCACTTTTGTTGTGATTTTATCCTCTCGGACAACTGCATGATGAGGAAGATAAACCGCTTTCGAATTTTCAAGATTTTCCTTGTCTACCGACTGCATGTGGCCTAATTCTAAGTACTCTTCTATTACATTACGATAATCTTGGTACAACTTCGGCTTCTTTTCAAGCTTCCGTTCTAAATACTTGAGCCTCTTTGCTGCTATAGTTTTATGTTCCCCATATTGACAGTCAGGATTATCGCTATTAAACGGCAGTCTTACAATGTATCTTCCGTCTCTTGCCCTTACTGTTGTTGACTCGTAAAGCTCTTCGCATCGTTTTTCATCTATGGTCATTTTCTTCTTAATTGATGGAGGTTCATTCTCGACTTTCCAAAATTGCTTCAATAGGTCGTCGACTCTGGTTTGGACATGCAAACTGATAACATTTGGTGATGTAACTTCTTGTGATACTCTCCCTGATATGATCAAGCCAAGGATTGTATTTTGAGCCAATAAATATCCTTGAGGATGCTTCATTACTCCGTTGAGTAGAATATCACAATATACTTCTGCTCCTAGCAAAACATCTATTTTGCCAGGATTCATGTATGTGGGGTCTGCTAATTTAATCTCTTTTAATGGAACCCACATTGGAGAGGGTATTTCTCTATTCGGTATTGCAGTTGGTAGTACACTCAACACGTATGCATTTACTTTGATTATATTATTAGGGTTGTGAATTGATTCCAACACAAGTGAAACCATGTACTTAATTCTTACTTGGCCGTCTCCTAAACCTGACACCAAACCACTGATTGGTTTGCGCTTGAGACCTAACAATTGTACCGTCGATTCGGTTACAAACGAGGCTTGCGAGCCTTGATCCAATAATGCCCTAATAGTAAAACCGATGCCATTCCTTGATCTTGCCTTTACCATTGCTGTTGCCAGCAAAACATTGTAGTTTTGATTATTTCTTGAAAAGTTCGCTACAATGTGTGTATCCAAGGTGGTTGGTACAGCTCTTTCTTCAGCTGTAAACTGTTGAGTTGTCATTGTCGTGTTTGATGTTGTATTCGAAGTAGCGCCTCCTTGTTCCTTGGTAGCATGTAACAGTGAGTGATGGCGTCTGCCACATTTTCTACAGTTGGTGTTTTGTTTGCAATTCTTGACTGAATGAGCGAATCCGAGACAGTTGAAGCAAAGTCGCTTGCTTTGTACTAAATCGTATCTGTCTTGGACTGATTTGGATCCAAGTTGTTTGCAATGACATAAATGATGAGAGCCATTACAACAGGGGCATGCATTATTGTTCTTCTTATGTTCCTGTACAACTGCATGAAAAGCCTTAGTCTTCACAATTTGTTTTGAGTTTTGTAATGCATTCTTGTTGTGTGTCTTACTGCCTTCTATCATTTCTAAACTTCTAAATCTCATCTCCATAAACTCTGCAAGCTGTGTCCAAGTGGGCAGTTCGTCGGACATCACACTTATTTGGTATTCCCATTGTTTATGAGTTTTTTGATCTAATTTCGAAACAACCATATACACAATAATTGCATCCCACGTATCCGTCTTAAACCCAATATTGTTCAGACTTTTTAAGCACGATGAAGTGGTATCCAGCAGTGTTTTTAATGCTGTTGCGGATTCAACTTGTATTGGCTTCAACGAAAATAATGCTTGCATAATACTGTTGCAGTTGTACTTCTTATTGTTATATCTCTTTAACAATTGTTTCCGTGCTTCATTATAGTTTGCATCTGATGTCGAAAAATTACGAATGAGTTGCTCCGGCTCTCCAGTTAGACAACTTTTCAAATAATGAAGTTTCTGTACTGAAGGTAGGCTTGCATTTTGATGTATCACTGATGAAAACATATCATAGAAAGTTTGCCACTCATTGTAATTTCCGCTAAACGAAGGCAACTCAATTCTTGGTAACCTAATAATTTCATTGCATTCAGATTTGGATGACACTGTTGGCTTTGATTGTGAATCTGTGGTAGTATACATTTGATAAACATCCTTCAATAATGCTTTATATGACAAATATTGTTCTTGAAACTGCTCATAAATGTCACTTCGGAAATATTCCTCTTTATTTCTTTGTTCTCTCGATGAATTCGCAACGATTTCCTTGTAATTTGTTTTAAAATCTATCCAATACTCTTCGGCAGCTTCTAACCGTGTTTCTATCAGTGACTTTTTAATCCTCTCTTTTCCTAATTTTCGAAAATTACGTTCTGCTTTAATTAATCTTTCAAGTAAATCCATTTGTGGCTCAATCATTTTCGATAATGATTCCACTTTGTAGGTACTTCACAAAATATTAACTTGAAAAATTGTTAACAAACAATAAAAGTACAAAGTCCTAGATTAATATTAAACACTATTAGAAATATAAGTTCGACTTTGTGTAAATAATCAAAGTTAATAGTACATTCACTTGATTTTTTTTTTAAGTCCAGTACCATACAAAAGTAACAATGTCCATATAAAGTTCACTTGAAAATTTTTTAAGTCCCGTAATAAGTAAATAAACTAAGTCATTGATGACAACTTTTACTAAGTGTCAAAAGTTTGTAAAAATTTTACAAGTCCACAATCACTGATTCTTTTATATTTACTTTTACTACTACTACTTTTATATATACTATTCTGAGTCTTTTTACTTCATTGAATTTACTAAGTGTTTTAAAAAACATAAAATTTTACAAGTCCAAAATACAAGTCTTTTTAGACGCGAATTTTTTACTTTAAATTTTACTAAGTGTTTTTAAAGCAAAAATATTCTAAGTGTTCACTCTAATTACGATTTTACCAAGTCCTTACACCAAACACTGTAAATCCAATTTCACTGTAATCCAAAAACTAGTCACTACTTACTTATCACTCCCGAAGTTTCGGCACCAATGTTTGCGCTACTACTTAAAAATCATTGACCAAAACATGATATTACCTTTATTTTCGTATGAACACGTCAACGCCATGTAGGATTTGCTCTAAAAAAAGCTAAATATTAAGAAGTATTATAAACCCCACCTGCGGTCAGAGCGTGTAGTAATTGATCTCGCGGTCGCAGATCGGTATATTAACATAAAACCTTTTCCGCAATGTGCACGCACGCCTTGTTAAGCCGGCAGGCATTCACCGACCGAACCAGATATAACTGGCTATTATTGAGTAAGCGGCGGTCATCTAGCAGCGCTTGTAGCGGGGCGAACGGCGGTTTAGTTCATTGTGCGCTGCCACTTTACAAGTATTATCAGCCAGTGTGTTTGAAAAGAAGTGACTACTAACCCTTCACTCCAGCGTGTATGAGATCTAATCTGCACTCTTTTTTGAGTACAAAGAATAATTGTAAAATAAAATTTTATATGAAATCATTCATAAGCAGGAAGTGAGCTTGAATACTTGTTTTAGTCTTACGGATAGAAGTATAGCCATGAATTCCTAGGGCTCAATTCTGCTATTTCTATATTTTGGTGTTGCGAAGATTCAAAGTATGATTCCATTGCGATATTATCAGAAAATCGTATTCTACTAAATGCACAATATCTTTTCGATATTGTCTCAATTGTATAAAATTTTAAAAAAAAAACAACAGAAATCTTTATCAGAAATGGAATGAATATTGAAAAGCTACCAAAATTTTAAAAGTAGATTTCACGAGTTATACTTATAAATATTTATAAAGATAGAGTGGCATGTCATGGACGCGCCATTGGAATCAACAGAATACCAACATCTGGCAAACCTACGATTGAGATGATAGCGTCCGGCGATTTCGACGACATAGTAATATCAGAATTGGGCCTCTAGTTTCACGCACACTTTGACACGCGTTTACCACCAGTAAAGCCCTTCCGCCTTCAGTATTGTAAGAAATAATGCACTAAACATGTTTAAATCATAATAATCGGCACACAAATACACATATTGTATATCCCCAAATTAGGCAAGTACGCTTGTGTTACGGGTAATATATATACAAGAGACACCCAGACCATAGCAAAGAAAGGAGAAAATTCGTTTCGGAAATTTACCATACCAGGCATCAAAGCCGGGGCCTCTGAGTTGCAGTGAGGTAGGCAGCCAAAGGCTTAGGCCGCTCAACCACAGAGGTCGTCGCTTAAAAACTTGTCGCGATTTATGTTTAGTAATGTTTTCGCGGAGTTTCTCTCATAAAAACTGTATCCCACAGAAACGGTCTAAACTGTAGGCCCGTTTCATCCACATTTGATGATATTATTATACGATATTCAAATCAATGTAATGACGCACATGTGGACGAATGATCCAGTTTGAGTATTACCAATACATAACTATACGGGTGTTGATGTTTGAATTATGTAAATCATAACATCTATCATTTAGAGTGAAGCGGTAGTTACGTTCTTTGGCCGTCGGAGGATGTTTTAAAAAATAAGATATATCTTAATACATTTATTAATTAATTACAATTAGGTACTTAATTATAACTTAATATTAACGTCTGGACTTCTCCGCGATGGAGCACCAAAAGACGACGCTGGTATGTCCCGAGGACCCTTTATTGGTTTGTGCGATGTTACGACATCGTATGATCTTCGTGGAAGATCGATGAGTCGTATCGTGTGAAGCAAACGATTTGAGTTAAGGGTTCGCCCACACGAACACGTAACACGATCATAAAAATTATTAAAATATTAATAAACTAACCGAATCAACAAAGGCCATATAATATAATATAATATCCTAAAGGTCAAAGATTATAAATAAACACAGAATGGCATTGTCCCTAGAATGGCAAATGCCGAATTTAATGTTGATGCGATTAATTTTTCAATAATGAAAAATTAATTGCATCAAGAAAAAAGTCCCCGCAACGACAGGATATCAAAGTCTTGTCTTATTATTCATCATTAAGCAAATGCGTGAATCCAATGTTAATTAGTAACAAAACTATTAATTGTTGAAAAATTATTCATTAACATTTATATATTTATTTAATGACTAGCTTCTGCCCGCGATTTCGTCTGCATGGGATAGTTAAAAAAAAGTCAGATTTTGAAACATTCTTCATTGGTGCTCCGCTCCTATTTGTCTTAGCGTGATGATATACAGGTATAGCCTGTAGCCTTCCTCGATAAATGATCTAACACTGAAAGATTTTTTCAAATCGGACCAGTAGTTTATGAGATTGACGCGTTCAAGCAGGCAAACTCTTCATTTTTATATATTTGTATAAAATTAACAAGGTTATTGTGATATGCCATACTATGAATTAAATGATTTTTTAAGAAGCCAGTTGACAAAAGTGGACCTTAAACTTAGGTTAAGAACCCTTTACTACATATGGACTGATTAACCGCGTTTCATATAATATAAATTTTTGAATAAGTTTTATAGTGTATTTGGATCTTAGCGCGTTAAAATATATACCAAATATTATTTAAATTTTCTTTGTAATGTCTCCTTAAACACCTGGTTGCCTGCAAGAGATCGCTATAAGCGATAAGGATCCTAATGGAAATATATTTGTATTAAATGTCTAGGTTTAAGTTATGATGAACAATAAAGAGTTTTCATTAATTCAACATTTTCTAACTTTAAATTATCCTTAAGTATAAAATACAGTAATTTATTTACATCAAAATATACATACATTATAAACAAATACAATAAAAAAAACATAATGAATTAAGTGTATAATTTGCTCGTAGTTAATATTATAAATTTATAATGATATTATATTGTTATCGATTGCTGTTCGTTAGTGGTTCCGTCGTAATTTGCATTGATTTGGTCAATGTCAAAGTAGGTGGTATGTCAGGTTCATATTTTTTTTATTGCAGGATATATAAATAAAAAAACATTTTGGCTGGTAATTATCCATTTCTGAAATCCTGAGGACAGCACAAAACATAGAATGTTAGACTTACTTAGAAGTAGATGTTATTTATTATTAAAAAAATTAATAGAAGGCATGTACATAATAATTTATGTACATGCCTTCTATCAGCTAGGGATAGAAGAAAATCCACATTGATCGATCGGCCAGGTAAAATTTTTGTGTAAGATACTGTATTTTCCAATGAGACCTCTGAATTTGTCAATGCATATTCCCCATAACGCATATGAGACTTATACTCGTATATAATATGATATAAAATAATAGCAGCCCATAAATGTCCCACTGCTAGGCTCGAGCCTCTCATTATGCGGAACGGTATACCCGCCACGCTTGTCCAAGATGGATTGACAGGTTTGATTCATCGACTATTTCGATGTGTAGGTTATATCACGATGTTTTCCGTCACCATTGCACGTGGTAACTGTAACAATATGTATGTACATTAGGTCAGAAAACTGCCAAACGGTGCATCCGTTCCGGCCTGGATCGAACCTTTGATCTTGAGAAGCGTGCGCTAACCATTATACTACCATAACTTACTACTTAGCTTTATGACATACAATGTTGACGGTCTTCTTTCTTTTTGGCCATTAGTGGTGGCTAGAAAGTTGGGACCTCGAAGAAAACCTCTTTGCTCTAGCTTGTAGTCGGCGGGCGACTACCCGCCAGTGCCGACGTTTGGATCCGTTCGAGCCTTTCCACATAACGGTGGTCTCTCAACGGCTCTCGTTGGCCAGTCTGTGGCTTCGCGTTGGCTTCGTTGCTCGTCTCGAGGACTATGACTCTCTCGGGCTTGGCTACTGATCGCTTTTCAGCGGCCTTATCATATTTGCAATCTCATAATATCACCCTGATCAGCCGAGCATATGAGATGGAGGGGTCTTCAAAATGTGTGTTTTTGTTTGCAGCTACGAAAGATTATGTCTTAACTAAAGACGAGTGTAACAGTAGCTAATAGCTTGTTTCAACACTGGTTGCGTTATCACGCGCAGTCAAACTAGGTCATTTTTATACATAGTTAAAATGTCATTTAATATCGATAAACTGTTTAATCATGAAATTTCTAAGCCAGTTTTGAGTAGGCGTATTGCCAACCGTCTGCTTGGAAAAAATTACATATTTGTGGATCAAATTCGAGAGTTGGAAGTTACATTCATGACTGAAAAATCGAGAGAAAGGCAAAGGTGATACGAACGGAATGACGAGAGACGAAAGTCTTATGATAAAAAGAAGTTTAAACTTGAAGATTGTTGGGGGTATAAATATCAATATCGACCAAAAAACAGATGAATGGATTGTGTGAAGGATAGAATAGAGGAGTATGGAACAAACCGGACGTATTGTACCACCCCAAATGATTAGGAGAAGTGGAGGAAATGAAACAAACCTTAAGGAAGACTGCGATATGTGACAGAGATATGCGACCGTGGCACGAGAAATGGGATCTCGACACACCAAACATTCTTGTTTTTACATATTAAATAGGTTTGTGCTTGACCACGATCACGTCTAAACTAATTATGTGTAACTTTATGCTGTGTTACACCTACCAGACACGTGCTAATTAGATAAAGCGATTTTCCAAAAGCAACCGATTTAGACTACCGAGTGTGCCGTTAGATGGTCATAGAACCTAAAAAACAAAAAATTCTTATAACTGTTATAGCTCCATCATCGGAGAACGCGTCGTTCATACTTAAGTTCATTGACCTCGTTTGTCCTTCAAATTGCAAATTTTGTTCACTTTCCTGTTTTTTTGTGAGTCGCAGTTAAACTTTTTGAGAATTCACTACTTGATTGCTCCATTCAAATATAAGCGGTATATCACTACGCTTAAAGTCCTTATTTAGTATTTTTTGTTTTTCAACAGTATTCTCATAAAGGCCAAAGGCCCTGTTCGTGTTTTTTGCAATATTTAATTTGTTTGGGAAACCTACAATAATAAATATTCTTAAATATAAAACACAAAATTAATACATGTATATCAAGTTTCTATAAAAAAATAATTTATGTAATAAAAATTGGCTTAGAAAAAAAAGAAATACATTTATACGAAAATTTCATTAAAAAAAAATGTCACCGCAATGATTACTGATAAAACAGAGGTAAAAAGGAAAGTATAAAAAATAAAGTTTATGACATTATTCTACAAATTGTAATTCATTGGATCATTCTAAATTTATTCGTTTGTTTCCTTAATTTGTGTTTAATAATAATCTCACTTAACAAACTAATTTTTAGTATGAACATTTGATGTAACACATTCTAAACTCAATTCACTCATTTAATCTTCTTTTGAATGAGTGTTATTTAAGAATGTAAATATTATTTTACGCAACGAAGTGGACATGTAACGTGCACACTTGAAAATCCTCACTTATACAAAATAAATATTTATGATAATACCTGTGGAAAAACACCAAATAATTTAATACTAGAAGATGTTTTAATACTGGTGGAAAATTCCTTCTCAATACAATTGAATTTTGTTTGGTTACCGTCTCATCATACATATTTAGGAATAGGGAGGGATTCGTATTTATTTATATACTAGCGGCTCCGGCAGACGTTGTCCTGCTCTGAAGAAAATCTAGGACCCGATCCCAGCGCCACCTACCGGCTCCAATTGTGGATTAAAACCATCCGGGGAACCCACTCAAACACACAAGAACGAAATCATCTAAATCGGTCCAGGTGATTAGGAGGATTCTAGAACCTGATCTCGGCGCCACCTACCGGTTCGAACGTGATAAATAGCAGTCGTTCTTGAGTTATAACTAGTGTAACTAACACGACTTTCTTTTATATATATTGTTTTGCTGTGTCCCTGAACTTCGTTCGCGTTGTACAAATAAGCATATCTTCTGATTTCTATTCAATGCAATTAATTTAATGCGAAAATGGGTGTGTTACATTCAAGTTTTTGAAATTTGCTTATTCGGCATACAAATATACTAGTTGAGTTAGTGTAGCATATTTCTCTGGAAATTAATTTGTATATTATATACATAAACATAAAATATAAACAATCTATATAGTTTATTTATATTTTAATTCACTTAAATTGGGTAGTTTGTATCAAAGATTATATCATTATTTTGTGTTGTTTTCAAACAATATAGATGATTATGGAAAAAATACATAATTAATTAATTATAATACTACAACCAAATGAATTGTAGATGATTAAAGAATAGAATTACTTGCATATTTCCTTTTTCTTATACCAGACATACAGGTGTTTCACTAATCCATCGAGATTGAAGTCCAGACAATCTGGAGGGCAATGTGGACCAGCGTATGCATAATAATGCGCTCGTCGCAATAGTTGCCAGTTATCCCTAACATCCTTTACCATTGTCGCAGCTCGACACACTTTAGGTCAAAATTACTCGTACTTGAGGAAACCTGCCTATTCTGGTCTGCGTCCAGATCGGTTTAGTTCACATTCATAATAATACATTCAGTCTGTCCATTATAAAACTCACCTGCTTATTATTGGCTTGGCTTCAAGTCAAGACTTTATGCGTGAACATGCAAGAAGGGAGAAATAATCATTCCCGCACTGGGCGGCCTATTATAACAAGCGAGAAAACAATAAGCAAAAAAATAGCCAGGTGGCATTTCCCGAGTCGATTGCCATTACCTTTGATCGAGAGCATGTCGCAATAACAACCCTGAGAGTAGTGACCAGAATCCACTGAATCCAGTCACCCCTCCGAGGGCAGCACACCTGTGATCGCCTGATTTTCTTCACCAAATAGCAAAAACAACTTAGATAAAGTTGTTTGGAGGGTAAACTGATCTGGGATTAGCCTAGTTAAGTTTTTTTTAAGGATCTTTCTAATATTTGTAATACAGCGAAAACTCCATGTAACGTCACTCGATTTAAAAAACTTCCTTAAGCGTCGAAATTACTTGGCTCTTTGGTTGGTTTAGCTGTATTGAATACTCGAGTTCCCACACAAGCCGGTTGATTACTGTTTGGCAGCTCCAAGGGGATTGCCTCCATAATCAACTCTGGTCTAATCCCTAGCAAAGGACCCTGCACTGTGCGAAATGCATTTTCCCCGCCGGTAAAAAAAGCTTGTCTTCCATACAATAATACACTCTATATAGCATTCAACACCACTCTCAATAACGACAACAATTAAGTAATAAAATGTGCCTTTTAAGTTGCCAAAATTACAGTGTACGTTCTATCGCTTTATTATCCTAACCCGTAATAAACTCGACTGTCTGCATCATGCATACCGCAATATCTAACAATTCCGAAATTTCTAAGTACATCCTTTATCGCCAAGATATGAATAAAATAAGTAAAACAATTTTACTAGTGACGTCAGACGAAAATAACAGACCTCTCTTCATTTAACGGCAACTCTCTATAACGACACAAAATGCACAGACCCTTCAGTGTCGTTATATAGAGTTTACACTGCATATTGATAATAGCTTGATACTGTTATATGCAGTGCTGTTGCGGACCACATTTCGACACAGAAAAATAGTGAGAGTCAACCTTATTTTGTTATTGTTTACTTTTGTGGATGTCGACTTTGATAATATTATTATATATGTAAGCTCGTCAGAGCCGTATAAGCTCATGACGAGCCTATTCATCAGAAGTTATCATGGCATGGCATAATGTATATGGGTATATTCATGGAATTGACATCTTTCGTGATCTTTGCCAATATAGTGTTTAAATAACAATCATCTTTTCTAAATCACAATGCACTTTGATAATAGCGATTTGTTGCACACTCGATGCCCTAGCGACCACACCACCTCGTATCCAATATCAAATGTACTATTTTGATCAACAACGCCCAAAAACATGTCTCGACCCGTCTCTGTTATTAGTGTGGTCGCCTGCAACCATAGATATGCAACACTCCGCTAAAGTGTCATTGCAAGTGTCAACATAAATCATCCTTGGCGATGGCTCGCCGACATATATTTGTATATTTGAGAATATTCTGCAACAAAATTATCAGTTTCACACACGATTTTTCCAAAGAGATGCTGCTCAAAGAGTGGTCGTAATAGAATAGAATCAAATGTTGACACTATATACCTACCGTTTGTCTCAAACAAAATCGGTTTGCACTAGTATTATCCTGCGAATAAATTCCTAATTGAATCACGAACAGTTCGTAAACAACCAAATCAACACTAAGTCATGGAAAATTATACCATGTTAATGCCTAATTAAAATAGCTATATGATTCAGTGAGCATTACATCATGAAGTCTTAAATAGCAAATTTTGCTTCTATAAATTGGATTCAATGAAATATTTACTCTATTTTACTATTTACTAATATTATAAAGAGGAAAATTTTGTATATTTGGATTATGTTTTGTCTTGGCACCTACTTCAAGACGTAGAATTTGTTTGCTGTTTAGTTACTCTTGAAGTCGGTTTCTTTTTGTTAGAATTTTATTTTACACTTTTTAACCGACTTCGAAAAAAGGAGGAAGTTCTCAATTCGCCGGGAGCTTTTGTTTTTTTTGTTGCTTTTTTTTATGTATGTTCGTCGATTACTCCGTGATTTATGATCCGATGTACGTGATTCTTATTTTTTTCGACGCGGAATAGCT
Organism: Dendrolimus punctatus; assembly: GCA_012273795.1. NCBI lineage: Eukaryota > Metazoa > Arthropoda > Insecta > Lepidoptera > Lasiocampidae > Dendrolimus > Dendrolimus punctatus. Next base: position 98,472 of record JAABVI010000061.1, on the reverse strand, counting down.
TCCAATTGGTTCCCTAAAAATTTTACATAGTTTGGCCCAGTAGTTTTCATTTTATGAACATTTTTTATGAAAAAAAATCCTTTTCGTTCCATATGTACACCGATTACTCTGAGATTTAGGTTTCGATTTACGCGATTCTTTTTTGTTCGACGCGGAATAGCTGCCATGTAGTTCCCTAAAAATTTGACATAGTTTGGCCCAGTGGTTTTCATTTTACGAACATTTTTTGTTCCCGGTTCTTGGGACCTATATTTTTTAAGAAGCGCGGCACCATTCGTAGGTCCACCCATACATAGCTAGACACTAAAAAGTAACAAATAAAAATAAAAACTTCGTTTAAACAAACCGACTTCAAACACTAAAATGTATCAAATAATTTATTTCTAAAGCTATTATTATTAATATATATTATATAAAACACCTTGAAGTCGGTGCCAAGTAAACTTAACATCGACTTTAAGATGTTTTAGATAATATATATTGTTTGGTAATTTGATAAATGAGATCTCTTGATTTGATTTTCGCTGATTATACTTGATAATTTCGGATTTAAAATAAAAACTTCTCGGTGTCCAGTTAACCATTTATTGAAGAAGAAGCAAAGTGACACTTACAAACAATGACATATACAAATTCATGTTGAAGTGACAGTTGTAACGTCACACAATACCTTATTTTTATTTTCAAACGTTTATGGCCTTGACATACCGCCGGCCAAGAACTTTGTTCAAAGTTCTTATCTCTATCTCTAAGTTATAACTAGGAACACAAACAATATAAATGAGAAAACAAACCCTATGATTAACAAAACATTATGACTAAAGAACAAGAGCAATACATGATTTATACATAATTGTTACTAAAAACTATGAACTAAATAATATGCATAATGCATATCTTAACTCTGAAAATAAGATCAGTAACTTGGTTAAACTAACAGCTTGTTATTGAGTTATTGGTAAACAACACAATTTTGATACAGGTCTCTTAATGACTGAGCCCTTACATTTTATAGAAACTACTCTTGTGATTTTGTCCAAACCTGGATGCTTTGTTATGATCCTACCTAATAGCCACCTCGCAGGAGGAAGGTTGTCTTCTTTTATCAGAACAATATCACCCACACTCGGTTCCGGTATTATCTTGGACCATTTATATCGTTGCAGACAATGTACAAGATATTCATTAGACCATCGTCTCCAAAATTCTTGGACCATTTTTTGAGTCAGCTGCCAGCGCCTCAGGCCATGAACTTTGCTTTGTTCATAGTTATATTCTGGTATAGTTACTAGAGGTTCACCAACTAAAAAATGTCCCGGAGTAAGAGCTGCAGGCTCACTATGGTCTCCAGGTAATGCAGTTAACGGTCTGGAGTTTAAGCATGCCTCCACTTGTGTTAAGACAGTGGCCAGCTCCTCATAAGTAAGGGTGGACTCTCCTATTACACGTTTTAAATGGTATTTAGTTGATTTTACCCCAGCCTCCCATAGGCCCCCAAAATTAGGGGAGTGGGGGGGGATGAAGTGCCAAGAAACTCCTTGATTGCTTAAACTATCTCGGATTTCAGCTGCAATGGTAGAATTTTCAGTGGCAACCAGTTTGATTAATTCCTTGGATGCCCCTACAAAATTTGTGCCATTATCACTCCATATATCACTAACATGGCCTCTCCGTGCTACGAATCTTTTGAACCCAGAAAGGAAACTTTCAGTGGAAAGGTCACTTATAACTTCAATATGTATGGCCTTTGTGACCATACATACAAACAGACAGATATAACCCTTGTAAGATGCATTTCCTCGTCCTTTACTCATTCGTATGTTGATTGGGCCCGAAAAATCCAATCCGCTGCGAAGAAATGGTCTGGCTGGTGTGACCCTGCTGGAGGGCAGCTGCCCCATTAATTGAGTTTTGGTTACTGCAGCATACCGAGCACAAGTCACACATTTGTGTACAAAGGTTTTGACAGCACTTTTCACTGATATAATCCAGTACCTTGTACGCAAGTGGCTCATCATCAAGGCCGGACCGCCATGCATTGTCTTCTTATGAGCTTCGGCGATGACTAAATTGGTAAAGTGACTCTTATGTGGAAGGATGATTGGATGTTTCATGCCTTCTGATATATTTGCGTTTTGTAATCGACCCCCAACTCTAAGAATGCCCTGGCCATCCGTGAAAGGACATAATGGTTTTAAATTCTTTTCAGTGAGAAAAGTTTTCTGGCAATTCCTTATACAAACATTTAACGCTTCATTGAGTTCAACACTAGTGATATAAGGTTCACATCTTGGGTTTCTTTTATAATTAATAAATCTTCTGCAGTATGCCACAACCCTGATCAGTTTTTGTAAGGATGAAAATGTTGTCCAAAGAGGAAAATTATTACTTGGTTGTTCAATGCTTAAATGGACTTTAATTTTTCTTTCTTCTAAATTGGTTGTTAGTGATTTAGACTGATGATAGTCAATGTGAAAAGCACCTAACCAATATGGACCCTGCAGCCATGACTTGTTGTCTGCAAGCTCTGATGGTGTACAGCCTCTCGATGCTACATCTGCAGGATTGTTAGACGAGTCCACATGGCACCATTGATGGTTGTCCAATGTTGACAAGATGTGAGAAGTCCTATTCGCCACAAATGTTGACCATCTGCTTGGATGACTGCTAAGCCACGCTAACACGATTGTGGAGTCTGTCCAGCAGTGCAGGTCAGCACTGTTTATGTTTAATATTTCAGCCACTTCTGTTATCAAATTGGATAGTAAAACTGCTCCCAACAACTCCAGTCGCGGAATGGAAACTTGCAGGACTGGAGCCACCTTAGTTTTTGCTGTAATTAGCTTCACATGAACTATTCCATCTTCGCTGATAACTCTAAGATAAATTACGGCAGCATATGCTGTTCTGGAAGCATCACTAAACCCATGCAATTCTTTTATTTTATCTGATGATTTAGTGTTAACCCACCGTGGTATGCTACATTTGCCGACTTCATTTAGTTGTGATTTGTACCACATCCATTCCTTCAGCAATTCGTCAGGTAACTCTTGATCCCAGTCTATCCCAGCTAGCCATATCTTCTGGATCATGACCTTGGCTATGATGATGCATGGTGCTAGCCATCCTAATGGATCAAACAAACGTGAGATTTCTGAAATCACCTTTCTTTTAGTGTAGGGAGAGTTCAACATACTAGGTTGCAGAGAATAGCAGAAAGAATCAGTTTCTTTATTCCAGTGAAGCCCAAGAACCTTCACCGGTTCATCCATGTTATGGTTAAAAACAATACCTTGTTTTACTTGCCCATCCACTATTTTTTCTGCTAACTGTGTGTTGTTTGTTATCCACTTTTGTAATTCAAAACCTCCCTTGATTAATATTTCTTTCATGCATTTATATATGTGGATTCCTTCTTCTACCGTCTCACAGCCCGTCATCATGTCGTCAACATAAAAGTCTGATATGATGCGTGTGGCTATTTCTGGGTGATCCTTCCCTTCATCTATAGCAGTTTGCTGTAGTGTTTTGATTGCTAAGTATGGAGCTGATGCTGTGCCAAATGTAACCCTTAACAATCTGTATTCTTCTAAATCAGACTGTGGGTTTTGTCTCCATACTAAGCGTTGAAAATCTGCATCTTGATTTGTTACCAGAACTTGTCTGTACATTTTTACTATATCTGCACTGATACAGATAGGATGCAGACGCCACCTCATAATAATATGACGTAAGTCTTTTTGAAGCCTTGGGCCCACTAATAAGGAATCATTAACAGTGTGATAAGAGACAGAATGCGTTTTTAGATCGATTTCTCAATCTTTGTTACAGTAGTTATACACACTTTGTTGCGGTGAAAAAAATATATGTCAATCTTGATCATATTTCTGACGTAAACATTGTACTCGGAACGCATTTGCGATAAATTTTCTCGATAGAAAATAATTGCAAAGTAACCTCTAAACGAGTTATTCAATCTTCGTTATTGTTATTACTGTTAATCGTACATCGCTAAAATAAATAACAGTAACATATCATATTATAACAAATACAATTATAGAGTCTTATTCGGTTACTTAACTTAATTTGGAAGTAATTAATTATTTTATTAAAAATGACTGCAAAAATCCCGCCTGCCGGTCCCAATGTATGGAATTTGTTAGATCGCTTCAAAGCGTCGGCTAATACGGACGCGCTGCTCTTCTCCACGATCGCCATTGAAAAATAATTTTAAATAAACGAAGGAGCAATAATAACAAGAATTTTGAAGCGGTCGCACTATACTTATTTGGCTTATACGGTAGAGGTTTGGTCTAAATCACTAGCTGTGGGGGTTCGAACCCAACTAGTTTCACTTGATCTAGAAGATTTTTTTATAAGAAAGTTGATAAAATGCTCTTTTTCTCTTCCTAAATAATTTTATAAAATGCAATAAAAATACTTTTCTAAATTTTTATATTTCATTTCATCTGGACTTTTATACTATTGACAATAAAATTCGAAAGCGCCATCTATGAATCTTCATAAAAAATTACGTTGAGACGTGGATAAGTAGAGTTATAAATATTACAAAACTTTCATTACTTACTTCAATGTTATTGTGGTAGAGTGAGTTGATACTAGTACGCGTACGATTAGAGTTCATGGTTCCAGTCCTCAGTGCTACTTCATTTTTTCTCTCTAATTTTTTTTATGTTTTATCTATTATAATTAGCTTTAAAGTTCTTATCTATACAGATAAACAAATGGTTTGTTTGTAATGTCTAAATAAAAACTAAAAAATTGGACCAGGAGATTCCAAAAATGCAATTTTTACTAGCTATCAGCATAAATGGATTTACAAAAGGTACAGAATGTATGCCTTTTTATCAAGTCGTCGATAAATATGTCGGAATTACCCCAAGCCACTATAGCTGTATTGTAACATTACTGTTTATTTTAATCATAAACAGGTTTGATTGTTATAATAGCGCAGATCTGTCTAGTATTTACGAAAGACGAAATACCTGTAGGTTGTGATAACCTCAGTATCTAGTAAGCGGTTATGCGGAAAAACTAAAGCAATTATAAAATACGAAGAACGAAACCGCTTACTTGATACAGGTTACAATTGGATAACATTGTTGTTTGTAAACGCGATACACTTTATTGTTACATCAATGGATACACTACATGTAATGAGCATGAATAATATACGCTTTTCTTTTATAAAATAAATACAAAATATTAATTATATTATAATGTATTTTATTTGCTATATTTTTAACACGGAGGACATTAAAGAAAAAAAGTCGATGTTATTGTTCATAAATATCGATTTCTACATCTTATGTCACATGTTTGAAAACTTTATTTTATTACGTCCACGTTTTTCTTTAGTGACTTGACAACCTTATAACCTATCACTGTTCTTGCTACAATGTAAGAGCTAGGCCACAAGTCTGCTATTACAATAGTCTCAAAATGGTCAAACACTTATATCGTGTTGGTACCATAATTGTTATGGTGCAGGAGCCAGGTACAATTTTGGTCAATTATTTCATCTCGAGCGAAACTTCGTAAAATGCATTAGGCACTTATACTATGAATACTCGTGACCGTCAGCTGCGACTCCGTGGGTGGGGCGGGCAGCGGCAGCCTCCCACGCATGGAGAAAATTTTTTCTTTTTCAGTCATTTCCTCCCATTTGAAAATTTGTCAGATTATAGTTTACCTAGTATTTTAAAGAAAAAACAAAGTCAGCTGACCATAACATGGTGGATTATATGTCAGCTGGCTGCTTGAGCATGAATTTTTTTTTATATTTTCAGTGATTTCCTCTCAACTAAAAATTTACCTGGTGGTCGTTTATATGCTACTATGAATGAAAATTAATGTCAGCTTGCTGTATCTAAGTGGAAAGTTTGTCAGCTGGTATCTTCAACGGTGTAACGCAGCAACATCGATCACTTACTGAATCTTATCAGCTGACGACTTTTCCCTTGACTTACAGCTAGCTGATTTTTTTCATTATTTACTAGAGTATGTTAACAATCCTCTTATAAATTTTCGTCCGGGAGAAAATAACGTATCTTAAGTTATTCTTTCTTTCTATATCGCAGCTAGATTTCGGATTAAAATTTCCTTCTCCAGATGCTATGCTATAACAAAAGGTAACCTTGAAGGGGTAAGTTTTACTCATGAGTCATAGGCCATGACTGCGTACAAAGGCCCTTTGTTGTGTATAGCGCATGTAGAAGATTTTCGGTAGAAAAAAAATAGGTGGGGAACGTAGACAGAGAAACCTATAGAAAAATTGATAGCTTTTGCCTCATTCACACAAGAAAAAGAGCAACTTATGCCGATGTCGTATAAAATAATGAGACAGAACGATACTATTTTTTGTTTCACTGAGCGTGCCGCGGCTTAGACTACCGGTGATCTTAACAAAGTTCGACAGCTGAAGCGCAGCAGCTATCGTCTTCCTACAAAATATAGTTTTCGCGTGCTTTAATTAACTGGACTATACACTGTGCAACATGTGACAGCAGCTCTTAAAAATAGCCGAATAAAAAAGTACTGAACATCTGCACAGATTCATCGACGGTATTAATCATAATATGAATCCGTTTGATGAGAATTTAGATAAACTAGTTTTATACAATATTTCTACTGGTGAAGCAGCACCCGAGCATATTGAGAATTTTCTACTCAATATTGAACAAGAAGGCAGTAAAAGACGTGAGGATTTCATACTCGGTTGCATTACAGATCCGAACAATTTTGATCGGGCTATTCCAAAAGTAAATTGCAATACTTTTGTTGATATGACGAAGAAAAAAAAATTAAGGTTGGCCGAGGAGAAATGGAACTTCGAATGCAGCGTGACTTATTTGGGCAACTGCTTCAAATATCTTTGAAGAAAGAACTTGATTTGGATAAAGTTCTTTCTTATCCGTTAACACCAGTACCACTATCTCTCTGCCACCTTGACGGTTCTATCTGCAAAACATCCAAGTCAGCATTGATGGCTTTATTAGAGAAGCAAAAGCATTCCGAGACACATCCAAATACGAATATCATTATATACGATGGATATTTCATGTTACATCAAATGAAAGACGTACCTCTTAGCTTTGGGAATATTTCAAAGAAAGTCTTACAGATGATTTGTGCCAACACAGCTAAGATAATCATCATTGCTTTTAATCGGTACACATTTCCATCGATCATGGATACCCAACACAAACTTTGAGGTATGGAGCAAGCTAACTTTCGTATCGATGGTCCTGATCAAGTGCGAAAAAAAGACTTTTCAGTCGAGCTAAAAAATATTCATTTCAAGGAAGCACTTGTTCAGTTTTTTATTGAAAATTGGGAGCAAGATTATATGGCACCATACATGGGCAACAAAACTGTTTTTGTGAATATGGATGCTTGTTACAGATACGTGGTTGCTGATGGAAAAGTTGTAAGAACTGTAGAGCACGCATTTTCGTGTCCAGCTCATGAAGAAGCGGATACAAAAATAATTTTTCACGTTTGTAAAATCGATTTTAGTGCTAACTTAACGATTCGTTGTTCTGACACTGATGTAGTGGTTATATGTTAGCTAATATAGTTCATGTTTCACAACATGTTAACGTTTTTATGAAAGTCGGTGTTGGAAAACATGAGGTTCATCAATGTCACTCAACTGTATGAAACTTTGGGATCGAATTTGAGTGCAGCACTTCCAGCATTCCATTCATTTACAGGATGCGATTACAACCCAGCATTTTTTAGAAAATGCAAGAAGCGTCCATTTTCGATTATGTCCAAATCTGAAGCTTTTACGGAGTGTTTTGTACAAATGTCAGATCCATCGATGAACAGGGAAGATTTGTTCCGCAAAATTCAGGAGTTTGCTTGTCAGATGTATGGCCTTAATCGGATAAAAAAAATTAACGACGCTAGGGTTGCATTGTTCCAAAGAACTTACAAATTTTTGGACAATAACGATAAATTCAAGTTGCCTAAAAATGGTATTGACGGTTCTTCTCTACCACCATGTGAATCAGAACTGCACAAACAATATTTGAGGGCGTGTTACATTGCACAAATTTGGTCTCACGCTTACCTTAAAGTTCCAACAACTGAATAACCTACAGACTATGGTTGGGAAAAAATAGAAAACCGATTCGAACTAGATTGGTTTTCTGGGACTCAGTTACCAACTTCAATCGAGGAGATAACCATTCAGCCTGAAAAAGGTTTATATATTTTTATTTTTTTATATGATCATGTTTTACTATACACACGGACTAATAAATTATTTTTTCATCATTTCACAGATGATGATGATGAAGACATAATCGCATCTAACTCTGATAGCGACTCTGACAGTGAATCAGAGAGAGAGATGAAAGCGACTCAAGCCAAAGCGAGAATGGAAATGATTAATTTTGATTGTTATTTTTAGTCAATTCGTTAAAATGAAAGTTAACAAATTAAAAAAAATATGCTACAATATATTATTCATTAATTAATTCACTCACACCAACATTTTCTCCATTATTTAACTTCAAATTTGTTATAAAAACACTCAAATCAAGCATACCGCCGAATAACTTAAGATACGTTATTTTCTCCCGGACGAAAATTTATAAGAGGATTGTTAACATACTCTAGTAAATAATGAAAAAAATCAGCTAGCTGTAAGTCAAGGGAAAAGTCGTCAGCTGATAAGATTCAGTAAGTGATCGATGTTGCTGCGTTACACCGTTGAAGATACCAGCTGACAAACTTTCCACTTAGATACAGCAAGCTGACATTAATTTTCATTCATAGTAGCATATAAACGACCACCAGGTAAATTTTTAGTTGAGAGGAAATCACTGAAAATATAAAAAAAAATTCATGCTCAAGCAGCCAGCTGACATATAATCCACCATGTTATGGTCAGCTGACTTTGTTTTTTCTTTAAAATACTAGGTAAACTATAATCTGACAAATTTTCAAATGGGAGGAAATGACTGAAAAAAAAAAATTTTTCTCCATGCGTGGGAGGCTGCCGCTGCCCGCCCCACCCACGGAGTCGCAGCTGACGGTCACGAGTATTCATAGTATAAGTGCCTAATGCATTTCACAAATTTTTGATTGGGAGGGACTTGGTCATGAAAATCTGTCACTGGCTCCTGGTCCATTAGTATTGTTTCAAAAGTTTTATATAAAAGAGCAACCATTATAATGCCATTATGACGCTAGTAAACGAATATTTTGAAAATATTGTAGTAGTAGAGTTAGGTCCACTGTATTATATAAAATATCGGTATATTTGATGTGCAGAGTAATTGTACGGGCCGTTCATTCCATTCATTCACTCCTTCCCGTTCCGTATTCAAAATCTCCCCCCTCTACCCCGCTACCGCACCAAAAGAAGACGTTGCAAATCTCGCTCGCTACGCACGTACGCAAACTAAAAAGTATCAACTCAAAATATTCAAATAATTACTCAAAATCAATCCATCCGCGCCGCGACGTGTGTAAATATTAATATATATTATTAAACTAGAAGATGTGAGAGTTTTATACTGGTGCCTGCTCATTAAGCTATCGAAGGACACGAACAATTTGTGCAAGGTGCGTACCCTTTTATCTCACACCTTCTCTGGTCCCTCGATCCGCATCCTTCTCCAACTCTATCGCCCTCGAGCCTTACAAATCTCCTCTATTTATATATCTATTTTTCACACGCAGATTTACTATATATTTAGTATATTTTTACATTTTATTACATACGGCGCGGCTGCCATTTTATTCACTCGCATACCTTCATAACGCTAACCGCTACACTCAATTCTTATACTCATATTTCAATTTATCTCAATTCATTATACGCATACTCTTATTTACACTTTATTTATTATTATATATTTCACACGCAGACACTCTTCCTCTAAACACTCACTCTATTGTCGATAACAATGGCAGAGAAAGACTTACGACGCAAGGTTACCCTTTTGGAATCGAAGAAAGAAGCTTTGTTCCAAAGAATACAAGAGTTGTATGATCTATCTCAACAAGTAACAACTGACACAGCGCTTGAAACATTATTTTTAGCCCGTTTCCAGTCATTGGAAAGGTCTAGGCTAGACTTTTTAGACACTATTGATACTCTAAACTTACATTATTTAAAGCTAGATGAGGACGCTAAACCTTCATACGCTGAAATTAACGCATTCGATGATTTATATTGTGTGATCATTGCTACCGAAAAGGCAATATCTAAAAGTCGCGAGAACTCTGCGCGTGATACACACAATCTCACTAAAAAATTACCGCCACTTGAATTAGCCTCCTTTGACGGCACACCCACTAAATGGCCTGTGTTTTACGAAAACTTCAAATCGCTAATCCATGATAACCCTACGCTAACTACAGCTGAAAAAGCACAATATTTAGTAGGAAAACTATCTCGAAATGCTCTGACGGTTTGTTCAGGTGTTCCACCAACCGGTGAAAACTACCACATTATTTGGAATGCACTAATTGATAAATATCATGACGTTCGAGTACAAGCCTCGCAGTATTTTGAACAAATGCTCAACTTTAAATCGCAATCTTTAGAAACCTTCCTAGAACAATTTTGTTCAGCTGAGGCAGCTTTACGACGCCTGGAGATTGAAGATCTCTCAGACTTCATTATCACACATATTGCGCTTAATAAACTTGATAAAAATACTATTACTTTATTTGAGCAGTCTCAGAGGAATATAAAAATACCTTCATTTAATTCTCTAAAACAGTTCATAAAAGAGCAAACTCGAATGCACTCATTACGCACAACATTTTCGCAAAACGCTAATTCTCCACCTCACTTCAATCGAAACAGTCAAAAACAATTTAACTCAAACATTCCCAAATTTTGTCCAATATGTAAAATATCTCCCGCTCATGCACTATACAAATGCACTCATTTCTTATCTCAAAACATACAAACTCGCAATACACTCGTCACTAAATACAACTTTTGTCAAAACTGTTTAGGTTTTCATAACATTAAACAATGCAAATCACAAAATCGCTGCTCAATTTGTCAACGCAAACATCACACATTTATACACATTGATTATTCGCACACTGATAACAATAATTCTAATACTTATAATTGTGGCATACAAAATACAACATCCGCGGACATGTCTGCCCATCCCGTAACATCGCAACAAATAAGTTCAAGATGTCGCCCGATCTCGCCGAGTACGGCGGCGCACGCACATTCGTCGCCGCCCGAATCTTCCGCGCCGCTTACACCCTCAGCACACACGCATCATATTTCTCACTCGACGCCGCCGGTTCCGTTCACTCAGTGCAACACGCATTCATCTACTCATTCACAGGTCGCTAGCGCAGATAACTTACAAACGAAATATGAAAGAAACAACTTATCGCTCTCTGCTACAACCTACCCGCAATACAATAATTCTACCGTGTTACTGCCTACCGCGTCTGTATATGCGTACGATACTTATAGAAATCGTCATAAGTTGCGTGTATTTTTAGACACGGGATCTATGACTAACTTTATAACGCAAGATTGTTGTAATCGACTTAATTTAAAAATAAATTATTCTCCTTTATTAATTAAAGGAATAGGACGTTCGGAAAGTGTTTCGCAAGGTTTTGTCAATGTAACTTTTCAATCTCGTTTCGATACGCGATTTAAATACACAGTGTTAGCCCGCGTTATTGACACTATCACAGACTATTTACCGAACGCACCGATTTGTTTATCTCAGGCAACGCATTTACAAGATTTGCCCATGGCAGATGAAGATTTTTACACGCCTGCATGCGTTGACTGTTTGCTAGGCAATGAAGTATTCCCATTTATATTAGGTAAAAATAAAATATTTTCTCCGCAATCCTCCATCGTAGGTGTTGAAACTACACTAGGCTACGTCGCGATGGGTCGAGCTCAGTGTGATGTCCCGCGTTCGCAACCAAGCAATAAAACATTTTATTGTAATACTCAGACGCCCTCTTTAGAGACTATCACTCAACGTTTTTGGGAGTTAGAAAGTGTACCCCATAAAAAACATTTAAGCCCAGAAGATGAACAGTGTGAAAGCATCTTTCAATCTACATACTCTCGCGATGAAACTGGGACTTATACTGTGAGTCTTCCGTTTAAGTCCGACATTTCAGAACTAGGTAATTCTTACTCAACCGCTAAGCGTCGCTTATTTAACTTAGAAAAGAAATTTAACTCTAACTCTGACTTACGGACTGACTATAATTTAACTATTCAAGATTATATTGAACGAGGATACTTGTCAAAAGTTGATAACCCTAATTTAACCAGTAACTCTTATTATATACCGCATAGGGCTGTATATCGCCCCGATAAAACCACCTCTAAAACTCGAGTTGTTCTTGACGCAAGTTGTAAAACCACTTCTGGAAAATCGCTAAACGATTTACTTTTTACGGGTCCAAATTTACAAACGAATATTTTTGATCTTTTAATTAATTTACGAATGTTCCTCAATTGCTCTTTCCGCGGACATAGAAAAAATGTATTTTTGTGTAAATTTAAATCCTTCTCATCAATCTTTTCAACGCATTTTATTTAGATTTGATTCAGAGTCCGCGATCGATACCTATCAATTTAATAGGGTTTCTTTCGGTGTTTCAAGCTCGCCTTATCTCGCTATGCGCGTCGTACGGCAACTTGCTGCTGACGAACGCGACAAATACCCAATCGCCGCTAGTGAAGCCACAACTCGAATGTACATGGACGACTATGTATCGTCCATGGACGGCCTGTTCGACGCTGAACAGGCATATAACCAAATGGTTAATATGTTCTTGGCCGGTGGTTTCAAATTAGTGAAGTGGATCTCAAATAGCTCGGAACTTATGAATAAAATCCCTAACTCACATAAAAATACCCAACTTGTAGATTTTGATACTGACTCTAACGCCTGCACTAAAATTATAGGCATGCAATGGCAGCCTAAAGAAGATATTTTTCTTTATAAAACTTGTACTATTGATGAAGGTCAATGTACAAAGCGCAAAATCTTGTCCGCTACTGCTCGTTTATTTGACCCCTTGGGCATTTTAGGCCCTGTAACCGCCTTTATGAAATTGTTAGTACAGGAGTGTTGGCAACGTGAATTATCATGGGATGAGGCCGTCCCTTATTCCATTGAACGGAAGTGGACCCAGTTCAAAAACGAACTTACGTATTTATCGCTAGTAAAAATACCGCGCCATATAGGTATAATCGCAGGTTGTCACGTGTCGTTAGTGGGCTTTGCTGACGCTAGCGAAAAATGTTATGGCGCAGTTGTATATATACGCGTTAGCCCAGACTCACGTTCGCCTGGAGTTGTTAAACTACTCACCTCAAAATCGCGAATCGCTCCGCTTAAGAAAATCTCGCTCGCTCGTCTTGAATTGTGCGCTGCGCTTCTTTTAGCCAACCTTACCACTTCAGTCCGCGACATTATATCTCAACGTTACCCTATTAGTTCTATTCACGCTTTTTCTGATTCCACTGTCAGTTTGTCGTGGATTCATTCACCCGCCTTTAAATTCCACACTTTTGTAGCCATTAGGATAACAGAGTTGAACTCTAAACTCCCCTCCGATCACTGGTATCATGTCGGCGGTGATGAAAACCCCGCGGACGTGCTATCACGACCTGTGACACCCAAACTCTTAATAAACTTACCGCTTTGGTATCACGGACCCAGTTGAGTTTCCCACCCGCTTTCGCAGTGGCCTGTTAAGCCATTCCAAGTCATTTCTAAAGACGAAAATTTATTAGAAATGAAAACTATAGCATTAGTTTCCAACGTAGATATATCGGAAACTCACATTCTCGATCAATTAATAGAACGCATTTCATCTTATAGAATACTATATATTATTACGTGCAACCGTTTATGTTTTACGCTTCGCAAAAATATTACGCTCAACAGGTATACTTACGCCGTCAGATTTAGATTACGCTGAACTCTTTCTTATACGCCATATACAACATACATTTTTTGCTCAAGATATACACGCTATTAAAAATAACAAACGCATCTCTAAAGCGCTTCTGAAACTCAACCCATTTATCGACTCCAATAATACCATTCGCGTCGGAGGTCGACTCAAAAACTCAAACCTCAATTTTGGATAAAAACACCCCATTGTGCTCCCTTCAAAACATCGCTTAACACAGTTAATTGTTGACTACTTTCACATCTCTAACTTACATACTGGTCCTTCACTTTTATTAGCGCTTTTAAGACAAAAGTTCTGGATACTGTCAGCTAGAAATCTAGTAAGGCAACGTGTCCATCAATGCAACATTTGTTTTAAATCTAATCCTAGATCATCCTCTCCATTGATGGGTGATCTACCATCATTTCGTGTGTCCGAAACTAAGGCTTTTGTCTATACGTCAGTAGATTATGGCGGCCCATTTTATATTACGCATATTCGTCGACGTGGCGTGAAAAGTCAGAAAGCTTACATTTGTCTTTTTTGCTGTCTAACTACAAAAGCTCTCCACTTGGAGTTAGTTACAGATTTAAGTTCTGACTTATTCCTCGCAGCATTTAACCGCTTTATTAGTAGAAGAGGTCCGTGGCTATGATATATAGCGACGGCGGAACCAATTTTCTAGGCGCTAAACGCAAACTCGATGAAATATATACATTACTAGAGTCAAATTCGCATAAAAACTACATGAGTCAACAATTAGCTGATCAACGCATCAAGTTTCTCAACAGTCCTCCATACGGACTGCATTTCAACGGCATTAGCGAAATTAATGTTCGTTGTGTCAAAACGCATATTTATAAAATTATAGGACTTCAGATTCTAACCTACGAAGAATTCTATACGGTACTAGTGCAGATAGAAGGTCTGTTAAATAGCCGACCTCTATGTGTGCTTAGTTCAGATCCCTCTAATATCTCTGCTCTAACTCCAAATCACTTTTTGAATGTTACGCCGCTTAAGTTTCTTCCCGCTGAGGATGTAGTAAATACACCCAGCAATCGCCTTACGCGTTTTCAACTAACAAACAAGTTAGTACAGAGCTTTTGGCGTCGTTGGAGTCAGGAATACTTATCCTCACTTCAACAACGTGAAAAGTGGAACACGCTGACCAAACCCGTGGAGTTAGGTTCGGTAGTTATTATTAAAGATAATAACACGCATCCTCTATTTTGGCCATTAGGAGTCATCGAAGAAGTCTACCACGGCAAAGATAATGTTATACGCACTGTTAAAGTTCGCACCAATAGTGGTAGTTACATTCGTCCTGTGGTCAAAGTCTGTCCTCTACAATCGCAATAAAACACTCACATATATCGCTTATTTATATATTTATTACTCTATACTTTTATCTCACGCTATGTAATGTATAAATACGTATAATATGTATTTATATAACGCTATTATTATTTAATATATTCACTCTATTTCTAGAGGATAACCTCTAGGCCGGGGGAGATGTACGGGCCGTTCATTCCATTCATTCACTCCTTCCCGTTCCGTATTCAAAATCTCCCCCCTCTACCCCGCTACCGCACCAAAAGAAGACGTTGCAAATCTCGCTCGCTACGCACGTACGCAAACTAAAAAGTATCAACTCAAAATATTCAAATAATTACTCCAAATCAATCCATCCGCGCCGCGACGTGTGTAAATATTAATATATATTATTAAACTAGAAGATGTGAGAGTTTTATACTGGTGCCTGCTCATTAAGCTATCGAAGGACACGAACAATTTGTGCAAGGTGCGTACCCTTTTATCTCACAGTAATAATATGCCGGTTTTTATATCAGGCGGTAACGAATATTTTGAAAATATTGTAGTAGTAGAGTTAGGTCCACTGTATTATATAAAATATCGGTATATTTGATGTGCAGAGTAATAATATGCCGGTTTTTATATCAGGCGGTATACAAGTTTTCCCTATGTCTGGGTGTTGTAATAAGAAGAGCCGCAATCTACGTACCTAGATATGCTACACCCACGTTCTATACTGGATTCTACATACGGGATATAAAAAAAAGATGCCATTTTGTTACATTTCTTGTCTGTTTTTTTAAATTTCAAATTGACCAATACTACCAAATTGACAAAAATTTCCAAAATAACCAAAATGAGCAGACCAAAATAACAAAACTGGCAAAAAATACGAAAATAGTAAATCATAAAAAACTATTTTACTTTCTGGGATAACCTTCATATAAATTTGTCCCATTATTTGGGATGAAAGTATCCCTTGTCCACCGTCATTATTAAAATTACATATATACCGAATTTCAAGCAAATCGGTGTAACAGTTTTTCCGTAAAAGCGTAATAAACAAACAAAATTGTTGAAAAAGTTAAAAAGAAACATTACGTAGCTCCAGGGCTCGAACTCTAAACTTCCTAGTTACTCCTGCGCTTGGGAACCATTAGGCTAAATCGGATTAGGTACGGGTATCAAAATTTCAATACTAATGAAGCATATAAACGATATAGGTATCTCACTTTAGGATATTTTGTCTCGCTCGTTCGAGAGCCTCAGAATAAAATCAGTTGAATCGAGTGATCGAATGTATAGGCTTAGCGTGCGTTGATATTTGG
This sequence comes from Dendrolimus punctatus, assembly GCA_012273795.1. NCBI lineage: Eukaryota > Metazoa > Arthropoda > Insecta > Lepidoptera > Lasiocampidae > Dendrolimus > Dendrolimus punctatus. Next base: position 81,862 of record JAABVI010000061.1, on the reverse strand, counting down.
TTGGTTTCAATATTCGCCACGCTTGAAGTTTTATTAGGCGCTGTTCCATCGAAGTAAATATCAGCTGAGCGGGGCTTATTTGGTGAAACACCGATTTGAATCAGGAGTACATAGCCTCTTAAGTGATGCCCCATTGTCCCCTTTACAGGAAGCGTCAAACACAATTCGAACCTTTGTGGTGCTACTATCCTCTCGGGTGACTGCATGGTGTGATAAGTATACTGATTCAGATTGATGATTGGTGTTACAGCCCGTTGAACTTACACGCTCCATATGCCCAAGATCCAGGTATTCTTGAATGACCTTAGAAGATTTTGCCCTGAACTCTGGGTTGATCTTGAATCGATTTTCCAGTTTCTCAAATCGTTTGATAGCAATTGCTCTTGAATTGCCATACTTGCATGGTGGATCCTCCTCGCGAAAAGGCAGCCTGACAATATACCGACCCGAGGTGTCTCTCCGAGTGGTCTGTTGATAAATCTCTTCGCAACGCTTCTCTTCATCAGTTGGTATCTTGGTAGCAACAACATCAGACTCAAGCTGCCAGAAGCGCTTGAGTTGTTCATTGTCATCTACTTGACAATGCATGCTGGTGATGATGTTATGTTGACACTGTGACGAGGGAAGTTGATTATTATCCGGAATTTGTACCGGACCTGATATGATCCATCCCAATGAAGTACACTGGGCCATTGGTGTTCCATTAGGGCCCTTGATAATTCCTTCTTTGATAACCTGACCATAAATGTCTGCTCCCAACAAGATGTCTATTTGGTTGGGGATATGATAATCAGGATCTGCTAAATTAATATCCCTCAACCCTGGCCAGCTAGTAGGTGTAACATTCCTTGCTGGAAGAAGGCTTGTGATGGTACTTAAAACATGAGCATGTGCTTGAACTTCAAAGTCCTTCTCATTTCTTGATTGAATGGTTAACATGACCACATACCTGGAGGCCACAGAACCCCCGGTGTCCCCTACACCAGATATAATACTCTTAGTTGGTATTTTATTAAGTCTAAGCAACTGCACAGCTGACTCAGTAATGAATGACGCTTGAGAGCCTTGGTCTAACAGGGCTCTGAATAAATAAATCATTCCATTTTTTGCTGCCACCTTGATAATAGCAGTTGCTAACAGGACCTGACTAGGGACTGCTTGTTTTGAGAAATGAGTTTGAATATTTGCATTAAATTCTTGATTATTTAATGTGTTATTTATATCTGATGTAACTGCTTTAACTTCACTTGGTCCACTAGGTTGATATGACCCTACTGACTGTGGGTCAATTGATCTGGGGTGAAGTAAAGAGTGATGCTTGTGTTGGCAGATGCGGCATTTAGTTGAAGACAAACAAGTATTAGAAGAGTGATTTTTACCTAAACAATTGAAACACGAGACCATTCTTTTGAACAAAATCACGTCGAGTGTCAATGCTTATTCTAGAAAATTCTTTACAATTAAAGATTTTGTGATTATGTTTTTTACAAAATTGGCAACCCTGGTTACTCAAATTGTTTACATTATTTGAAACTGCATGTAGAACCTTTGGTTTTTGGTTTGAAAAATGAGGTTTATTTTTTATTTTATTAGTATCCAAAAATTCTAATGAACGGAAACGAGATTCAAGAAATTCCAAGAATTGTTGCAATGAGGGCAACTCATTCCCATTGCTAATCTTGGCTTCCCAGCCCTTACGGGATTCTGGATCTAATTTTGAACAAATTATGTAAATGACAATAGTGTCCCACTCATCAGTTCTTATGCTTAAATTTTTTAAACCATTTAATGTTTCATTTGTTATATCTAACATGTCTCTTATAGCTACACAAGATTCATTTCCTATATTGGGTTGACCCATAAAACGCTTTAGTAAACAATTTGCTAAATATTTTTTATTGTTATATCTATTGTTTAAAGTTGCCCAAGCCTCAGCATAGTTTGATTTAGTGATTGGTACATGCCTAAGCAGTTGTTCTGCTTCTCCAGATAGATACCCTTTTAAATAATGCATTTTTTGTACTGCATCCAACGAAGCGTTGTTATGAATGAGTGACATGTATAAATCTCTAAATGTAGACCATTCTTTGTACGAACCCGAAAAGATTGGTATTGAAATTTTCGGCAATTTAACGTTAACACTATCCTTTGGTGAAATATATTTGACATTTGGGCTTGACCCTACTTGTAATTTTGTTAAATGTTCTTTTATTTCTGATTTATAACTTATAACCAATTCACAGATGTCATCATAAACACTGTCCTTAAAATATTTATGTTCCGCCAACGCTTCAGAAGCATCGGCCGTTATACGTCGGTGAGTCTCTGTTACCAACTTCCACTGGTCTTCCAGTGCTTCTAATCTTGTTACTAAATATGAATCCTTTGATAAACGCTCCTTAGGAGACTTTTTAAAGTTTTCAAAGGATTTTGATATCGTCGCCCATGATCCTAATTGATTTTTTATCAATGCAGACATTTTTAGTATATATAAGCAGTAAATGTATAATCTTAGTTCGTAAAAATATGATACTTATTTTTGAAGTGTCTATTCAAATTATTAATTTTACAACGAACACACACTTTTATATATAACCTTTGAATACCTTTTATTTTACTTATAATTAATTTCACATCTGAAGCCGGGCGCGACACGTGGCGGAGCAGTAGTCTCGGCAGACTCGGACTTCGGTTGTCTCGTACAGCTGTAGCTGATGGCGGCCGATGACCTCGACGATGCCTCGTTGCCGTCGCTCGTCGTACCTCGCAGCGCTAGGCAAGGATTCCTTACCGCGGAAATTGTCTCGCTGTGCGTCGATTTTCGATTGTAGAATTTGATTTTTCTTTTGTAATTTGTATAGACTTCGTACTTTTTGGTCAAACACGTGGTGATAATGTCCGCCGTGCCGTGGTGTATGTGACGTGCGAACTTTTTAGTTTCTTTGATATTCTTGAAAATATCTCCGACTCGATGGACCATTAATGTTTGGTAATTTGATAAATGAGATCTCTTGATTTGATTTTCGCTGATTATACTTGATAATTTCGGATTTAAAATAAAAACTTCTCGGTGTCCAGTTAACCATTTATTGAAGAAGAAGCAAAGTGACACTTACAAACAATGACATATACAAATTCATGTTGAAGTGACAGTTGTAACGTCACAATACCTTATTTTTATTTTTAAACGTTTATGGCCTTGACATATATATTAATAATAATAGCTTCAGAAATAAGTTATTTTATACATTTTAGTTTTTTAGTTTTTGAAGTCGGTTTTTTTAAACGATGTTTTTATTTTTAAGTTACATATATGGCAGCTAGCTTCTTGAATGTGGAAACGATAGCTGATACAACGAAAGCGTATTTAGAAAACGTTGCTGAACACAGCTCGAAGGTAAATGATGTATATATATGTACTTAAAAACCTCTGATAAATGCTGTCAAATTTAATTTAATGAAGTAACGGTAGGATATGCTGGTCAATTAATAAATGAATAAATAAGTAATTTAAACAACAACATATATGTACAATCTTGCAGCAACATACACTTTTTATACGCGTACATACTTGCGAAGTTATGTAGGTACAGATACAGATTGCTTGAAAAGTAATTAAAAGTTTTTCTATTAAGCAAGTGTAAACAGCCTTGCAGCGATTTGGGTAAGAAAGTACCGAAGATACCAAATATTAACTATTTGGGCAGGGTTTCCCCTTTATTGTTCAGCTTTTGGTGTGACCATTCACACCGCACAGTAAGCAATGAACCCCGTCTACAGGCCTCACCGCCTTTTTATACGAAAATACTACGAAACTACCCTATCAAATAATAATATTACAACATTGCTATAAACAGCAATTATATCATAGTGTTGCCAGGATTATATTATTATCTATGACGATTGTCTATGTGATATTAATATACTCTATGACTGCTGTGATGGACACGCGTAACACAAGATAATAGGATATTATTTTAACATGCTCTTTTATATTTAACAATATTATCCCGACTGCATAAAAGGGATAGGTCGTGTAACACGACCGCCTGTCTTTTACCTCAAAGTCCAGAGTGAGGCAGAAAAATTACTTCATGTTTCTCGAATCCTTATCAACTACTTACACTCGTATATCGAACAATTATCAACAAGAGCACTCGTATTGTTACCTTGTGATGGCATTTGATTTGAACGCAGTATGTGGCAAACTTTGAATGAACACATCAACAATTTATCATCATCTTTAATTATTGTGTTGTTTACATTCTAGTTCAAAACAAAATGTAGGTATGGACAAGGAGTCCTTTTCTGCAATAAATACACTGCCCCGACGATATAAATAAGACCTAGTTTTTTAAAACAATAAATAAATCAAATTGAATTGTATAATTTATCAATGTAGTAGTATTATAAAAATATTCTATACATTAGGTATGCATAGTTAAATAAATATTAGCATTCGTCGCTCCTTCTCTATACTTATATATATATATTATGAACGAATGTATGTGTGTGTGTACATACATACACTGGGAATAAGCTCTAATTTATTATCATAAAATAAAATCAATGTATACTCTATATAACGACACTGAAGGTACTGTTAATTTCATGGCGTTATAGAAAGGTGTGGTTAAATGGAGAGAAGTCTGTTATTTTTGTGTGACGTCTTTTGCCTCACCAGTAATTTTATTATATTTTTTTATGTATTACGAACGGCCGTATTAGAACCGAATGGCTTGGTACGCGACGATGGCAAGAGGCCGGATGTTATGTCACTGATTCCTTGGAAGATGGGTCGGCCGCTTGTTTGGGACGCGACATGTGTAGACACTCTAGCGCCCTCACATCTTCCAATGACTGAGTTAGAGGCTGGCAATGCTGCTTTAAAAGCTGAAGGGCTCAAACGGCGCAAATATGAAACCTTAGGAAGGGGTTACATATTTGTGCCGTTTGGAGTTGAAACATTAGGTCCGTGGGGTCCATCGGCAAAGAGTTTCTTCAAAGAGATCTGTAAGAAACTCTTTGATGCCACCCGTGATCAGAAGGCTGGCTTATATTTCGCCCAACAAATAAGCATCGCCATACAGCGCGGCAATGCAGCCAGCCTTCTGGGCACGCTCCCATCTGGCAGCGATTTGTTACACAATCTATAATCGCTTATATTTTATAACTTAGTTTATTCTAGCTTTTACTTTACATAGTTAAATAAATTTAATTTATATATATATAAACTATAAGTCTGAGAAATTTCATACTCCTCCGCCCGCGCAATGTTCGTAAAGAGAGGCACAATTTTGTTTTGCTTCACGTATTAATATATAGATACTAGAACGTAATAAACATCAAAAACATGCAAAACGAAATGATTATCATCTTTAACACAAAACTAAAGACAAAATCGACACAAGATCGTGAACTGTGAAATATATTGAATAATCACGACATTCATTCACGTTAATTTTTTCTTAAAATAATCCAGTTGGTCATTGTTTCTCGTTCTTTGTTAAATTTAATTTCATTACAAACTTAAAATCTATACTCCTTGAAAACGAGTTCATGTATAATCACAATTTCAGCTCTTTTAGTAAGCAAGCATATGCTAAATAACATGATAATCAGTTTATTCAAAAGGCTACGCCCAGCAAACGGGACACATTGTTATACACGCTTTATTACTCGTATACTAGCCCTAGTAATAAACTCGACTCTCCGCATCATGCATACCGAAATTTCTAAGAAATTCCGAAATACCGTAATTTCTAAGTACTTTCTTTATCACCAAGATGCCTTACTATCGCAAGATATGAATTCAATAAGTAAAAAAAACAATAAAATTACTGGTGAGGCAAAAGACGTCACACAAAAATAACAGACTTCTCTCCATTTAACCACACCTTTCTATAACGCCATGAAATTAACAGTACCTTCATTGTCGTTATATAGAGTATACACTGATTTTATTTTATGATAATAAATTAGAGCTTATTCCCAGTGTATGTACACACACATGTATAATATTAGTTACCCTTTTCATATTTACCTCTGATGTATATAATGAGAGTTGCTGCCAAATTCTTTCAAGACTCCATTTGACTGCCACATCATATAAGAATGATTGGGGCAGGATCACTACACGTGACTACCCTAATAACATCTCGTGACGACATCTACGCTTTGATTCTGGGCACAGGCCAACTCTCGTATTTGTCATAATGTATTGTGATATTTGCAATAACCATATCGGGTAAGAGAGACAATAATTATATATTTCGGAACAATTACTTTCGAAGAAATGAAGGCTTAAGACGTCATTTTCGCAAATTCACAAAATATGATAAGCATTACAAGTATCAATGTAAAGTAAAACTTTATTCTGTCTTAAAACTACTAGACACGTATCATGGCACTAAGCCGCGGGATCCTATACCTTACCGACCGTTCATTTGCCTTACTATCAGTTAAAACTTGATATAAGCTCCAAGTAATGTCAAATTTAACCGATGCGCGATAAAAGGGCAAATGTATAAATAGTGAGATATAAGAACCGGCCCGAAGTGATTCTCCAAAGGCGACCGCTTTAGGCCCTCTTATGGTGGGTTAAAGAGTAAAGGTATGGTTATTATGTGTCAGAAGGGTTAAAGAGAGGTCAAGCAAAAAGCATCTCAACGTGCATTTATGAAGAGGTTAATGAAAATAAATATTAATATAATAATTTCTCAGGATCGTCCCAAGTGGAGATCCATAGTCGTCGGCGTTTCGTACTCGCGTTTCAAAATAAGTGCATCATAAGTGCAAAATCATGCATTAATTAGTCAGATTTCTGACCTGAGAGAGAAAAGATATGTTAATAACACATTTTAATTGAAATTCACCCCGATTGAAATGACAAATACGTATTTCTTATCCTACTGCTGCAACTCGTCCAAAACAAATCTCGTGGCCGTGCCTAACATACTAAACGAAATAAAATCTCACCGTCTCCGATGTTTCGGTCACGTGGAACGGATGGCAGAGGATCGAAGCATGAAGAGGACCCATTTGGAACGATCGGATGGGCGACGTCCGGTTGGTCGCCCCAACTGGAAAAAATTCGCACAGGACAGGAACAGGAGGCGTGTTCTCGTTTCAGAGGCCAACACACATTTTGGGTAACTGAGCCAATGGAGTGAGTTAGTTGGTTAATTACTGCTTCATCTGAGATAATGTTATAGTAATTGACCATTTCACGTAGATGTTTCGATGGGCTTAATGCGATATGTGTTGAGGTTTTGTTAAGCGTTAATTACTGACAAATAACGTACGTTTATTCACTAATTTAAAATTTAATTTAACATTCCCTTAGAAGGAACTCAAGCATTATGTTGACGTGGACTCGTATTAATCCCTACACTCTACTCCAAGTTGATAAGTACATAATTTCCCCATAATGACAAGGATATGCTAATAATACCCCTTCATTGAATTTCACGCTGATTGAAATTACAAATACATCTTTCGTAGAAACGAAAATTTTCCGTTAATGACGGATTGTTATAAATACGCTCTAACACTTATGCCGGCGCCAGAAATAAAACTTAAGAGAAAATAAAGTATGTACATGTGTGTAATTGTGTACGAGTGATACAAGACTGCAGCCCATGCATATGGTTCGTAAACAGACGCCTACACTCGCTACCAGTTTATTAGGATCAGATATATTTTAGATTTATCTACAAAGAATTGTAATCATCGTGTTATGCTGAAGGGGCCACGTCAAGCAGCCAATCTTCGGACATAATCAGAGAAACATCTCGCCTTGTTATCCAATAACATCTTTTGCTAGACGAAGTCCTCCCTTTTTAAGCTCAGGGACATAATAGTGGGATAATGTGCCATCATATACCGGGGCCACAGGAAATAGGCGCCGCCAACGCCGCGACGCCATGACTGAAGTAGGCACACCTCCGTCTATGAGCGGTCCTCTCCTTAGCACATAGGCCTAGGTATTTATTAGTTCTACCTCTTCTGATGAGCAAGTCTTATCAGCGCGTGTTTTTTCAGAGGTATTTCTAAAGTTTTTATTATTATTGTTTTTTTTTAAATCTTAATTTCATTTACTCGCAAAAAATACTTGTTTTTTTTAATTCTATGGTCTTCATACGTCTTACTAAAACTTCATTTTATTTATTATTTATTCTATTAGATGTTAAAAACAATACGGTTGACATATCAAAAAAATACAAAAGAGAACTAGAACTAAACTAAACTAAATAAAATTATATATACAAATTAAGATTTAAAATCTATTGCCAGACCGCTGTCAGTTGGAAACGTGCCCAAAAGGCTGGCCACATTACTTCGCTGCATGGCAACGCTAATGCGTTATCCGAGGTATAGACCTTTTGGTCACGTGATACTTTACCAGGCGTTTCGCTGTCTCGATCAAGTTTGTGCGCTCAGTCTGCCATGGTCCCAGGGTCTCGATCCCAAAAGCTGGTTTAAATAGTTACAGCTTAATAGACTGCAACTCTGTGTGGGACTCAAGTCTCACAGGTTACGGACCCAGCACGCTTCCACTGCGCAAATAAGCTACCATGTGAGACTCGAGTCCCACACAGAGTTGCAGTCTATTAAGCTGTAACTATTTTAGGTGAAAATAATACATTTGTTTGAGCCAGATGCAATTTTATATGTATTTTATAATACAGTGACAGAAGATATAATAAGTGAGTGAGAATGTCTGCTGTTTAGTGAATTGATCGTATAAATTTTATAACGACTTGTTTGGTTGAGATGCAGTCACGAATAAAATGATGTCGAATATCAATGTGTTTGGTGCGAGAGTGATGTGTATTATTTCTAGTGAGTGAGATGGCACTTTGGTTGTCGCACAATATCGTTAAAGGTGGTGATGATTGGAAGATGTCATTAATGAGCGATCGGATATAAATGGCCTCCTTACAGGCCTCGCTGAGAGCCATGTACTCCGCCTCTGTTGTGGACTGAGCCACAGTTCTCTGTTTGCGCGACTCCCATGACACCGATGAACCGCTCATCTGGAACACATACCCTGTATAGCAGCGCCTGTCTATCAGACAACTTGCGTAATCAGCATCAGCGTATTATCATCATCCCATCACTAGTATTGCTGTATGTAAGCTTTTTATCCTTCGTCAAATATGTAGCCATTGTGTTCAAAACTATTTTATTACTGCTCTTTTCTTTCTATTTCTCCCTAAGTTCGGTTCTCCGCTTTGTTCTTCCATATTTCTATTTGGTGAGGTATAATCCGTCATGGACATCGCGGGGCAGCTAGCAGATAGCAGTAGACCGATTGCATATATAAACTTATCCTACCTACACCAGCAACATATTGAAATGCTGATATGCTTCCGATAACACTGAAACAAACCTAACGGAATTAGTTCAGATACCTAATTTGTTACCATATAAATGCTTGAAGCATTTAAAGTTATCCAAAAATCGATTCTAGGTTAACACTATTAACACATACATGCTTTCAAAATCAAAATCCCGCCTCAAACACGAGCAATCTATTAAACTTAATTGTTATAATAGCTGAAATTTTCTCTTTTTGCAGGCGGCTGAAGAGTGTAAGAGACGTACGAGTGTTCCTATGTACAACCTCTCATTCGAGCCAGATGACATCCTACCACAAAGGTAATTATTTATACATTCAGAGGTGTCTTGGATATACTAGGGGTGAGGACAATGCGCGGACTATATATGTAGACGATCGGTTCCTCGCGACTTCTTCCGCTCTAGACTGCGTGGTGGACCGGCCTTTGGGAATCCCACACACTCTCCCGTGACCCACCAGGCCGGATAATAGTGCTAAATAGATCCGCTAGTCTATCAAGAAATATATTACATAGTAATCGATTTATTATATTTGAATAATATACATTATTACACTATACGTATGAACGCCACGTGACCAAAGGAATGCTCAACTGCCAGATTTATGGGTAAAAATGTAAATGTAGACTAAAGAGAGATGGATGGATTGTGTAAAGAATAACATGATAATTTATGGTGTGAAAGTGAAAGTATGGAGTAGAGGAGTGTTGAAGGAAAAGACATATTGTGCCGACCCCAAACAATTGGGACAAGGTGAAACAAAAGAGAGGAATACGTTGCTGTATAGTCCTTATTCTGTCAACGATTAATTACATATCGATAATCTACCTGGCATTTTTTACCTGATGCATGGCTGGGCCTCATATTAAATTAAGAATCTTAAAATATGAGTTTTGTTCAGTCATTTGATCGTCAGTCACGTCCGACATTTGTAACACCGGATGTACACCTGCAATTTATTTGACACGTAATGCTTCTATTGTTAAATAAATTAGGATAAAAGCAATAATATATGCATAAGACATCACATGTGACGTTCATTTGCAGATCGCAAAGTAGTTTATTCCAGACCTGAATAACACGAGCATCTAGACACCATCTTTTCAAAACTAAGCGCCTGTAGAATATCTAATACGTACACGCGTGTACAAGTTTTTGTCCAAGAATTTAGGCGTACGACGTTCTTTAATAAGTGTTTTGATCGATGTCCCTGTGATCCGATCCACTCACCAGATTCTGACTTGGTGACCATACACTTACAAGTAAAGAAAACTATTTGAAAATCGGTTTATAATTGACGGAGATATCGTGTTGCGAAGAAGTTGGTTATTACGTGAGTTTCTCTAATTTCTTGGAATCCACTCAACAGATCCTGCCATGGTGACAATGGGTCAAAGGGAGTACAATTTTTCGATTTAAAAAATTAATGATCGGTCCACAATTCAGACAAATTAAGAACCAACATTTTGAAGTCGATTAAAAATCACAATTATTCTATTAAGGTAGTGTCAGCGCAAAAAATGTGATAATAATGTTTTATAACGTGAGCAAAAGCGTCCGATGAAGTGGAGCATTTTAAAATACTTTTTTTCTTCTTTATTTTGAGGAAAAACAAAGTATTTTAAAATGCTCCAGTTCATCGGACGCAGTACGACTTATGCAGTATACACGTGGCTTGTTTCGCCTGCTCCTCCATTATATGGTAGAATGGAGATTATTTTCTTTCTTTCTTTTCAAAAATCTTAAAAACTTATATTTTTCCTTACTACTAATATATCACGAATTACACACACTTATTCTTATAACTTATACATTCACACTTTTTTGTTGTTGATATATTAGAATACAGTGAAACCTGTATAACTGACATCTGAAGGGACCTATATTTAAGAGTTTCTATGTGTACATAAATTTGTTGCTTTCTATAAGCCGTGCTTCAAAATTAAGGTACCAGAATATATAGAATCAACAACCTGGTCTCCTAGCAATACAGGGTCGGTGGGTAACCGAACAGCAATACTGTAATGGTGGTTCATTAGCCAGTTAAAAAACCAATTGATAGCTATTTGGCTATTGGTGAATGACTCGCTAACCGACCGCTGACGGCTAAGCAATAAACTTATCAGTTATCCTTTTTATTTGACAACCATTAGCCGGCTGGTAAGTTATTGGGGTTGGTTGACGGTTAAGTTGCTGAAGCTTGTTAGTTGTCGGTTTTTTCAACAACCATTAACCCGCTGACGAAGTGCTTGACAACTTAGTCGTGGCTATTTTATAAGCAACTGCTAATTAGCTGGCTTTTACAGTAGCTACCCACTTCTATACAAGACTGAACGTGGCTATGGACTGGTACGGCTCTCTCTTTACTTTCGCCTATTAACAGCTACCTCAAAAGAAATATTTAAAATATACAATTATCACATAATAACTTTCTTGAAAATTAAATTGATAGATAAATTATTTTCCTGAATAACATAATCGACGGTGTGCATTTTTTAGATGTTACATAATGTTAAACAGTGTTATGGTGTCGATTAAGACACTCATTTTGGCAGTATAGCTAAGAATACACATGATGGTAAGTTGTTATTTATGTGTAGCCTATGGTGTCTGAGCGTTACATATTGAAATAGTCAATCGCCTGAAATAGTTCAAAATAACGAAATGACGGATTATCATCAGGATGGTCAAATAGTTTATTATACATACACCTGCACATTTGAGAGATGAGAACTAACTAGGGCTGTCTTTACCCCAGGGTGCAAGGGGTGCATTCACTGAGCCCTAGGAGGGGCAAGACGATGGCCTTTGCATACGCATTCCAAGCGTAATTTGCTAGATGGTTGGTGATAATCAAACAGATAAGCAAACAGCTCACCTGATAGAATGCGGACAACATCGCCTATGGACATTGGTAACAACAAAGCTGCTGCTTTCTAAAGTGAGTCTGGAACCTGACCACTAATAAAGACAACTCAAAGTTGTTATGGCGACGTGCTCTAGACCCAGTAGCCATCCAGACAGGCAAATACCCTCCCACCTGGATGTGGATTGTTTTATCGTCTTTGACGAGCCACAAGCAATTGTATTATTTCTCCGTTCCTGCACACATAAAATAATAGGTGATAGATATGTTCTTCGAGGTTAACTGTAATGTTCTTCTTGTTTAAGTTATCTGTCACATAAGAATACCTCAGTGCTCCCTTTTGACCAATCCATCCATAACTATTGTGATGATGTAGGTGCATTAATTACATCCGTGGTTTGTCAGTATTGTATATGAATACCAAGCTTTACAAATATACTTTCTTCTTCACAGTTCATCGCCGGTCAAGGATGAGAAAATCAAACCTGGGGACATCAGCCTATACGTCAGGAACGTGACGGAGAAGAGTCTTCCGGACGCCGAGGAGTATGAGCCTTACGACAACAGAGTTGTGGAACACCCCACCACGTAAGCGTTAAGCTATTTCGATCCTTTTCTTTGACGGCCCGTCCACGACTTCGGAGCGACAGCTTCGCTCGCATCGCCCATCGTTCAGCCAATAGTCGTGGCCAGGCCGTTAGTGTTTGGCCTAGCTGGTCTATTCTGTACAAAAATCCATTATTTACTAGGTTTGCAATCGGCTCTACAATCGTCCATTGTATATCATCATTCATCATCATACAAGCGTATACAGTTAAGCTTGAGAATATGTAATGTATTTAACAACAGATGGTGCTGCAACGATGTTTTCATCAACCGTAAGCACGAGGTAATTGTTGTGTCAATATTAGGTCGAAAATCTGTCTAAGTGGTGCATGCTTCTCGGTCAGGGTACGAAAGCGCGCTCTTTGAGTTGGGACGCGAGTGCGCTAACCACGACTTCTTGGTAGCTTCGAGTCAATTTGTGTTTGCCTATAGATTATTAGTACCATTGAATTAATACGTGAAGCAAAAATCCCTTTGTATCCCTTATCACAAAAATTGCGCGGTCGGAGGAGTTTGAAATTTCGCACACTTTACTAATATTTTTTTAAATTATGCATATAAAATACACGAATCAATAAAAAAACATTACACACACTCATGGTAGTGTATTTGAGACCCACACGCAAATATACTCGTTTGTTTTTTGTTCAAGGCTAATCAACAGTGTAGCCTTGGCGAAATCTGTGATTATAGAAGTGTAGTCTTTGACCACAGAACCGTAATATTGTTCAAATTTATAATTTAAATTAATTACGGTCTAATTTCGACACTAGTTATACTTATAGGATCACCAATCCTTCCCACATCAACTATAGTTAGCTTACATATAATTTGAGGATTTGGCGACGGACCTGCAAAAGCCGACTACAGTTTATTTGTTTAATTTTCTCAGAAGTCTAGAATATTTGAAGATATGCTTCATTATTGCTATTTAGGTTAAAGCAATCGTTTACGTCGCGTATGTATAATTTGAAAAGTAACCTTGGCAGTAATTAGTTGTTAAAAATGTCTTCGAGTACCTATTGATAGTTAACCTACATACCTTATTAGTGAGCTGCGATCATTGTATGCTGAGCTGAAAGACTTTAACACTGTTATACGGTAGATGGATCTACCGCGTACCAAATGTTAGAGTGGAAGCATTACTTGATCATAGCTCTTGGGGCTGCCTCCATCTGTGTAATACCACGCTCTCACAGAATACGGTATGAAATGGTCAGCCTTCAGTGAAATCGTGTGTCATGCGATGAGTGAAAATTCTGATGGGCCAATTCCTTCTACCCTTGTTCATCATTCATCATTCGCTTTATCCTATGGGAGCTGGATATATTTAGCCATTGCAGCGAACAACGGAGAACTGTAGTATAGTATCTATGGAAGAGCTCGTTATAGTTATGCGTCTTGCGTGCGTTACTTATTCGTCGTCTATTCTCTTCTATAATTCATCATCTTTCAAAAATATCGTCTTACAATCATCACATCATGCATTCAAGATACATACATACATAGCTTCACGCCAGGTCCCTCAAGATACATAACTCCCACATACATAAATATACAGATGTATAATGTATGTACATATAAACCGATTTGGCTGAAAATTGGTAGGGACGTAACCTAGAACCTCGAGACGGACATAGGATAATTTTTATCCCGTTGGAGCCGATAGGTGGCGCTGAGATCGGATTCTAGAATCCTCCTAATCACCTGGCCCGATTTTGGTCATTTTCTTTTTGTGTTTGAGTGAGTTCCCGGATAGTTTAGATTCACAATTAGAACCGGTAGCTGGCGCTGGGATCGGGTCCTAGATTTCATTTTTTCAGAGCAGGACAACGTCTGCTGGGGCCGCTAGTATAGTATGTATACGTACTTAGCGTGACGGTGATGCGAGTTCAGTGTTTTTACCTTATGCCGTGCCGAATGTACCTAAAGAAGTCTGCACTTCAAAAACAGAAAATCTAGCAATTAAATAATATATTTGATTGCCTGAAGACGATATAACACAAGGATGTTATTTAAATTGATATTAAACCCAATAAATGAACATACAATTCATACGTTAATATCGATTAAAAAAATATTTGGACTTACTTTAAGCCTACTTGTTGTCTTCATTGATAAAAGTTATAAAGATCACGTTGATTTAGGACGGAGGCGTTGAATGATAGTCTGTTGTGTTTCAATGTTGCAGTTTGGGGAAACATGAAAACAGAAACATATTAATGCAAATATGTAATTTTTTAAACAATACGTCTTTATGTATTTACATAAATAATAATATAGTACAGTAGTATTTTGTTAATTATATTCAGAAGATAAACATCGACCCCCCAAGTTCGATATATTAGCGGTCACACAGTGGTATATCCCCTATATCCAACTAGGAGGTTAGATGAGTTAAGATGATGCAGCTGTTAAACGTCTAAGCATACCTAGCCCCTTTCTTTACATTTATTTGACTAACCTTGACATTTGCGGCTTGTCATATTATATTTTAAACAGGAATGTCCTTGTATCGGATCTGTGAATCAGAATGGGCCGGATATGTATCGGAAGCTATTGTCTCCTTAACCTGTTGAGGAAGGTCACGATGCCTTATGATAAGTTCAAGAAAAATCGGTTGTGGCAGGAAATAGGAAAATAATTGTTATGTCTCGTGCGAGTTTGTCATATACTTATACAATTTGCATCAAGAAGTCTAGCCGTTAGCATCGGTTTCTTGTGTATTCATTATGATAAGTAATGTGTATATACTGCATATTTGGTTTGAGAAGGTATAGGAAAAATAGAAAAATTGAAGTGTCTGTTTGTAATGTCAAAATAACACCTTTTTAGTAAATGCATAAATATAAGGTATTTATATATAAAACAACATTTTTTTAATAATTTGCCTATGTGTTTAGATGTTCCGACTAATCTTCTTCTTCCTTTTTGTGTTGTGACGTCGTGGACACTGCTAGTTATGTATGTAAAGAAGATAGATAATAGGTACCTACTGTATGTTTATAGTATTACTGTATAGCAATAATGCTTAGGGAAGTTCCTGCTTTAATTTAGTATGTCAATTTCCTAGTAAATTAAATTAGTAATCGCAACAGAACCCTACTACGTTAACATAATATTTTAAAGATGTTAAACACGATTTCCTAGCGTAACCATGCCGCAATTACGCATGTCAAAACATGTATTTATTTACACGTAAAATACATACCTACATGTTATCATGTTGTGTACTTACTCTCTCTCGTAAGTAGTGGGACGACTTCATCCCACTACTTACCTCCTTTATTCATAACAGTTATACAAGGTTTGTAGGTTCGATAAAACAAGTGATATTCGTAGTTAATCACCAAGTTCGATCCCGGTGATTAGGAGGATTCTAGAACCCGATATCAGAGGCACCTACCTGTTCCAACAGGATAAAAAGTATCCTATGTCCGTCTTCTGGTTCCAACCTACCTCCGTACCAATTTTGAGACAAATCGGTAGAGCCGTTCTAGAGTTATAAATAGTGTAACTAACACGACTTTCTTTTATATATATATAGATTTCAAATACCCTGTAGGCCTCGTATAACAATTATGAATAAGGGGGTTTTCAATATGCTTCAATTAAGATACTAAAATTTAATTAAAATCTGATTTTTTTCCAATTCAAATTCATAAGTTATTATTTAAAATAAGTTCCACTGGAGAACACTTTTTTAAGGTCATATATATACCTATATATGTCAAAACTTAAATAACAACATCTAATGCAACACATCGCAACATGTTATCGCTGTTTAAAGGAGAAGAAAGAGCAAGACACTCCCCAGCAAAGCGTCTAGCAAAAATAAATTAAAATTCATCATAACTATTAATCTACCTCGGACTATTTTTTTTCTAAGAATAAGATTATTAACAAGTAAAAGGATGACTTTATAAACTAATACAACAAAAAGAACTTAACTTAGTTACATTGTATTCTACCCAGAGTTTCGATAAGCCTGGAACTAGGGCCGAGCTCCTCGAGACGCTCGATCGGGACCCTTGGGGGCGTCCGTACCGTGGGGCCCGCAACAAGTTGCGGCCTTGCACTTCCACGGTCACGGAAACGCTCGAACCCGAGGTGCTCCGTTCGGTAATCGATGGGCTCTTCCCGGATCCGGGGAACTTGACTCCCCCCAGTATGGGTCCACCCATTCCCGACACCCCCACGGACGAGGAGCCTCACTCCATCTCCGAGGGGGAACTTGACGTTGCCCTGGACCGGCTCCGGGACAGGAAGACGGCTCCGGGACCCGACGGGGTCCCAAGTCGACTCCTCTTCCTGGCTGCAAAACATCTACGCAGCCAGCTGCGGGACCTCTTTGAAGCCTGTATTCGCGCAGGTAGGTTCCCATCGCAATGGAAAGAGGGGCGTTTGTGCCTTCTTCCCAAGGGAGGTCGTCCTCCCGACGATCCGTCCGCCTACAGGCCCATAGTGCTGCTGAACGAGGTCGCCAAGGTCTTCGAGAAGATCTTGGCGGAGCGGCTCGTAAAGCATCTAGACACTGTGGAGCCGGGGCTATCAGATACGCAGTTCGGGTTTCGGAGGAGGCGCTCCACGATGGACGCCTTCGAGACGCTGCGAACGGTGACGGACGAAGCCGTCCAAGCGAAGGACGTCGTTCTTGCAGTATCGCTAGACATAGCGAACGCCTTTAACAGCCTCCCTCATGAGACGATCAGGGAGGGGCTCCATGCACACGGAGTCCCCCCGTACCTCACGAGGCTGTTAGGCGAGTACCTGCGAGATCGACACATCCTTTGGGAGGGCGGTGAGTCTGTCAATCACGAGTTAGGTCGGCGACGTGTCGCGTGCGGCGTTCCACAGGGGTCGGTCCTCGGGCCGATCTTTTGGAACGTAGGCTATGACTGGATCCTTCGGGTGACGGTCCGGCCCGGGGTAGGGCTGATCTGCTTTGCGGACGACACCCTACTCACAGCACGCGCCGCGTCATTCGCGGAGTCCGTGGACGTCGCCAACGACGGGTTGGCGATAGTCGTAGATCGAATAGCTAGGCTGGGCTTGAAGGTCTCCCCCGCGAAAACGGAGGCCGTCATGTTCCATAGGAAGTTCCGTAATCCTCCCCCGGACCTATCCGTTACGGTCCAGGGGGTGGCGATTAGAGTAGGGCCCAAGATGAAATATCTTGGGCTAGTCTTAGACGGGAAATGGCTGTTTAAAGCGCACTTTGAGCAGCTAGTTCCCAAACTGGTGAATTCCGCGGGCGCACTCTCAAGGCTTCTTCCCAACGTGGGGGGGCCGGGGGGTGCGACGCGGAAACTTTATTCTGGCATCCTGAGGAGTATGGCCCTTTACGGTGCCCCCATCTGGTTCGATTCGCTTCACCGCCACAATCGAACCCTGCTGCACCGGGCGCAGCGGGTTCTGGCCGTGAGAACCATACGGGGGTATCGTACAGTGTCTTGGACGGCGGCGACACTCTTGGCAGGCGAGCTGCCCTGGCCTCTCCAGGCAGACGTCCTGTCCAGGGTTCGTCGTACCCAGCAGGATGCCCTAGCTAGAGGACTGACCTTCTGTCAAGTCGAGATAGAGACGGTCAGGAAGCGGGAAACCGCTTGCTGCCTCGCCGACTGGTTCGTGACCTCGAACACCCTGCGGCCGGCGGCTTTACGGTGGATGCAATCAGGCCACAACTGAAGGAATGGGTCAACCGCACTAGCGGTACCCTCACCTTCAGGACGACACAGATACTGACCGGACACGGTTGTTTCGATCAGTATCTGTTTCGCATTGTGGGCTGCTTGCCTTCTCCGGATTGCCGACAGTGTGGCGCGCCCGATACGGCATTTCATACGCTTGTCGAGTGCGCTGCCTGGGCGCCGCAGCGTTTCGAGCTCGAGACAAAAGTAGGAGCCGTCGGATCGCTCGGCGACTTGGTAAAGGCCATGTTGCAGAGCGACGACCGCTGGGATGCTGCGGTTTCTTTTTGTGAGGCAGTAATGTCTCTGAAAGAGGCCGCAGAAAGGGATAGGGAGCGAAGTCCTTCGGCGCGTGCTACGGTCTCTTCTCGAGGTCGCCGGCCTTCAGCCGGCACCCGGAGAGGCAGGTACGCGCATTACTTCCCTCCCTGAGTTAGGATCCGGAACGATGGGGGCCCTTAGCTACTAGGTAAAGCAAGGGATTTAACAACTACCCCCGTTCCGTAGTGGAGTGTGTTCTCCCAGGGCACACTTCAAGCACTTTATTGCGCTGGATCGACTGTTGCGTAACTATGTTCTATATCTCAGTCCTTCCAACACACAAAAGCGCAGGGCCGCGAAGGGAGGAGGGGGTTTTTAGTGGGTATTGAGGTTGCTCGCCCGTGCGGCATCACTCGGAGTCTCCACACTCCTCTGTGTAGTCCATAGCGGACGGAGCGCAAAATAAAGCATACAATTGCTAGCGTTACCGCCCCCCGTGGATTCGTGCCGTTTCCTAGTGACGGCCCAGAGAGTGCGTAAATCGGTTAGTCATTTTCCCTCGCCTCAAAAAAAAAAAAAAGCCTGGAACTAGAATACTGAGCCTAGGTCACCCACATTCTATGTGTAAGGTGCCCAGAAGGTTGGCTACGTTAGCTAACTGGATCGCCATACTGATCACCTAAAGAGTCAATGAGTCGTTTTGATAATTATTATTTGTTATTAAAAAGAAGTGGTAGCGCAATGGCTAGCGCATGCGTCCCATACTCCAAAGGCGTGAGTTCGATCCTGACCGCAACGCATGTACCACTTGGGCAGTGTTCTGATCTAATGTGCATATTATTACAATTAATTGCCACGTGCTAACAACGGTGAAAGAAAACATTGATGCAACCTGCACATCAAGATAACCGATGACAAGCGTGGCAGGTGCACTGTCCGTTCCCCTACAGTGGGAGACTCGAGCCTGGCAGTGAGACACTTATGGGATTTTATTATATACTAGCTGACTCGGCGAACTTTGTACCGCCATATTTTCTGAATTCCCAAAAGACTTTGTTTCATGACACAAAAACGAAATCATCATAATCGGTCCAGGTGATTATGGGGATTCTCAGCGCTACCTACCGGTTCTAATTGCAAGTCTAAACCATTCGGGAACGCACTTAAACACATTCATTCATTGCTGCTCCGCTCCTATTGCTCTTAGCGTGATGGTATATAGCCTATGACTTTCCTCGATAAATAGGCTATCTAATGCAGAAAAAAAATCAGACCAGTAGTTCCTGAGATTAGCGCGTTCAAGTAAACAAACAAAGAAATAAACTTATCTGCTTTATATATTATATATATAAGATAAAACTCTCTCACTGACACCACACCCTGTCAAATTATCCGCTCCTATTATGTTACGTTGCAGAGAAATGACTTTTAGTCCGTTATAAGCTGTTTAAGTAATTAAAGCTTTTTAACTATCCCACGGGAACTATTTAATTTTTCGGAATCAAAAGTATCCTATATGTTGACCAGGGATATAAGCTAATTACCATACAAAATTTCATGTAAATCGGTCCAGTCGTTTCGGAGATTAGCCGGTACAAACAGACAGACAAACAGAGAAACAAAAAATTCGAAAAAAATCTAAATTAGTTCTATTTCACTTCTTTTTTAGCTTTTTTTTTATTGTACAGAAATTCGTCAATTTTATTATATGTATAGATTATATTAAAAATTACGATTCTCGGGGCATCATCATCATCTGAGTTAATTAACAGTCGAAACGAATCAGGTCAGCACATTACGTGAAATCTTTTATTATTGAAATTCATCTCACGAACATTATCTATAATAAAATTGTTTGTTTTTTTGCTTGAACGCGCTAATCTCAGGAACCACTCGAGTCGGATTTGAAAATCTTTCAGTGTTAAATTGCCTATTTGTCGAGAAAGGCTATAGGCTATATATCATCACGCTAAGAGCAATAGGAGTGGAGCAACCAACGAAGAATGTTTCGAAATCGGGGTTTTTTTCCTTTTGAGGGCTTCCGCTGCGTAAACGGTTAAAGTTTCGCAAAAATAATAGGCGACTAAAGTTAGCGTTAGCCCAAAGTAGTTCCACGCGGACAAAGTCACGGGCAGAAGCTAGATTTATAAGAAAAATCATGTATTTTCTTTTTACAATGCTTGACTGAAAATGCAACATGAATAGATCTTAGCATTTGATCAAACAAACAACAGAATAATGATGCATTTTCAGTGCGAACACATTATTATGACCGAGTGATCTTATTTTGATTTTAATCGGTGTGACGGTTCTGTTAAAATATTTATTAAAAGTACACACTATAAATAGTGTACTCGTAGACCATCATAGCGTTTGTTAGTTATCTGACTTTCAAATTAGGTACTTGAGATCAGAGGCGGCTCAACCAATACCCTGGCGCCTTGTAGTACTTACTTGCATTTATATTTAAATGATGCCGGGAAGCAAGGTAGTTACACGCTCAGAACAAGAACTATCATAGAAACCGGTCTATAGTACTGTTGTTACATTTTTCCTTATGACACAAGTTGGTGTGTGGAATAGAGAGAGATATATTATTGACCTTTCGAAAATACGATGTGCGCTTTTGTTCCTGATTCGCTCGATGTGTGCCCAAGCGAATGCACATACCGCGCGAATTAGAAAACACTCATAAAAAATCACAAATTCAAGGGCTCGGTAAGCTTTCGGTACTCCGCCAGATCAGAAAGCAGACCTATTTCCACTGGAGTGGATCTTTGAAGGCCATACAAATATTGCGGTACTGCGGCAGCTTAGCGGTTAACGCATTCATATCCCAAACTCAAATGACGTAGGTTCGAATCTTGACCGTAAAGAATCATAGAATCCTATCTTAGGATTTTTCTGATTAATGCGCATATTAGTAAGTGCTGACGGTTAAGGCAAAATCGTGTTGGAATCTGTTCACGGAGATAACCGAAGTATTAAGCCCGCCTAAACCGCCTTGGACACGCATGACTTGTGTTAAATTCTCTTTGGTGACGGGTATACTGGCTATACCCCCAAAAAATCTGGAAGACAGTGGGATAATTATGAGCTGTTATTATTATACATACATATGTTAAAAACTAAGCAACATTCGTTCTCTCTATATAGACTAATAGCACAATATTAATACATAGATTTAAATTTTATCTTTTGAATTTTTCAGTTCATTTAAGCTGTCACGTATGTATTATGATTTCTATATGTGTGCAAAGATTCATATATTTAACCAAGTAATTCCTAAGCTGTGACACACAATTATCATATATGTATACCGATGTGAAACCATAATCATACATCTTTCACAACAAGTGTTTGTAAAAATATGTTGATTTTTGAACCCTGTCTTCGATTAGATTTGTGTTATAATAAAACCATGCCCAGCCTCTGTACCGAATACTTTAGTGTAATATTTAAGAAATGGATAAAGTGTCGATTTTCTTTTTAGCAACACAGAAACACTGCTCCACCTTCTCAAAGGCAGTCTTGGAACGGGCATATTAGCGATGCCGCACGCTTTCTCCAATTCAGGTTACATTGTTGGATCGATTGGTACTGTTGTCATCGGTGTCCTCTGCACGTACTGCATCCATATCTTAATCGACTCCTGCTATGTTCTCTGCAAGAGGCGGAAAGTTCCATCTCTAACTTACACCGCAGCTGCTGAAGCGGCCTTATCCGAAGGACCTGATTGGTGCAAGGCCTGTGCTCCATATGCTGCGTAAGTATTTGCAGTAGATATTTATGTAAAATATATCTAATTATCTATAATATAATAAATAAATACAAAAAAAACATCAGGACCTTCGACCTTAGAAGGTCCTATTAGGACTTGGTGTACCTACGTTAGATCCAGCTGAGTTAAGATAGGTATAATTCTAGACCCCCAGGGGGTGCCGCTCTGGACTCCCCTCCGTTCAGGAAGCGGTACAAGGGGATGCGTCCCCGGGGCCCCGAGCGGCCACTGTCACATTCCCCCCTTCACTACATCACAGTGGTGTCCCACCTTTCCGCCTCCTCATCCTTAAAGCCTTCCCTTCCTTCCAAACTTCCTCCCAAAACACTCTTCCCTTCCGAAGTTTTTTTTTTTTTTATGCTCCTTCCACCGGACGAACAGGATATGTCCGGTATTCTATTTCTGTTTTTTATTGGGGTACTATTTTATTCTTTTCTTTTTCCTTTTTTATTGCTTTTTTATCTTTTTTGTCATTTTTTATGTTACTTTTTTATAATCTTTATTTACAAAGTCTTATTTCTATCCTATATCTATTACATTATTTTTATGCTATTTAGATCTGATGTCTTCAATCTTCCTTCCTTACTTCTATTGCTACTGTTCTCGTTCTCTATACTAACTTGTGATGCATGTTTTGTTCCAAGTGTTTGTTTACATACTATGTTATATATTTATTTCTCTTATCCTATTTATAATACATGTTATATATATTCTTAAATATATATCTATGTATACTTATTTATCTAGTTTTATTTCTGTTCGCTACTTTCTTTACAATCTTAATACAGTATGCTATAAACTTTTCCACATTGGTCTTTTGCATTAATTCTACCATGTTGCTGAATTTTATGTCTAGTTTTAATTCAGTAGCTAAATCATTCCTTTCCCGGGAATATGCTGGGCACCAAAGGATTATATGCGGCACGGTCTCCATCTCTGCGCTACTGCAAATACACGAGGGATCCTCCTTACACCCGAAGCGATTCAGGTACTCAGAGAATCCCCCGTGTCCAGTAAATAATTGAGTGTGCAGGTCAGTGAGGCCGACCTGCCTAACTACCTTTCTGGCCCGCGTGACATCCGGGAAAAAGAGTTTCGTGACGGATGCTGCTGACTCTCGACAGTATCTCCGGTTCCATTCGTCAACTGTTCCCATTCGGAACTGTCGTTTGACGAAGGAAACCGGACACTTGTCATAAAGCGGCCTCACCTTCAAAGAAGTTGCGGCCGCTTTCGCCAACGGATGAGTTGGCGAAAGCCCGCTCGTTTTCTCGTATGTCTACGTGGGCCTTGACCCAAAATAGGTCAACCTTCTTTCCTTGCAGTGCGCACTCCATCAAGTTCTTCCTTGACGCTGCTGCCAGAGGGTTTACGGAGCTCCAGTTACACAGCGCCTGCAACGCCGATCTAGAGTCACTATAGATGCCAAAGCTTCCTTCTGGGCTGCCTTTGGCTGACGCCGTAGCCTCACAGATCGCCAGCATCTCTGCCTGATAGACCGTGCAGTAAGACGCTAGTTTGATTTTCCGGCTTTTGGTCTCGGCCTCATTATCCCAATAGGATAATGACGCTCCGACCTGGCCTTCAATCAAACTACCGTCCGTGAAAATGCGCACCGCTTGAGTGCGTTGCGCATCCACCTGCTCTTGGTCCGTCAGGCAGACAAACTGCAACTCGATTTGCGAGGCCGGGTGAGGTGTGCTGGCGTAAGCAACTCGCATTTCCATCTCCCTATCCTCAAGCATTGGCTGGTATACACCCCTCTTGGCTTCGTACAAGGAAGCTGCCTCCCTTATTCGAAGATCAAGAGGGAGTATACCCGCCAGCGCCATTGCGGAGTTTAGGGAGACGGTTTTATATGCACGACACATTTTCTGTGTGAATCCGCGTTGGACGGTGTTAAGTTGCTTACGCACGCCCATCTTTGTAGCCGCAGGGGCCCAGACGCTCGCTGCGTATAGTACTATTGGCTCCAGCACCGCTGTATACATTATCCGGATATCTCCGGGTTAAGACCCCAGGTGACCTTTGCTGCTCGCGACAGCTGACCGTAAAAACTTAAAGTCCTCGCACATACATTACGTATGTGCGAGTTAAAGGTTAGTTTGCTATCGATGGTCAAACCCAGGATCTTAACTTCGGAGACCATCTCAATGCTGACCCCTCCCATGCTCAGTCTTGGGGTGTCGTACTTCAATTTGTTCGTGAAGACTATAGCTTTAGTTTTATGCGGTGCAAATTTAAGTTTAATTCGGACACCCCACTCCCGAACATAGGAGAGGGTCGCATTCGCTCTTGCTTGAATGTCGTAACCAGAGTCTCCGTCGAAGATCAACACAACGTCATCCGCAAATGCTTGGACTTGGTCTCCTCTCGCCTCAAGCCCTTTCAAGAGGGGGTCCAGTAGGAGGTCCCACAATATGGGCCCCCCTACAGATCCCTGGACGCAGCCTTTTGTGGTCTTCCTGGTAACCTCTTCTCCCAAATACCTAAGCTTTACCTTTCTGTCGCTAAGGTAACTGCCCAATATCTTCTGGATATTGTTTGGGCAGTCCTCTTCGGCCAGTCGGGTCCTAATCATCGGCCACCAAGCGCTGTCGAACGCTCCCTCTATGTCCAGTGAAACAAGTGTTATTATCTTTTTAAGTCTCAGCTTTTCGCGTATGTTGTTCACCAGATCATAGAGGGAGTCCTCGGTGCTTTTTTGTGGCAGAAACCCATACTGCCGGGGGCTAAGCCTAGGTACGAGGTGCCACTTTAGTCTGTTCACGATAAGACGTTCCAGGACCTTACCCATCACTGGCAACAAGCCGATGGGCCTGTATGATTTAACATTGGTGTAAGCGTCCTTTCCCGGCTTCCGGAGCACCACCACTGTCGCTTCTTTCCAGACAGCCGGGAAGTATCCTGTTTTTAGGCATTGATTCACCAGTGATAGGCAAAGCTCCGGTGTATGATATATGACCTGTGCACATATATCTGCTGTTAGTCCGTCGGACCCAGGTGCTTTTTTGGGTTTGAATCTCCTAATGGCCTCTCCCAGTTCGAGGGCTGTAAAGGGAGGATCATCGTTCCCTTCCTCTTTTTCCCCGAGCTTACTAGCTCGATCCCTTATTGCCCGATGCTCCGGCGTTTCACCTTCAGTACTGTCTTCCGGGAAAAAGGTCTTAACTAACAGCTCTGCGGACTCATTAGGTCCTAGCACTTTTCCGCCTTCGACTAGTGGCTCGTCCTCTTCCCTCTTTCTTGTCCTTCCTATGACCCTGTATATTCCCTCCCACAAGCCTTCCTTCTCCTGCTTTGAGCAGAACTCCTTCCAACTCTTGGTTTTAGCCTGTTTCACTTGATTCTCATATTCCTCTTTTGCTTGCAGGTAATCGTCAACAACTCTCCTTCTCCGAGAAGATGCTGCGCAACGGATCCTTCTCTTCTTCGTCATGACTCCACGCTTCAGCGCGGCGAGTTCGTCCGACCACCAAGGTGAGTTAATTTGGTTATTTGATCTAATCTGAGGTATACTGTGTTTGCATGCTATTTTTATTGATTCATTAAATGTGTTTATTTTATTTTCTAGGTCCGTCGTGTCGGTAAGTAATTCTATTTCATTTTTGTTTATTTTGTTTTCCAGCATGAGATGGTCCAGTTTCGTACGAAATTGGTCCCATTTGGCTTTCTTTATATGTACGTGTCGTTCTAGTCATGCAAACTGGACTTAACTTGTTGGTATAGACATTGTATATGATTGTGTTGTGGTCTGAACTCGTCACGCCGGTGTCTACTCTCCAGTCATTGACGTGTCCGAGAAGCTCCTTCGAGCAGGCCGTGATATCAACAAAGCTAGATAACACTTTGCCCCCACGCACTGTGTAAAAAGTAGGAGTGTCACCTCTGTTGAGCACCTGCAGGTTGAGCTCGTTTAGGAGTCCTGCCATATCTGCCCCGCGGGCATCCTCATCCGGGCTGCCCCACCATGGGCTTTTTGAGTTTATGTCTCCGCCTATTATTATCCTCCGTGTTTCTACACCTTGTACGATACGCCTAAGTTGTCCCATATACTGCCCTAGATCTTTGTTTGGCTCAAAGTAAGCCGAGACGACTACCAAAGAGCAGGGTCCACTCCCCAACTTTATCACCGCGATGTTATCGGTGGTGTATTCTGGCATGATGGTCTCTTGAATACTGCGGTCGAGAACAACAATCGCTGCTTTCACCACATTAGTTGGCTTACTGATTTGGTAGACAGTGGCTCCCCGGCAGCCGCTCAGCTTTTTCGCATTAGATGTATATGGTTCCTGGATCAAAGCGAAGGCCACCTTTCTCTGAGTTGCAGTTTGTAATAGCTCGCCTGTAGCGAGCGCCTTCCTTTGTAGGTTTGCTTGCATGATCCTGTATGTCCTTCGCTCCTTAGGTATCGTCTGGTCCACGGAGGTGCCCTTAACAATAGGCTACAGACGCCCTTGCTATTGCATCCCATTTAACGCGTATTGGGCATACGTCGCTAAAGGCATTATGCTCTACGTCATGCTGCTTTGCCTTCATGCAATTGCAGCATGCTGGTGGACTGCCAGTTTTAAAATACGGGCACTGCATTTTGAGGTGTGGCTCTCCGCAGTGACTACACTTTGGTTGTGTATCCGAGCATAGCCGCTTCCCGTGCCCATATTCCAGGCACTGGGAGCATTGGGTGAGAGGAGACCTATCTGCTACTTGCAGCGTCTGCAGGTCTACTCTCACCGTGCCCTCGTTAGTAAGTCTCTGCCAGAGTTTTGGGGCCACTCTGAGGATAACCCTGTGCGTGTGCGGGTTTCGCCCCCTAATTTTGTAGGCTACCTTCATATCTCTTTCCTGCTCTTCGAGCCCGTCGAACACCTTCCGGTTCTGATTCAACAGGGCTCGAAGAATCTCCTCGTCTGTGTGCATCCTTAGTACCCCTGTTATTTGGACGAGCGGGTCCTTGTTTTTAATTTCCTCCACGTTGAGGTGCTTATTTTGCTGGAGTCTTTTCTTAACTCTTTCACGGTCTTCTGTTGTTCTACATCCTATTATCAGTTTTTTGTCTCTTCCTTTTCTAATGTTCTCAATTTCGACTCCTCCTTCTTTCGCATTCAACGTTTCTCTAACTGTCTTATACACTTCGTCCCCATTCTTCTCTTGATCCTTGCCCGTGATTATTATGGAGTGCAGTGTCGGGCGCTCCGGCGCCTTCACGCTGGCCCTTCCCGACACTACACTCGCATAGCTTTGTCTGTTTTCCTTCAATTCCTCTCTATGTCTCTCTATTTCCTTTTGGAGGTCTTCTATTTTCCTAGTGCTGTCCCTCATGAGGGTAGCATGTTCGTCTAATTTCTTAAACAAGGCCTCTTTTTCTTTATCCTGTTCTTTTATTATTTCTTCATATCCTTTTTGGACTTCGGTCTCTTTCTTCTTTGTGTTCTGGACACCCAGTTCCTTTATTTCCCATTTCAGTTCGTTCCCCTGTCGCTGTTGCTTTATCTTCGATAGATCCTCTTCTGCTTTGTTTACCAAGTCGAACATTTTTTCCACGATTTCCATCGCTTTTTTCCCAATTTCCTTGTCCATTTTTTTGGCTAATTCTTTAAAATCTTCGAAGTATTTTTCTACTTCTACTTCTCGGTCTTGAGGTACTGTTTTACTCTCTCTGGTGGGGGAGGTGATCGACGCCTGCGCCTGCTTTTGCTTTCGTGTAATGGGTTTCTGTGTCGATACCGATGTCGATGCAGTTGGCTTTGGATGAAGTGGTATGGGAGGATGGTTTCCCATCGCCTTATCTACCGTGCCCCTCGAATAGGTTTTGTTTAGTCCTTCAGGTGATTTTGCTGCACCCTCGGCTAACGCCGCTTTCTTACTGCCGCCTGTAGGAGGGGAATATCTAAGGACCGCGGATCTTTTGAACGGATCGTTTACGGTCATATTTCTGTTTTGGCCAACTGCTGTTGAAGTTTGTGTATCTTCAGTTCTTCCTATGATCTCCTTTATCTTCTCGGTATCCTTATTTGGAGATGTGCTTGCCACCTCCATGTCTTGGTTTTTGTTCAACTGTTTCTTGGGTGTCCTAAACATATTCCAGGGAAGGATTGTCAATCTACTAAAATAGCTCAATAAAGCTCTGTTAAATTAATCCACTAATGCAAAAGCACCAATGGAGTCTTATTCTACAAAATATGGTCAATAGACGCAAGTAGACGCAAGTAACTTATGACGAATCAACGTCAAGTCTACAATATAAACCTAATTTATTTCCAGGTAAACCTGGGTCAGTGTCACTCCACACAGGGAGAGGTCAAAATAAAAGGCAGATAAGTATTTATTTTATCTAGTCTCTTAATTCTACTTAACTACTATCTACAAGCTAATAATTAACCTACTAGTTCGGTCGAACCGCGCTTTACAATTTTAATTTTATGTTTGTTTCAGGTCCAGGGGTGAAACGGGATGGCGCCGGGAGCCGGGAGGTGAGCGGATGGATGCGTCTCTTCTCTACGAGTACAACGACACCTCGCACGCCGGGATTGGAAGAGAGGACAAGGATTTACAGGTAAGTGAAAAATAGGGGGGGAGATAGAGGGGGGGAGGGGGCTGGATCGATAGGTCTCGTCGTTCCGAGTTGGATGATACCAAACTCAACTATGTTGGCGTTAAAATTGGCTGAGAAACAGACTGCGAAGTTTTGGTCCCAAAGAAGCCGGATGAAACTTCGCAGTTTTCAAATCGTTGTTTCTCCCCCAATATCAGTGCCAGAAGACCGTGCTTGGGCTCAAACTGCTCGTCTCGGCGAGACCTACCGGTTGGGTTAATAAAAAGGACCAGAATTTTCAAAAAAAAATTGAGTCGAAAAATGGGTCCAGCGGGTGCTCCTGGTGCTGAGTGTTACTCCTATGAAAACCCGAGCTCACTCAGGCAGATATTGGCCGAGATATTAAGTCTTGAAATTTTTCAAGATGGCCGCCGTCGAAGTTTGTACTCCAATATCTCCACCACCAGGAGGCCTACTGCACTCGTGTTTGGGTTCACAATGGAGCCCCTGGCCTAATCTAGGTCCTGATACAGGAATTTAAGGTCAAAAATTTTAGACCGGTTTTTTGACTGGAGTCGATAGATATGGCTATCCTAAGCCCTGTGGTCGAAGTCCGGATTCGATGCGATGAATAGTAGCCGAGATATAGGCTTTAATAGAAAGCCAAGATGGCCGCCGAACTGTCAAACTGTGGCGAGAAATGACCACAGCTCCGCCGTTTTTGGTCCGATCGAGACCGGATTTCGTCCCAGGTGTTGCCCGTCACACTCCCCACCCTGCCTGGGGGGGGTTAACACTGAAATTTTTTGGCCTGTTTTATAGGCTGGGCAGCTGCGAAAGCCTATGCCAATGTCAGCAATCCAAACCCCGTCGCGCTAAGTCTAAAAACCAGGGAGATATTGGGATTTTAAGAATTCCAATATGGCGGCCGCCCTGGGTGGAAAATCAACAAAAGTCGTTTTCTCGGCTTCCTATGGGCCGAATTGTATCGAGCTTGGGCTCAAATGAAAGCTCTCGACGAGGTCCGGTCACTGCTGTCACTAGAATAATTTTATCCCTTATATCTATCTATATATTTACAAAATTTAGTCAAAAATCTGATATCTCCAAAAGACTTGTAGTCTAAAAATTTACTAAAAATATTCAAAAGATAGGCCAAAATGAGCTCTATTTTTCCCCTAATTTAGTTGAGTTTACCCCTATAGTAAAAACTGAAACAAAATTAAAAATTTTGAAAAATGCGGTTTTTTGATTTTAATTTGAAATTTTTTCAAGGTAAAAAATCAGGACTTTGTGCGGGCAGATAGAGCTGTCTACCGCGCACAATCCAGCAGTTACAAAACTCACGCGTCACTTGTACTTTCTGAGATATTCCTGTTACAAAAATAATTTTCTAATATAAAATAATTAAAACCTATAGTACTTAAAATTATGTTGAAGCCGGAAATGAGCAGCTCCCGTCG
Source organism: Dendrolimus punctatus (assembly GCA_012273795.1). Taxonomy (NCBI): domain Eukaryota; kingdom Metazoa; phylum Arthropoda; class Insecta; order Lepidoptera; family Lasiocampidae; genus Dendrolimus; species Dendrolimus punctatus. The sequence continues at coordinate 51,297 of JAABVI010000061.1, read as the reverse complement.
GTGTCCTAAATTGGTCCAAACCTCAAACTGCTCACGTCAATATTGACGGAGCAATTTTTAGGTTATGGACTTGTTTTTTTGGATTCTGCAGGGACGGGTATTGTCCGATGACGGCGAGCGAGGCGTCGATCGACGCGCCTTAGCAGTCCCTCGGAGGCTACCGCGGCAGAATTTCGTGTTGAGAACAACTTTTTTGAGTAGAGTCCGAAAAACGAAAAAAGTCCGAAAATTTTGTCACTTTTTAATTTTTTGCCGAGTAAGTATAAACAAATCTAAGGTTGTATCTGGCCAACTAACCTTAGTTTTTGATGCCCTTTCAGGCCGTAATTTTTAATTTAGGATCAGTTAGTAAACAGCGATTTTCACACCACGTGTTTTCACTTCTTGAGATTTTTCTAAGTGGATGGAGTTGGAAAATCGACGTTCGTATTTTTGCCAGGTGGGGGCACCTGGGCCCCACCAAAGCCGCCGATAAAAATTTGGTGTCGCCGATTTACTTTCTGAGTTAGAAATTTTTAAAAATCCAAAATTTTGTTTTTTGTGAATAACTTTTTTGTCCGAACACTTAGCACTTTAATTCTTTCACAGGCACCTGCGCCTCACTTTTGCGCACACTTTGGTATATCGCACTGTTTCGTAGCTGTTAAAAAACCTATTTTTTTGAATTTTTTAGTCGGGAGCTTAGGTCAAATCGACTATTCTCGAGCGCGGTTCGAGCGGAACTTCCCTTCCGAAGTTAGGTGGCCTCCCCCGACTCCGACCGCTGACGCTGCTGAAAGCGCGAGGCGGCGGGGAAAAGGGGAGGAAGGAGAGGGAAGGGTGATGGCGCAGGAGCAATCCTTGCAGCCTCCCCCTCCCCTTATCGCGAAGGCCCCCCCGCCGCTGACGCTGCTGAGAGCGCGAGGCGGCGAGGGGGGAGGAAGGAGAGGGAGGGGTGATGGCGCAGGAGCAATCCTCGCAGCCTCCCCCTCCCCCTATCGCGAAGCCCCCCCCGCCGCTGACACTGCTGAGAGCGCGAGGCGGCGAGGGGGGAAGGAGAGGGAGGGGTGAAGGCGCAGTAGCAATCCTCGCAGCTCTCCCTCCCCCACCGAAGGAGGATAGCGCCCGTGACTCCTGGCAGCCACGGGCGGGCGGCAGCGGGCGTCGAGGTCTGGGGGATCCTATAGACCTCCGCCCACACTAATGCCGCGAGAGGGCGCGAGAGGCAGCCGCGCGTCCCTCTCAGGGCCGGGGGAACGTCATTCCCCGGCCCGCACACAGGAGAGGCCGCCTCTGTTTACGAGGCGGCCAGCCGCTGCCGGGGCTGCGGGTTAAGCTCGCGCATGTACCGTGACCCCGGCGCTAGGCGAAAGAGGGCTACCATGAGGTTTTAGTGGGTATACCGGCGCCGGTAGCATTGATTAATCGGCGTCGGGGAGCCCCACATACCGGCCGCGCATGATCCCCCGCGCGGCTGACGATGCGACAGCGCATTTCCTCATGTAAAAAAAAGGTATAATTCTAGAAGCATTGAGGTCGGTGCAGCTCTGAACCCTGGTTTCACTTTTTACATAAGCGTTGAGATTTTAGTGTACGTAGATATTTAGCTATTTTCCGTTATTTTCTCGGGTCTTAGTATCAGGGGCAGATCACAGAAAAGTCCATTTTTTAATGTTCTCTGTTTGTCTCATCCTACTGCAACGTACTGTTTTTTTGTGTATATTATTTTCAGGATTCCGTTTAAGGTTGAATGTCGTCTACAAAAATAAATTGATAATCATGAATTTACGAGCAATTTTTTTTATGTTTTCGCCGCTTCTACCCGAAACCGAAACCTCTATCTGTTCTAAATTGAATTTATTATATTTCAGTCATATAGTCAACGCGTTCCTTTTGGTATACCAAATCGGAACATGCTGCGTGTACGTGGTGTTCGTCTCTGAAAACATCCATCACGTTCTAACTGTTCACTTCGACATCAAGATCAGCGTGTTCCAAGTGATGCTATGTATCCTACTACCACTGATCCTCATCAATTGGGTCCGGGATCTGAAATACCTGGCGCCCTTCTCAGCTATAGCCAATGCAGTAACAATTGTCAGCTTTGGGATCATCCTCTACTATATCTTCAGAGAAACGCCAACGTTCGAAGGGAAATCACCGGTTGGGGAAATCAGCAAGTTCCCTCTTTTCTTTGGGACAGTGCTCTTTGCTCTGGAGGCTATTGGTGTGGTAAGTTATTACGAGACTTTTACTGCTATGGACCTAATGTTACAGATATAGGCAGTTTCACACAGATGTGATTCATATTGACAAATGGTTATATATTATTATGGTATTGGTATCATTAGAACTTGTCAGAACTCTCTATGGGCACTATCTTGTAAGCTGTACTTTTAATATAAAGCGAAGCAAACCATCACATCGCACCGTTTTATACCGTCCTTTTAAAAATATATGCTTGGATAGCTTTAATAGAGATTTACAGTTTATAGGATGGGACAGTATATCGAAATTTGATAATGTTAACGAGATGGTTAATACTTTTAATCAGAATGTCATAAATTTATTCGATGTCCATGCTCCTGTTAAGAAAGTTATAATTAAAGACCGCTCCCCTCCCTGTTTTACAGATACAATTAAATTAATGATGAGATTACGTGATAAAGCTGCAACAGATTACCAGAAATACAGAGTACAAAGTAAAAAAGACTACTATAAATCTTTAAAATTATTAGTTAATAAACCCCTTTTTTTCGAAAATTCAGCGTTTTTTAGACATAATATTACAAAGAAAATGAATGATCCAAAAAGTTTGTGGAAATGTCTCAAAAATACCCTCTTACCAAAAAAATACACAGACTTGCCAACGACTTTAAATGATGTTGATGCCATAGATAAACATTTTTTAATGTGCCTGGTATATGTGGAGTTAATTTGCCTATGTTTATTTATTATGAATCTTACAAGTTCAGTGATGCTATTTTAATATACACACAATAAAACTAGACGCATTACAAAAAAACATTCGTAGTCTTAGGTCAAATGCGGAAGGCTGCGATGAAGTAAATTTACACATGCTCTTGATGACACTACCTGCCAGCCTGAATGTTATTCTCTCCATTGTAAATGTATCTATTAAGACTTCGACATTCCCTGATGCTTGGAAACGAGCAGTTATTCGTCCATTACCTAAAAACTTAAATCCTTCTGATTTAAAAGATCTAAGACCTATCAGTATCTTACTTTGCCTCTCAAAAGTTTTGGAAAAAGTAGTCTGTACACAGTTAACCGAAGTTTTAGAAAAACATCATATTCTACCAGAGTTTCAGTCGGGTTTTAGGAAAAACCGTGGCACTACTACAGCCTTACTAGATGCTATGGACAACATTCTTTGCGCTCAAGATGATGGATTGTGTACAATACTTGTCCTGCTTGATTTTTCAAGAACTTTTGATTCCATAAAAATAGATTTATTAATAAGTAAACTATGTTATTATGGCTTTGATAAAGAGGCTATTCGATGGTTTTACAGTTACTTAAGTAGTCGCTACCAACATGTCAAGTTAAATCGGAATGATGGCACATCTCTATTATCCATGGAAATGCCTGTTACTAGGGGAGTTCCGCAAGTTTCGATTTTGGGACCCATCTTATTTATTTTATATTCTGCCGATGTAGTAGCACAAATAAAGAACTGTAAGTTTCATATCTACGCCGATGATACGCAGATTTATATTTCCTGTAAACCATCGGATATCGATTCAGCTATAGTTGAGCTGAATGATGATCTGGCTAGCATATCAAGGTGGTCCAAAAATAATTCACTCTTATTAAATCCTACAAATACGAAATTAATGATATTCGGCAGAAAATCTTAATTTTCAAAACAAAATCCCTCGGTGATAGTTTCGCTCATGGACAAACCAATTGAGCGAGTTTACGAGGCTCGAAACCTGGGTTTACACGTTGATTGTGACTTAAGATTTCAAATACATGTGACCAGATCTGTTCAAAACTGTTTTTATAAACTCAAAGTTCTGTATAAAATGCGTCCATGCCTAAACGAGTCTCTACGTATTCGGTTAGCAGAATCCTTAGTACTATCGCGTTTGAATTATTCCGACATTGTTTTTGGCCCTCGTCTTCTATCTAGTACTAAGAGACTAATTCAGCGTGTTCAAAATGCTTGTGCCAGATTCTGCTTCGATATTCCATTGAGAGGTCATGTAACACCATATCTTAATAAGCATTCAATTTTAATGATGACGCATCGTCGTAAGTTACACCTAGCTTGTCTCCTTTTTGGAGTAATCAAGCACAGGTTGCCTTCATACCTGTATGACAAATTAACTTGGATGTCAAGTCGTAGGTCGATGTATAATATCGCTAAATTTATTATATGTATATGTGTTTTATATGAATTTTATGCTATAAATATTTGTAATTTTATAGAACTCAGTACTAATATTCTCTTTATTACAACAATTATATGATTATTTATTAATAATATAATGTGTAGTTTGCCGTGACGTCGCTCTAGGGTCAAGCGGAAGATCAGCGTTGGTCTGAAAGATCAACATTTTTGCTGAGCTTGATTCAATTTTTAGGACTTAATTTATGTATATCCTCAGTTACTTTTTGGTTGTATTGTCTTTTTTTTATTGTGCTTTATTTAATAATTTTAATGTTTCACTTGTATATATATGTCCTAAAAATAAACCTGTTTCTTTCTTTTCTTTCTAAATAACGAAGAATATACACTAATGTGGCTATTCTCAACTGACGGCGTTATTTTAAACAGTTTAAATAAGACGCATTCGGCCACAGTCGATTATCGCAGTTGCGGTCCCAGCATAATAACAATAAATTGTAGACAGGTTATTATGATTTATATGGCATCTGCAAACGCGAGACCGACCAAGTGGTATTTGAAGATAAATGTTTTTTCGTGTATGGAGGCTTATTAAGGGTTTTTCCTTGTATATATCTCGCAATCTAGTTATTGTACATCTTTCAAGACCACGGGCCATAAAAATGGCCCGGACTTTTAGAGGGCTTGCGTTGCGTTGACAAATTTAATGTAAATAAGGCGTGACACTGACCAGCGATTATCCTTGTTTACACCGTATAAATAATGCACTGAAGGACAAGCCCCAGCCAGTGTAGGACTATTGTGGGAAATCAGGACAAAAAGTACCGGGCTATTAGGGTGTACTGCTAGTGTTACTAGGGGTCTGGGTATATGGGAATTATGGCGCTTGCCCGTCGCAGTATTCGGGGAACATGGAAAAATGGGCAGACGGTGACTCGCCAGCCCCTGCATGGGCTGCAAAAAATGCCATAGGAGACAGGGGCAACATGGGTGTGAGTAGCTAAGGGGTGTAGAGAGGTGGGCTGTAGGTTTTTTATTTTTTTTTATTGCAGGAGTTCAGCAGACAGGCAGACGGCCCACTTGATGGATAGCGGTTACCATCGCCTATGGACATTTGTAACACCAAAGGTACTGCTAATGCGCTGCTGCTCTCTTGAAGGAGACTGGAGCCTGGTCACTAATGCCGGAACACAACTAAGGGTTGTTATGGCGACATACTTTAGACCAGGGGTGGTAGCCATCCAGTCGGGCAAATGCCCTACCACCTAGCTGTGGGTTGTTTTGTCGCCTCTTAAGACAGGCCGCCCGGCCGCAGGAATTTGTATTCTTTCTCCGTTCCTGCACGGATAGGTTCACCGAAGCTACTTCTGATGCCATTTATCACGTCCACCCCTGGAACTTGAGTCTTACCTCTAGCGATCTCCACTCCGTGCCGGCTTGGTAAGGCAAGCACGGAAGTTGGGGGGCCTTGCTTTGGCCCCCGGAGTTAGGTACGAGGTGTCGCTACTCACCTATGCCCCCCTGCCCCCCTGCGAGTGCAATCTAGTTATTATTATTTATAGCTTTTAGCAAATAAATTAAATAACAATAAATAAATAAATAACAATAAACATCTTTCTTATTTATGAAGCTTTGAAAACCTTTCTTGTGAAATTAAAAATCTAAGTACACTTATAGTAGCACACAATGTTTATTTATTTATTTTTGCAGATCCTTACCATTGGAGAATGAAATGAAGACACCGAAAGACTTCGTTGGAAAGTTTGGTGTTCTAAACCGAGCTATGATTAGTATCATCATATTGTATGTTGGAATGGGACTCTTTGGATACTTGCAGTATGGTGATGAGGCTTTGGGCAGCATCACACTTAACTTACCGTCAAAAACGGAAATGTAAGTTTAAATATTACCACGACAATACCATTTATTCAAATGTTTTTATGTAGCCAATGAATCGCCGCGTATCTCCTAATTTACTGTTGGGAGAAAATTGCTCCACTGGCATATGGCAAAACATAGAAAGTTGAGATTAAACCCTTTCATATATACAGCGTAAACTCAATCTAACGACTATAGCATTATAAAGAGTTGTCGTTTAATGTGGAGAAGAAGTCTGTTATTTTTGTCTGACGTCTTTTGCTGCACCAGTAATTTTGTTGTATTTTTTTTCTATCGCTTCGCACTTCGTGGTTATTTTTATTATTATTATTTAATGACCACCCAAAGTTATTTTATATCTCAAATAATAAATAAATGTGCCGTATATCTATACCGCACCCAAGCAGAGTGATAACCTCGGGAGAAGGGCCTATTTAGGCACTCGAATTATTATGGTACGCTCGTGCGCCTAACCACCTCGTCCCTAAATAAGTCACTTTCACCTCTCGTTCAATTTACTATTTCAGTCTCGCCAGCGTGGTGCAAGGCCTGCTGGCCTTTGCGATTTTCATTACACACGGGTTGGCTTGCTACGTGGCCATCGACATCCTGTGGAACGAGTACATCGGTGTCCGCATGATGAAAATCAAACATAGAATCATTTGGGAATACGTCGTCAGGACCATCATTGTTCTTGTTACATGTGAGTGCCTAAAAATTGATTATCAAAAGAGATAGATGTAGTTAGCTAAGCTAACTACATCTCCCAAAGACACTCTTCAATTATATTTTAGCTGTTTTGGCGAGATACTGTATAGTGCATAAATTTTAAAAAACTATTAAAAAGATGTCTACTTTTGCTAGCACAAGAAACAATACTGCCAACTTTTTAATAAACGTTACGTTTATAGAATATATAAACGTGAAAAAAGAAAATTGCAATGTTGACAATGACAGACACTGTGATTAACGATAAGAAACAAAGAAGATATATATAATCACTACGTTTACCATAAATATTAAAATCGAGAAAAAAGTTTAATGTGTCTAAAAAATCTTCTTAGATAACACATAAAATCAAAGAACTTGGATATAAGGAATTTTAAATTTTATTAACAAACAATTAAACATAATTTTCTGTACAACAGTCTGTTCTGTAATTTAGTGTGAAAACGTAACATGTGTTCGCGGAACATTAAATGAATCAATTTAAAAACTGGCGAACCTTTTTACACCACGACTGTATGTACATAGCTATTTAAATAAAGTATATTAGAACAGACAAGTACATATACAAAAATAAATGTTTTATGTTTGCTCTATGCCTTCGTAAACCACTGATCAGATATTGATAAAACTTGGGCAGTGCTCTGAGGACGGCCGCGAGTGCTTCTGTTCCACAAAGCACAATAAACAACCAAGTGATTTTTATCACGTGGCATTGCAACGCATGCCGGGTGCAGCTACTAATATATGTTTTAGGTCTTGTGTGCTTTCTCCTGTTTCTGCTTTATTTTTATTTCTCTGATAGCAAGTGGTGGCGCGTGCCATATTTACATGTTAGCTTGAACATTCACAATTTATAAAATACTAAGTGCCAAATAAATAACGAGAACCCCAGTGGATATAAGTGAGGTCCTATATTTTTGGACTATTTTTATTATCTAACTAGCTGGACCCGGTAGATGTTCTCTTGCGCTTAAAATATAATAATCTCTTTAAAATTAAAAATTGGTCTCGCCGTTCTTGTGTTATAGATGGTGAACTAACACGACTATGTTACTCGTATATAAATACTTACTAGGTATTATTCTTACTTAGATAATTATCTTTTATTATAAGTACTACGAGTGTTTTGGTGTTCGTCATTGTCACATTGTTCAGAGACTAAACTTTTAGTATCTTTAACTTAAACGCTTAAATCCGCAGACGATGTGTTGAAGAATTTCACCGTAATGGTCTCTGGTAAGTGTGACCTTAGTTATAAGTTATACTTTACTTTTGTTATTTCTTTGATTCAGTTGGCATCGCCGCCGCTGTGCCAGAATTGGAATTATTCATCTCGCTCTTCGGTGCGTTGTGCTTATCGGCCCTTGGACTTGCATTCCCAGCCTTCATACAGAGTTGCACGTACTGGTACTACGTTTCGCCGTCAGAAAGGATCCGAATGATTATAAAAAATGCTGTGGTGGTCGTTTTTGGCGTGTTAGGCCTCGTTATCGGCACTTGGACGAGTATTATTGTGATGTTATAGTTGAAACACTTTTTATCTTTACTAAATATTATATTTATTATTATATTATACAGTTTGTTATGTTCTTATTATTTTAATTGTTAATCTTTTAACTTTTAATCAATGTGTTAGAGTCTCCGTGTAAGTATATATTTTATAAGGGGCGAGGGGGTTGGCCGTAAGTCACTTCTAATGACAGTGACGTTTCATTGCACAGATCACATGTTATTACATCATCCCCTTTTAAAAAGTACACTCTTATCTACTTATGAAGTGACAAAACATATTCTTACATCTATTTACAAGTTTTCTTCTTACTATAGTTACATATTTTTTAATATTTACTTTAGTTACTCATTCAACCTTCCTCTGGTGAACCACCAAGTGCTAAGCTGGTCTAATATGAATAGAAGTTCTAGTGTAAACTGCATTATTGGTGTCTTCCAAATCATATGATCTATAACCATTATGTTTTATTATTTTACCTTTTTCCCATAAATTATTATGTACATTTTTTTTTAAACCATATATTTTGTCCATTATAAAAGTTATTTTTAAATCTGGTTGTCTTATTATAATTTTTTACATTTCTTATTGCTTGTTTTACTAATTTTTGTTCTACATTATTATTTAATTTTGGTTTCAAAAAATTATGAGATGCAATTAATTTAGTTCTCATATTTCTATTCATTAATAGTTCACATGGTGAAACATTTGTGTAGTGAAACACACGCAAGTTGGTTGAACACTGATTTATTTCAAAGTACCCACTTATGTACATACATTTTATACTACATCTTTTCCTTTTTACAAAAAATGAGAAAAAAAAAATACAACACATTACTAATTAAACTAAAACATAAGAAAGATTAACCTAATAAAAAAATAAATAAATTCAAAATATTTTCTAGATCACTATAGTACACATATTTTCTTATTAATATAAATAAACCACAAACCAATAAATATAATTTAATCATCTCTAGATATTTGTCCTAATCTGGCTTTTGACCTTGTTACGGGAATTAATTTCGGGGATGGGGAGGATAAGCAGCTAGACGAGTCCGTAGTGTTATTGGGGCTGTAGTCATCAGCGATGCTGTGAAACGAAGAGTTTAAATCCTCGACCTCGCCTTCTAACGCGGGCGATGCAGACGGCACGACGCGACTCGCTTGCGGTGACGAGCCCGTTGTATCCAGTGATTTTTTTCTACGCCTAGGCACAACTGGAGTTTTCACCTGCTTTTGTGTCTTTTTGTCACCCATATACTTCTTTTTCTCCGGAGCCCCAGACCCTCGAACTACTAAGTGACTGCGAGTTCGTCGATACCTATTTCCGCTCTCATCTTCTACGATGTACGATCTGGGCTGCGTTGCCCGTGCAACCACTGAAACCGGTTTTCTAGTTCCATTGTTTATCATTGTTGCTTTATCACCTAAGGACAAACGTTTAAGTGGCATTGCCGAACGATCATAGTATTTTTTAATCGTCAACCGGTTGTTTAATAACGCTTGATAATTTTGTTCATTATTTACTTTTTCCCCCAGGAGCTTCGCACTGACCGGTAATTTTGTATTTAAGCGTCTACCCATCAGCATTTGTGTCGGAGAATCTAGGCCGTTGCGTGGTGTAGCCCTAAAATTGAGCAATGATAAGTAAAAGTCTTCTCCCGAGTCCACACACTTTTTCAATAAATTTTTTACCGTCTGAACAGTTCTTTCGCTTTTCCCGTTCGATTGTGGGTAACGTGGAGATGATGTCTCGTGTGTTACTTCCCAGTCACGCATAAACTTTTTGAACTCCTGAGAGCTATAGGCTGGCCCATTGTCCGTCACTAATTCTGCCGGTATTCCATGGCGCGAAAATTGTTCCTTCATAAACTTAATTATGTTGCTTGATGTTACATTTACTACTTGTCCGACTTCTACATAATTAGAAAAATAGTCCACTAAAACGACGTAATTTTTCTTTTTGTACTCAAAAGTGTCCGACGCTAGTTTGTGCCAAGGCAGAGCAGGAACGGTATGTTGCAGTAGCGGCTGACGACGCGCAGAGGGCGCATGCAACGCGCACGCCGTGCAACGACGCACGGTGCGCTCCACATCTTCGCATAGTCCTGGCCAGAACATTACTTCACGCGCTCGCCTTTTACATCGTTCTATGCCTAAATGCCCTTCATGCACACGTGACAACATTTCCGCGCGTAATGCAGATGGAATAAAAACACGATCGCCTTTGAAAATGATTCCCGCTACGTAATGAAGCTGCTCACGATATGGCCAGAATACTTTGATTTTTTCAATCACATCACGCCTATTCCTAGGCCAACCGTTCAATACATAATTTAGCAACCATGTACATTCACTGTCCTTCTTTATTTCATTTTGTATCTTTTCTAATTTTTGAGGACTAAACGGTACGTTTTGTAACATAAAACACGTTTGTGTCTCGACCTCTGCTGAGACGCCGTCCTGCATTAGCTCTTTCAAGGGAGCTCTCGATAGAGTGTCCGCAATATACATGTATTTTCCAGGTGTATAAATGACTTTAAACTCATATCCTTGTACTCTCATCATCATTCTCTGTAAACGAGCTGGAACTGAAACTAGCGGCTTGCTAAAAAGTGCTTCTAAAGGTTTGTGATCTGAGTGAATTGTAACATCAGACCGCCCATAAATGTATTGCCTGAAGCGCTCAACCGCAAACACAATAGCAAGCATTTCTTTTTCTATTTGGGCGTACCTAGTTTGTGCATCCGTGAGTGTGAGTGAGGCAAACTCCACCGGACGACCTGCCTGCAACAACACCGCACCTAACGCCACGCTCGACGCGTCCACTGACAGCACTATGGGCGTACGCTCACAGTACAGCGCCAACACAGGTGCCGTAGCCAGCTTGCCTTTCAGCTTGTCTATCGCATCAGAATGTTGTTGCTCCCATATCCATGCAGATTCCTTCTTTAATAAGGTCCTTAAACTGTTCACACATTCTGAGTAGCCATGTATAAATTTTGCTAGATAGTTCACCATACCTAGAAATCTTTCTAAGGCCTTCCTATCACATGGGTAAGGCATGTCCATTATTGCCTTGACCTTTCTCTCATCTACTCCCATACCGTTAGCATTAAACTTGTGACCCAAGTACGTAATTTCAGGTACACCAAATTGACACTTGTCACGATTGAACTTAATGCCGATCTCCCTAGCACGTTGTAAAAGGCCTTTTAATCGACGGTCATGTTCTTGACTAGTACTTCCCCAAACCATGACGTCATCCGCGAATGATTCGACCCCCTCTAAATCTTCTAAATGCTGTCGTAGTTTCGCGTGAAAGACTTCAGGCGCACAATTAATCCCATAAGGTAAACGTAAAAATTGATACCGACCATACGGTGTACTAAACGTGCAGAGATCAGCACTGGCGTCGTCAATTTCCACCATCCAAAAGCCGCAGCGCGCGTCGAGCACGCTGTAGACGGTCGCCCCGTGCAGGCGCGCAGCCATCTCCGGCACGGTAGGCAGCGAGTAATGCGCGCGTCGCACCGCCCGGTTAAGAGGTCTGGGATCCAAACAAACCCGAATAGTACCATCTTTTTTCGGTATTAAAACTATGGCATTCACCCAGTCAGTTGGGTGTGTGACTTTTCTGACCACACCTAGCCCCTCCATTCTACGCAACTCGTCTAATAACTTGTCCTTAAGTTCCAATGGAATTTTTCGTGCAGGACATATAACCGGCTGTATATTTTTATCCACCACAATACTATATTTGCCCGGTAATTTCCCTAAACCATGAAACAAATCAGAATACTCTTCAATATTTATTGTATTTACATGATTAATTAAACCTAACGTAATGCAACCATTCAAACCGAGCACATTCTGACAATTGAAATCTGCAACAACGAATGAAAGTAAATAAAGATTATTGTTGTAAACAATGGACAGCTTATCGATTCCCAGAATAGGTAGTTGGTTACCTGTAAAGGAATGTACTCGCTTTGTGAAAGGCTTAAGGTTCATAATTGAAAAACCCAAATTTAAATATTCCATTTTAGAAATAACATTTATCATAGACCCTGTATCTATTTTTAGAATAAATTGTTTGTTATTGCATTTAACAATCTCTATCCATTCTTTCAAAAACTTACTTGGTTTATTGGGTTGTTCAATCGTGTTAATATAAAACATTTCGTCATCCTTTTCACTGTCACTATTTACGCTTAAATTTAATACTTTACGTACAATTTTCCGTTGCTCACACACTCGCGAGAAATGACCTTTCTTTTCACACACAAAACACAACGCATTATTCGCGGGGCATCGTACGCCGCCCGAACACCGCCCGCCACACGTAGGACAGGGCGCGCGCGCGGGGGGCTGCGGCCACCAGCTACCAGCGCCGCGAGCGCCGCGCGGCCGGCCCCTGCCGCCGCCGCGTACGCCGTTACGCCGCCATCGTGAACCGCGTTCACCTGCATACCGCCGTCGATACATTTGCCTTCCTCGTTTGAAACTTCTGCCACTTGACAAATTTGCATTGCCTTTTGTAACGTTAAGTCATCAGTGCGAAGTAAACGATCTCTCACAGTGTTGTTAATAATGCCACACACAATCTTATCTCGTAGCAAACTTTCTTGTAGCTCACCAAATTCACATTGTTGGCTTAATAATCGTAAAGCAGTCAAATATTGATCGATATTTTCCCCTTCTTCTTGGCTACGAGTAAAAAATTTAAACCGCCTGACAGTTATATTGGGTTTCGCACCGAAATGACCGTCAAACTTTTTAATATGCAATCGATATCATCTTCATTTTCACCCTCTTTAAATGTGAAAGTAGTGTATACTTCGTAACCGGCCGAGCCAATGAGGTTCACCAACAGACTAGCCTGAACTTCCTTAGGCTTTTTGCTCACTCCAGACGCCTTTAAAAACACCTCAAAGAGCTTCCGCCATTTCCTCCACGCTTCTGAGCGCGCAGCCGGGCCGCCCTCGAGACATAATTCCGCTGGAGGACGCGCGTGTTCCATAATTATATGCTAACTTTAATATTTCCAGTCTATTTATACACTTGTACACAATATTTTATAAGGTGCAGTCCGTTTAACCACTTTAAATTATATTTAAAATAGCACCGCTGTCACCATGTAGTGAAACACACGCAAGTTGGTTGAACACTGATTTATTTCAAAGTACCCACTTATGTACATACATTTTATACTACAATTTGTTCCAGCCACTGGTGAAATTCTATATTTTAATAAAGCTATTCTATAGTCTGTGTTATCTTCATTGCATTTATACATCATTTTTTTAGCTATCTGGACTCCTCTTTCAGCCATACCATTAGACTGTGGATATCTTGGGCTGGTAAGTATAGTTAAACCCCCATTCTTGTGCAAATTTTTTACACTCTCTGGAGTCAAATGGCACATGATCAGATACAATTTCAGATGGTACACCAAAGTTACAAAAAAAATCTAATAAACTATTGTTAATTGAATTAGCGTTTTTACTTTTTATATATTTAATGTCTAACCACTTTGAGTAATAGTCATATATTATTAAATAGTTCTTCTTTTTAAATTCCATTATATCAATACCTAATTTTAAAATTGGTAAACTTGGTACTATATGTGGCATTAAAGGCTCTTTAATATTATTGTTTTGATAAGTTTGACATGGAAAACATTTTTTAACAAATTCTTCAATATGGCTATCTATATGAGGCCAATAATATAGTTTGCGAGCTAACTGCTTCATCTTAGTGATGCCTATATGTCCCTCATGAAGGACTTTTATCATAGACATTCTTAAACTCCTAGGTACAATTAACCTATCCTTAAAAAATACTAAATTACCATCATAAGATATCTCATTTCTTATCTTATGATAACTTTGTAAATAGTTTGGAATATTTTTATTAGCAGGCCATCCATTTTTAGTACATTCAATGAGTTCTATTAATTCACTATCATTCTTACTTTCCTGGATTAAGTTATTTTTTTGTTCCTCTGTGCATTCCAAGTTCTGTGTAAGACCTATACAATGTATAACTTCATACATATAAGACTCATCTACATCATGACATTCTTGGTATGAACGAGACAGTAAATCTGCGATATACATAAATCTACCTTGTATATATTTAAATTCTAAGTTGTATTTTAATAATTTTAATTTCATTCTTTGTAATCTAGGTGATGATATCTCATGTAAATGTTTTTTCAATAAGCATTCTAAAGGTTTATGATCGTTAATTATTGTTATTTTATGTCCATAAATAAAATAATGAAATTTTTTGGTTGCCCACACAACGCTTAACAGTTCTTTTTCTATTTGAGAAAAATTTCGCTCAGACTGTGTTAAACTACGAGATGCAAAACAAACTGGTTTATTATTTTGTAATAAACAACATCCAATGCCATCTTTGGATGCATCACATTGCACCACAATAGGCAAATTACTATTAAAATTTTGTAAAATAGGAGCTTCAGTTAATTTTTTCTTAAGATTTTTGAAAACATTTTCATGAATTTCAGTCCATATCCATTCAACATCTTTTTTTAATAATAAATTTAATTGTGTTGAAATATCAGCCATATTAGGTATAAATTTTCTTAAATAGCTGACCATACCTAAAAAAATTTGCAATTCTTTTTTATTTGTAGGGCTTTTAATATTTAATATAGCATTTATCCTATCAGGATCAATTTGCATACCCTTTTCTGAAAAAATATGTCCAAAATATCTTACTTCATTTAACTTATATTGAAATTTATTTTGATTGAACCTTACATTGTGTTCTAGTGCCCGTTGGAACACTTTATTTAAAATTTCATCATGTTCCTGTTCATTTTGTCCACATATTAGTAAATCATCACAATATATAATAACACCGGGTATATCCCCAAAAGCAGTTTCACTATACCTTTGAAAAATTTCTGGAGCTACTGATAAGCCAAATGGCATTCTTAAAAATTTATAACAACCAAATGGGCTGTTGAATGTACAAAGGTCACTTGACTCTTTCGTTAATTTAATATTATAGAAACCATCGGATAGATCTAACACTGAAAAACACTTTTTATTACATAACTTAGACACTATTTCATCTATAGTAGGTATTAAATGATGCTCTTTAATCAGGACTTTATTAAGATCTTTAGGATCTAGGCATATTCTTAAAGAACCATCTTTCTTTTCTATTATTACTAGATTGCTTACAAAAATTTTTGGGTTTTCGACTCTCGCTATGACTTTGTGCTTCACCAGAGCTTCTAACTTGTCTGAGAGACGCTTCATAAGTGCGTTAGGCACTCTCCGGGGCGGTCTCACTACAGGCTCTACACCAGGTTGAATGCGTAGCTGCAGTGGACTCTTAAACTCTCCAACACCCTGAAAAAGTTTAATGTGCTTATTAATAAACGTTTGCTTATTAATATTATTATTATTAAACCCCTTATTATTTTTAATATTAGAACCCTTTTCATTTTTAAGCATATTAATATTAATGTTTTTAATTAAGTTCAATTTAATTAATGAACTCAGACCCAATATTGGTCTCACCTGTTCTTTTATTATTAGGAAATCAATTTTTAAAGATTCTGTTTCATCATTTTTGTAAGTCTTATTATAGACTTTCAATGATATTTTGCCTAGTGGTCTTATCTTGCCACCTCCGAACACTTCTATTATAGTTTTAGTCTCAGAAAAAATTATGTTCTTATCATCACAGACTATTTTCATTACATCATTGAGACTGATTACATTAACTTGTGCCCCAGTGTCACATTTAAAACACACTTGCTTATTTTCAACTCTCAACGTTTCCGTCCATTCATTATTTCTTAAGTCCAAAGTACAAACTAGTCATAAGTCATTTACATTGTTTGAATGCTCACTTTCCTCAAGGTTATATATTTTCTTATTATATTTGTTAAATTTGCATCCAATACTAAAGTGATTCATTTTATTACACTTATTACAACGTTTTTTGAAGGCTGGGCATTGCTTTGGACCATGATCCGTGTTACATTTTTTACATCTATAATAGTTATTATCAGAATTTAGCATTTTAATATTACTGTTCATTTTATTATAATAATTTGGACTATTTTTATTATGTGTATACTTAGCTTTATTATTAAAAGTGTTGCATCGCTGCGATGACCCTTCGGCTTGTACTGCTAGAACCTCTGGACTGCTTAGCGCCATGCTGTGTTCCCTGGACAGCTCTGCAGACCTGCAGATGTCCACGGCAGTGTTCAATGTTAAGTCTTTTATTTCCAGAAGCTTCTGTTGGATCCGCTTTTCCTTGATACCTATAATTATTCTATCCCGAATCATACGTTCTTTTTGTTCTCCATAATTGCAGTTTTCCGCCAGTTTTACGAGAGTTGCGTAGAAAATATCAAACGATTCACCCTCTTCTTGATATCGTTTGTTAAAATTATAACTGTTTATAACCTCACTTTGTTTCGGCTTCAAATAATTGTCGAAACTTGCTATTACGTCTTCTAACTTTGCCTTGTCATCAGTTTTTAAGATGTTAAAGTAGATTTCTTGTGCTTGACTACCAATACAGTTTAAAAAAATCGCCGCCTTTCTTGATTCCGTATACTTCTCAAAGCCGGCCGCCATCGTAAAAATCTTGAAGCTTTGTTTAAACCTCAACCATTGTGGATAACAATCTTGAATATTGTCCAGGTTTAAACTTTTGGGCATTTTATATTCTATTGCGCACATATTATCGACGTCCATTGTAATGATGGCGTGACATGGTACTTTTTTCAATCTGTTCGAATCTCGAGCTGCGCCAAGTATTATTGTGATGTTATAGTTGAAACACTTTTTATCTTTACTAAATATTATATTTATTATTATATTATACAGTTTGTTATGTTCTTATTATTTTAATTGTTAATCTTTTAACTTTTAATCAATGTGTTAGAGTCTCCGTGTAAGTATATATTTTATAAGGGGCGAGGGGGTTGGCCGTAAGTCACTTCTAATGACAGTGACGTTTCATTGCACAGATCACATGTTACTACAGGACGTCCTTGGAAGGCATTATTAAAAAGTTTTCGCATTATGATCATGGAAATGGAACTTTATCCAGTAATGAAACAACCACTCTTACGCCTTTGACGCCCTGATCGGTCGTGGAGACTTCAGATGCAACAGTGCCATGAAAAAGCCGTCCCAGCTTTTTGATTCTACGTAGGTACACTTAAGTTTGAATATGTTAACTCAGTCTTAAGTCGAGGCTTAAAAGGGCTACACAGGACAATATTTCAAGCCTATTTGACGTGGCTACTTTGCTATTAGATTAAATATCAATTAGTAACCACATTTAATAGTATATCATAACAAAATCGTAAAGTGCGGAAATTGTGTGCAAAGGGCCTTATATTTATTTTGTGGTACTTTAAATATGGATAGGTTATTAAATATTATTATTAATAGTATTATGTCAAGGGTGCCTAGTTAATACATTATCAAAGAAGCAATTTCAAGTGCCAGAATATTGTTATAGTTAAAGATATGAAATATCTCAACATTTCAAAAATTTTAAAGTTGGGCATGGCATTAAAGCGCCTCTTACAAAGTCTTCGTAACTCATGTTTTGCAGTTTCAATTTAGGACTGAGTTTAGTTGAACAGAACCGTTGTCAAGTTGAATTATGACCAAGTCGTATTTACAACGTATTGAAAATATTCCATAATTGTAATTGTCTAATATAATTCCTTAACAGATAATGGTAGTACGTTAGGCTGCTTTATGAGTTGTTGGTGCGGCATCGGTATACATACGCAGTAACAAACGCTTAATGCGCGCCCTTATTTCTATGAGCGTTACCCGATTCGCTCGTATGCTGTATATACTTCATTCTTAAATAGTTCAGTACGGAGCTTACCGATTCTTCGCCGACAAACCATAAATCCGCCGTGACATAGTCACATAGTAACTGAAACAATGAAAATGGTACTTTTTGAGGTTAACATTCAGTCACCCCCGCTGCTGCTCGCACTACCTGCTCGCTTGATGCCATGGAAGTAGGCATAATGTAAGCGTATGATAATAATAAACTCCACCTAGATATAAGAAACGTTGAAATGTTGAACTATTTGATAGGTATATTTTTTCTTTTGTTACTGTAAAGCAAAAATGTTCGTCAGCCTTCTGGGAACTTTAGCCGTAGAGGACGATGGCCTAGGCTCCGTATTCTTATTAAGGGAGAATACAATATTCTTAAGATTTTTTATATATTATTTATGTTAGTTGGAAACGTTCCCAAAGTGCTAGCCGCATTTCCATGTTTCATAAATTGTATTTTCATCTAAAAATATGTTTTATACAATAAAAAGTGAGAGAAAGATGTTCTGTGGCGCAATTGAGTTTTGTAGTGTTTCAGAGTTACGTTTTTTACTCCGCGATTGTATTTCAAGTATTTTATCGTTGGTTATATAAGTCAACACAACTAAGAATTCCGCCCGAAGTACCTGTGCAGTATGCCAATTATTATAGACAACCGCAGTGAACAAATCGTGTAAACGGAACAGAGCTAAGAATGTACAGTAAGCAACATTCTACCTTTTGTGCTTACAACTACTACAAAAGTTCAATGTAGACTATTTACATGTACAAAACTGACGATCGGAATTATAATTAGGGAGCTTCCTAAATGGAGTTCGCTATCTCGCTCTCACATTACCACATGTTTTAAAGATAGATATAAAGTAACAGAATTAACATACGACAGATCTGTCTTCCACAAATATTAAGAATAAAATTACGAATGTTTAAAATATAAAAAATAATTTTGAACCAGACAAAGTTTTGTACATAAAAAGTATTTACAAAAAATGATTATTAATATATAGAAATATGTATAAAAACACATGTATGTACATAAAGATCTATAAAACGTACTATAAATATATAATTAGTGTTATAACATAAGTCCTTAAATAAAATGTGAAAGTGCTGTTGGATACCATATTAATAACATATAGGATAGTGTTAACGTTATGTTTAAAATATATATTTTAACTGTTTGCTTCTCCTATAATAAAAAATAAAAATTAGATCTTTCTAACTCCATTTAGGTAGCTCCTTAAAGTAATATAATTATTTCATTACTTAAATTATTAAATATCTTTGGATTACTTTAACGGATGTTAGTACATCTTCTACGGGTTACTATACATAGGCTACTCCTATAGTTAACTGTTTGTAAGCGTGTTAACTAAGATGTATATGTTGCTCTTTCGATAGAGACATGAGACAGGCGACCGCGACACAACACATTCACTCTCACTGTACTCGTATCAGTAGTAAAAGCACGGGGCAGAGACAATCGACCATTCGTCAGTTCTTTATACAAACGGGCATTTGACACATTTAATAGTAAATTCTCAAACAATATAAACGTAAAAAACTCGCTTTTGAACATCTTACTAACTATAATCTTACTTTGAAAAATGACAACATAAAATAATTTTAATTCCTGTTTAAACAGTAATCAATAAGTTATATGGCTAGTTAGGATTATGATGGCACTATACTATACAAAATCAAGGAGACTGTGACGTTTCGTATTATGATAAACAGTATATCAGTTGATTTGACTGTCACGTACTCTATAATCTATTACATACAACATAGATGTATCGTGTCGCGGTTCTCTGTTCCGTATCTAAGTCGTCTGTCTTTCGGGGCCCCTGTAGCCTGGGGGCTCCGTATCATTGATACGGCTAATACGGCGATTGCTAGGCCCTGACTTCCGCAAATGATAATTTCTCTATTACAAATTTAGTACATTTTAATGGGTATCTACCCTAAGTGCAGTGGTCTGTAGTACTTTACCTTTCCTTAGTACAAATAGAAAATTGTCATTAAGTTCGTAGGAATAAAGTGCATTTTTAATTTTCAACAGGCCGTTACACGGTTAAATACGACAGATAACTGTAAAATCAGTCATTCACAATAGCCCATTAGTGGATATAAAACATAGTTATGTAAGTATTGTAAGTCTATAATCCTGTAACAGTGAGATGATGCCATTAATCATGGCATTTTTATATTTAACTTTAATTGTTTTATAAAAGTTTGAAACTTACTAAGTAGTTAAAGAACAGTGTGTTTTGAATAACCTTTAAACTTTTTAATTATATGGATATATCAAGACATTTATTGCCTTAAATTGAACCTGGACGCTATTATGCAAATCGCAACCAAGCCATAATTTAGAAAAGAGCGAAATACAAAGTACAATTATAAATAATTCTGGTTTGCATAACTACGTCCATTTCATTTGTATCCAAAAAATTTGCATGCATAGTCGTTAAAGTCTATGCGATTTTATATTTTTTAACCCAACATTTATCTATATTTATTTATATTTATTTTACCGTAGACATTCTTCTTATATGTTACCTAATACCGTGAAAGAAATAGCAATATTAGGATAGATGACACCGATGCAAGTGCGGTGAGTTGATGACGTATTTTTTTTATAAAAGTTTTAAACCATAGCCCTTATAGAATAGAATAAATTAATATATAAGTACACGAATAATGTTAAAATCTGAAACGTATTTGCTAATAGCTCGTCAGCTTAGTAAACGGTCTAAGTTTGTCAGTAGAAACTTTTTTTACTGAGCACTTAATATACGTTAAGATTGTTATTAAAATATTAAAAAAAAATTAAGTACAATTTGCCTATGCTACGAGTAAAAGTTTGTTTCTCATGTTTTCAATGTCATTATTTTGAACTATTTTACATTGTGTAATGACTTTGTACTTTACAACTTTATGTGGTTTATAGAAGTGTGACTAGAGTTGGGAAAGCCGATCGTCGCAGTCGCACATCTTGCGAGACACTTGACTTTAAGAGTCCATCCCTGTACAATCATGTTCACCGTTAACAACATATATCTCTTAAATGACTGAATACTAATAATTGAACCTAAATAGTGAGTATCGGGGTGAAGGTAAGGAAAGGAATGCTCCGGTGGTTCGGGCAAGTGGAAATAATGTATGATGAAAGAATGACGAAACAGATATACAATACAAAAGTGGATAGATGCAGAAGTCGCGGAAGGCCACGACACACCTTTCATGATCAAATTGATCCTGTACTAGCAGAAGGTGATGTCAGGAGTCTTAATTGTGGTGGTATAGATGTTGGATGGAATAGAAACGAGTTATTTGCACACAGATAATATAATTTTAATATTTATACAATACAGTTCTTCTGACACAGTCAGTTGTAAACAGACAATTCTATATTTAACAGAAACCAGCCTGTGACGAACTAAAAAGTTCTCAACACTTAAGAACAGACTAGCGTGCATGGCAAGAGCTATGACTGTCAAAGAAGCAAGTGAGTTGTGTAAGAATAAGCCTGAATGGCGCTCTGTTTCCCGTCCTTACCCCGCAAGGGACCTGGCGTGAAGTTATGTATGTATGTATGTATGAACCTAAATAGATGACTTTCGTGAAGTCAATATTATATATTTCTTTAATGCATTAATTTAAGCACTTCTTGACCGATGGAATTATTTTGGTATTAATTCCGTACATACATCGTAACATGAATATGCCTTCGCTTTGAATGTTGCACTGTCTGTACTAGCAGTTTTTTTTCGTTTTTGAATGTGAAAGTGAGTAGAGTTGTCTCATTTTACTGTTCAGTCTGTATCAATGTGTTCCGGTTGCCCATTTTCCCCTCCCTCTATTCTAATCCTATCTCTTTCATCCCTTTCTCTCATTCCCCCATCCTCCCTTTTACCTCGTCCTAAACGCTGGCAATGTGTTTGACTTCGCCCCTGATGTTGCAAAGGCGACAGCTTACCAAAAGCTCTGCCATCTGAGTGTTTGCCAGCACAACAATAAAAACAAGGGTATGTGTAAATGAACAGTGCGTAGGTTGCCCTCTTAACAGTAAAAGACGGCCTTGCCGGGCGTCTCCGCTTTCATTCCAAGCTTTACTTGTATAGTCAGACATTTGCCTAACAAAACTGCCCTATCCATTGCACCTTTACGGAAAAATATTGTCATTAATGCCATCTATCATAAATTACGTAATAGATAAAATGAGCTATTTTACAATTTCGAAGAAAACTAGTTAATTGACTATCTACTTTATATATGGAATAAAAAGCAAATAAAATACCCCGCTGGTAACCGATAATAGGTAGCTTTATTATGTGTACTAGTCGAAAGAACTTAAAAAAATACTAGTAAATAAACTCAAAAAAAATGGTTGGATTTTAAAATAATGTATTTATTTATTATTAATTCAGTGAAAATTAATTCAAGATTTATATAGAAAAGGTTAAATGATTTGTTTAAAAATAATAGTGTGATTGGGATTAACTGCACGCGAAATATTAAACACCAAAAGCCTCAGACAAACAAAATAAGTAGACTGAGCCTCTTGCTCTAAGAGTGAGGTCGGCTAAATAAGCACTTTAGTGTGGATAATAACTACAACCACATACGTATAATTCCAGTATCCACGTTTACTTAGATTACTTGTGTGGGTTTCCATTACCCACACAGACGCAAACCACGTGAATTATACTCTGATTTTAATTACCTGGACTAAAATGACAGTGGCGATGGAATGTCATTGCAGGAATAAAACTACCCGTTCATTTATAAAATATCTAATTCAGTATATAATATTTACAGAGTCCAAAAAATGTCTAATATATAATTGGATTCAAAAGGATTAAAATATATACGAAAGTGACGACTTTTTCTCTCAAAATCTATGTTGTCATGACAAGTGTCAAATTCCATATACAAGAAATCTGGCCAGTAGGACAGTAGGGCCGGCTTTGTTTCGCCACACCTCTTAAAGGATTTCTATAGGATTTAACTCCAGTAATGGGTTGATCCAAGCTCCCTACATAATAAAGGTCGCTCGCAGCTGTCACATTAGTCCAGGTAAATTAAAAATCAGAGTTTAAAAAATGCTTCACTTCATGTGGTGCTTTTGTTCACGTAGTTAGCGTTGGTTTCGTCTATATTTTTGTTCGTCTGAGCCAAAAACAATATTATTTTCTATTTCCTCTTCTTTATATTTTAAGTTCCTAGTTTGTCACGGACTGTTGTATACTTGCCTTTTAAAAGTAGGTAACAGTCTACCATAGCCCTAGGCCTAATGTTACATGATAAAATAGTGTTTTAGTATGAATGTATGACCGGACCATTAGCAAATGTAAACGTGTGGTCAAACGCGATTTGAAAGCAACAGCATATTGTAGTTGGTACATTTTTCCGTTCGGAAAACTCTATGAAGCATGTGTTAGTAGTCCACAGTTATAAATCGTGTATAGAACGTTTTATTTTATTCTGGTAAAACTTACCAGTAATTTTGCTTGAAATACTAATTTACAGTACTAAGTTTTCGCTATCGACTCTCGATTATCCAACATTTTGAAATGTATTTATATGCCTTTGCTCCATCTGCGTTAATGGCCGTGTCCAAATGTATATTTACAGTGTTAAAAATAACTTTTACACAAGTAATAAATCCTCACGATGGTTTTATTAGCGCGGGAAACGTCCGACAATAATCCGTTTGCAAATAAAGTTCATTTCAATAAAGATTACTTACATGTCAGCAACCGATCTGCAGTTCAATGCGTAAACGAAAACTGCCGTTGTGTAAAATGGTGTAACAATTTAGCATTACGACTTTGTTGGTGCGTTAGTTAAAGCATTACGGCACAGGTGTATCAGAAGTATTGGACTAAGATAATCATTATTCTTCTATTAATGCCGTATTTTAAACACTACGTTAACTTTATAAATGATTTCCTTAGCGAATAATGTCAATTATGAGTTACATTTTTTAAATATAGCAATGAAATATAGACCCAGTGAATTGTAACTAGAGAAGCATGTTACACTTTCCTTGTTTTGTAAAAAGCATTTAAACAATTGCATGAATTAATGAAAGTAAATTAAGTGCAAGGTGTGTGATAGGACCATAGCAAATGGAGATCAATTGACTCTGCCTACCCTTATGGATTCAGGCGTGGTAAACTTTCTATTGTATCTGTAGTTGAATAAGAGTTGCTCTTTGTTTTCGTCCGGTCATGAAATTACTACTTATAATCTGTGATGTTGTATATTTAGATTAACAGTAAGTTATGTCTGTTTACTGATGTGTTATTATGGTGATACTGTGCTCAGAGCGATGTACGTGGGCTTGGCCCCTTTAATTATCAATATAATTAATTATAATAAGTAAGATTCGATTGTTTTATTTTTTACCATTACAATAGGGGAGCCCAAGATACTAATATGTAGAGTTACTCGAGCGTCACGGGGACCTGTTGGATTGTGAAGATTAGATGTTAAAAAGATTTTTTTTATATAAGTTTTCGAAAAAAAAATTACTCAAGCGCGTCAGATATTCAAACAGGACGTTGAGTAAGTCCTAAAGGAACTCCTATTCGAAAGACGATTTGGACGCGACCAAAAACCATGGGAGACTTGAAAATGCAAAAAAAGTTACATTGAAGTACTCGAACGCGTCAGATTAACGTACAGACGGTTCAGCTCGTTGTCCTTGTCGTGCTGACCCATAATCTGACAATTATGTGGATAAATTTCCTTAATCTGACGGTTTGAAAAATAATTTGAAGCATAAAAAACACCCCCACCTTGTATGTAGGGTTAATATAAGGTGGGGCTACATAATAGGGTGCAAGATTTCTCCCCTTATGCTATTCTGCGACGCTCGAGTAAATCCCTAAATGTGCGCTTGACCTCTCCTACTATTATTGTCCTCATTAACCCTAACGTACTGCGGCACTGAGATTCGACTATTTCCCCGTCCTTTTTAAAGTCTGGCAATAAAACATGAAATAAAACAAAGATACATAATTTTAAACGTTTATTATTTCAGGGACGCCTATGAATAGAATAAACAGACAATGTATAAAAAAAACACTAATAGAAACCAGTTGAACTATTCACGTATAATCTTAACATGTATAAAAGGAACCGTATCATTAAATTATCTCAGTAACACAACATGAGGTAAGGAATGTTTAACAAGTATAGCACGCGCAAAACTTAAATGAGAGAAGTTACAGTCCAGTGTTAAAGGGTTTAAATCGTCTATTTCTCAAAGAAGAATACAGTTCACTTAAAGAGAAAAATACATTATTATAAGTCTAGTAAAACACATCGAGTACCTAATACATATAAGCCTACGTAATTATATTTATATTTATCATGACATATAATATTAGAATTAATATTGTCTGTCAGATCGTGTTTAAATAAGGTTTCGTACATCTTTTTTAAATCTTGTCGAAGATATTTCCTGACGGAGACACTTATGTCTTAATGTCAATCTTTATACAACTGTGTACTATGAAATTTACCGTATTTGGTTCTTGATAAAATCGGTATCTGGTAAAATCAGTTTATTTTTAGACCCAGTGCCTAGACCTATTTGGATGTTTTATGTTGAAATTATTTGGGAATGTGTATTAGACAAAATTTTATAAATAAAAGTGGATGTCTGATAAGTAAATAATGTTTTATAATATAAATTTGTGTTTCAGTGTAAATTTACTTTGTGTTGAAGTTGTGGATATATGCACGTTAACGTTCATTACATCTGACAGTTAGTGCGTTCCACTAGACAATCACAGTGCTCAAAATACTTCAGCGGTTTTAAATGTCGACCGCTGGCCACAGTAAAAATACTTATGGAATTCAAAATATTTATAGAAAGTTATCAGATCAGTCACCGTCATATCCCATTATGTTATGCGCTATGCTGCGCTCGGACGCATCTAAGTTTTGCCTCGTACTGCACTTTATCGGTCGGTTCCTGTATCTTAATTTTCTTAACTGTTTATCATCGATCAATGTATTATTAGTGATCGATGCCGTTTATTTACTATACTTTGTCCAACGATTTATTTTACTTCTGACGTTTACACGCCTATCAAATTACGTATTTTTGACGGTATATTTCACATGTTACAAATATTACAGTTTCCATAGTTCATTGTTCCAGCCGACATGATAATGACATTCTGTAAGTTATCCAATACACAGACTAACAACTATCGTCCGCCAACATATATAAATTTAATCATATTGAACTGAAAATATTTTAAATAAAAGGGTATTTATTTAAAATTCATAAAGCTTATATTTCACTTTCAAGTTTAAACCTGGCTTAATTATTTCGCAACACAATGTTTTAGCAAATGATATAGTGCACTAAATTGATTAAAATGTCACAAAGAAACTCTGGTTTTAAATGATATACGAGTAAAATCGGTAATGTGTTAGGACAGTGATTTTCAACCTAGCAAAAGCCGGCAAATAGGAAAAGGCAATTTAAGTTTATACTTCATACTTCTAAGCTCAGCTGCTTTTTGCAGATAATAGGCCGTAATCATTAATATAGGTAACAAAATAGGGAAGACATGAACGTAGTCATTTAAATTATTAACTTTTTGCTTGTCTATGGCCCAAGAGGGTCGTCAAATATTTCAACGTGTAAAGGGGTCGCATATTCAAAAAGATTGAAAATCACTGCCTTAGGACATTACTGATTGATCAATTACCGACCTATTAAGAGTACCTTAAATAAACGGTTAGACAAAGTATACAGTACTTAAAATTTGAGATAAACCCCATACATGTAATGTCAACTTCTACCAATGGAAAGGCAAAGAAAAGGAATAGAATTCTAGTGAATTAATAGTAATATATAGAAACCGACCATAAGTCATAGTTTGTCAAATTTTGGATAACTGTGGCAGCTTACGCCCATGAAGTTTCGTGTTTTTTTCGCCAAAATGTAGTATTGTACTTTATTGATGGTTCACGCCCACTTAATCGAGTGCCACACAACGATGTTTTTGAAAATAAGTTCTTTTTCGAAAGAAAAGGCGTTATTGCCTTTTATTAACAATTTAGAACTTTAATGCAATGAAATAACATCCATCAGTGTAAGATATGATGTTTTGGAATTAGAAGTGCTTGTAATCGCACTTCTTCAACCGCATTCGGTGCTGTCGCCGCGCACATGCACATGTTTTAAAAAAATATAATTTACCACTTAATATTTAATTGTTCAATAAATTCGTACGATTTCCGTTCCTAAGCAGTGTCACCCGACTGTAGTTTTTTTTGTTAAAGTACATAAAATATTGTTTTTATTACAATCTGATCGTACAGAATAATTATGCCACTATCGATTCAAATTCTTTGAGAATAATAATTAAATCGGTTCATTAAAGAGTCTCGTCTCTAGTGTGAGACTGCCAAAATTATCCACCTAGATTTGACAGTGCATAAAAAAGAATAATGCAATTAAAGTAAAACATACAAAATAAAGTCCACAATTTCTTAAATTAATTGAAATGCAAAAGGTAGTTTTAGTTTCTTCCGTAGTCATATCCCGTTAATATGCTTTGTAAAGCTATTTTTAAATTCACGTTGACTTCTGGTACGTATGTTGTCAAGTCATTTCTGCAATAAGCACATATTTTCGCACCTGGTCTGAACACTTGGTTCACGCAGTCCTGAAAATAAATCGTACACATTACAAAACGCCCAATCTCTAGGACAAATACGAATTACATATTAAAATCGAATTCATCAAATTTCAATCTAAAATAACTTCTGCTATCGTTAGCTGAGTTGCTAAGTCACTCACGTCCCAAATCATTTCCTTACAGGAATAAGTGACGTGGGATTCGCCGAGACACGATTCTTGAATGCCGACCATACGCACATTGAAACTTCAATTTAACTAATGCATTTGTAATAGTGGCCAATTTCCCTACACGTTTTTCGAGTGGAAGCAAAGAATATGCCAACTGTTCCGATACATCGTGAAATATGGCTATGAAATACACGGACAAACCATATCCCAGTTATTTGGGGGCGGCACAATACGTCCTTCACGCAGTCCATCCTGTTGATATTATAGTCGCTGTGGCACTTAAGCTTAGCACTTACCAAACAAAAGTTGTGCAAGCACGGCGTCGTGACGGGATCAGCGGCGACGTCCTGGCATATGCTGCAGATGAACACGGTCGCCAGGTGCTCCACGAACTCCTAATACAATCGATCAACATCAATAGACACAATTCAAATTGATTTCGTAATTATGTCTTATGGATGTGCCAGCCGCACGGTCATATTCAACAATAAACTTAGTGAGAATTATCATTAATTCGCCTCCAATGAGAAACAGTTCAACATTTGTACTTGATATATTCTCAAATCGAAAACATAAATATCTATGTGTACACAACATTTCTTTCTTCTCTGTATTCACATGTTTTGAATTGCAATTTCGATTGTTATGTTACAAATTTCCATTATCATTTTCTTTTGTTTGTAATTTTTCTTAATACAGCAATAAGTAAGGGTAAACACACACGGTCACACAAACGAAAATTCGCAATAACGAATTCATGTAAATTAAAAATAAATGAATGACGATTGTCGACTTACTTTCTTCCCTTTGGTATCCAAAACAGCGAAGCATTCATCCCACAGTTTTTTATTCATTGTATCCTTGGATATAGCCTCTTTGACTGTAACACTCAAAAAGTCTCTGGGATTCTTGTTCTCTTTTTGGGGGCTCTTTATGGGTTTCATTATACTTGATCTTTTACCCTTCGAATTTGGTCCTGCAAGGAATGTGTTAAAATGTCATGTCGGTATCGAATTCTGTAAAATAATCTCTACACCACTTGGTATTTATTCACCATACTAGCTATAAAGGAGCGAAGCTATAACACAACAGAACCGTGGCATGCCACGGTGACGACTAAAGCTGCAAGTCATTATTGGATCCGTAAAACGAAATAATCCCAACGACAATTTTCACGGCGTTATAAATAACTTCAAGCAAATGAATGTCTAATTAAAAAAATAAGGTTCCTTTTCACTCAGATAGGTTCGTTCGCTTATCTTTTAGACAAACTACTTTAGCAATGTTCTATTAGATGGCGCTTTAACAATGTCTGTCCCACGTGAGATCACACTCTCAAATTGGTCAAGCTTTTTTTGAGTTTTCATAACGATAACAAGCAGCATTACTTTTTATACATATATGAAAGATTAAAAATAGTGTCAAAAGGCAACAAAGAAAACAAATGGCATTGATTGAATTTCATAATCTTGTTATTCAACTAGCTTCTGCCCGCGACTTCGTCCGCGTGGTGCGGTTTTTTAATTGTCCCACGGGAACTCTTTAATTTTTCGGGATCAGAAGTATCCTATATATTGACCAAGGATATAAACTACCACCATACAAAATTTCATTGAAATTCAAAGTTTTTATTCAAAATTAATTCCACTGGAGAACACTTTTTGAAGGTCATAAATATAGGTTAAAATTTAATTTTACTTCGCAGTCTAAGTACACCGCTTCGCAACGTGTTATTGCTGTTAAGGAGAAGAAGCGGCAATAAACTCCCCAGCAGCACATTTAAATCAATCAGTCGTTTTGGACATTAGCCCGTACAAACAGAACCAAAAATTTAAAAAGTATATAAATTATTTATATTTCAATTCTTACATCCTGACTCGGTTTTTGGCATTTTTTTCATCGTACAGAAATTGACCTCTACAGTTTTATTATATGTGTCACGTTTTATAACAGATAACACTTTATTGCTCACCAAAAAGACACAAAACTTCAGTTACAATATTTTTAGGCAAAACACTAAGCGGCCTTATGGCTTAGAGCGATTGCACTTAGTCAACGCAATTTATAGCATTTTCTTAGCTAATTACGGTGCATCGGTGCATAAATTCAGATTTTTTCAAAAATTTACTTATTTTTTTAAGACAAATACATACATTACATATGAAATATATTTTTGTTCGATAAATAGTAAATAAATAAATAATACTAAATACACATTATAGTCTTGTAGAAATTGTTCGATTTTCATTAACATTATCACCTTTTGGCTTCAATGTGTTATTTGAAAATTGAAATTTAAAATAAGGGTTAAAACATTATTGTTTCTAAATGATTTTTTTGTCATAAATCTAGATTAAATTTTTTATCCCATCGGTTCCAAAAGAAGTAAAGGGTTCGTCGATAAGTGCGACCAAAATGGTTCATTCCGGCGCACTTAATAACAGTGACGAAATGACTTTTCTTATAGAAGGGAATGAAAAGCAAATTGTGACACACGGACCAAAATTATTAAACCTCGAGCGACATACTTTGAGATCCTTCGCTGGATTCAAACAGTCGCTCTCGCCCTCAATATATCATTTTGGTTTCTTGTGACACAATCTACTATTAGAAGATACTACATTCTTAGTTTCAATACAATTATTTTTCGAAAGTTAATTAAACACTATTTAAAAATTTCAATTTTACAAGATAGCACTTTATTGAAGGGAAAAGATGTTATATGAAATTAGTTTAAAAATACAAGTATAAATTTCTACACCACAATCAAGGATATTATTGAGGATTTGTCGCTATTGTAATCGATTGACTTGCCTGTTCACCTGAGGTGTCCACCAAAGACTGACTTTAATTTTATCCTAGCCCCACTTAAGTGACAAAATTGCTTTTAACTTCACAGCACTTATCTGATTAGTATCATACTTCATTTCATTAAAACAGGCGGCAATTATTAATATAAATACGACAACGGCATAATTAAATAAAAATAATATAATCAAATTTCCCTAACTTTATATATTTAAACTAAAGCAGCCGACAGACGTACAATACAAACCAAAAAAAAAAACAACAGCATCGTCTACTGGATTCAATTGTGAATATAAAACAATTTTCAAATGCACTTGAACACACGCACAAAAATCGTCAAAGTCAGCCTAGCCCAGGATAGTCCAGTGGCATACACAATAACATAAGAAATCTATAATATATAAGGATAATCTATCAGCTATATTGATTTGACTCAAGAGCGACTTAATAAGCTTGAGCGCCTCCAAAATGTTTGTATAAGGTTCATATTTGGGTGACGCAACTATTACCACGTCTCTGAATTTCGTAAAATACTCAAGTGGTTGCCAATTCGCTTTCGCCGGAATACTCATATTATTTCTTTGTTTAAAAAAATAGCATTCTGCACTTTCTGCATTCTATATAAACTAGAAGTGTGCGAAATTTCATACTTCTCCAGCCGCGCAATTTTCAAAAAAAGCGGTACAATGTTTCTGCTTTACGTATTAATATAGAGATCATATTGGAACACATGTAATAGCTTACCGTTTTTAGTCGGTTTATCAAGTTTGATCTTCTTGTTTTGCGGTTCTCTGTCATCCGATGCCGCGGAGTCGTTCCCCTCGGGTAACGCTCTTTTCTTGTCGTTACCACTTTTCGTGGGCTTCTTACCTTTCGCAGCTACTTTCTCCGCTTCCGCCTCCAAATAGCCGTCTGGATACTGGTAATAGAAACACATTATAATACAAATAATATTCAATTGCAAGCATATGTATACATAAAAATAAAATTTTGAGTGTCTCTGTGTAATATCTAAAAAAAAAGAAATTTTGTCTTTACGTCTGTCTGGATGTTTCGGGTGATCTCTTGAAACGGCTAGGCCGTTTTTGACGGGACTTTTAGTAACAGACAGCTGATATTACAAGAAGTAATTTAGGCTACTGCTTTTTAGGGTTCCGCTAAATAATTAAAACCATTAGATCGAGCGAATCTCTGTAATGGGTGGATTGATTTTGATGGGACTTTCACTGGTAGATAGCTGATGTTATAAGGGGTAACTTAAGACTATTTCAAAATAAGGATTCCGCGGAAAAAAACCACGATGACGAAGTCGCGAGTACAGCTAGTATAATTATAACAGCCCATAAACGACCCACTGCTGGGCTCGGGCCTCCTATTATAGGGGAACAGACAGTATACCCGCACGTTTGTGCAAGGCGGCTTAGCAGGTTTGACACATCGATTATCTCGATGTGAGGGTTGTAACGTCATCCAGACAGGTGCATTTTCGCTCAGCTAATAATTCCTTCCAGTATACTTGCGCAATAGACTAATTTGCGTAGAGCGAGAAACAGACGACAGTGTACGAATCGTGAAGCGGTACAAAGCTGAGAATGCATAGTCAGCAAAACTCTGCCATTTCCGCTTACGGATAAAGTTTATACTAGGGCCAACGAGAAGCGATACCAAATGTAAACAAAACCAATGCAAGGTCATTAGAAAAAACAGGGGTGCGTAACTTTTTGAAAGTTGTATTATATATTTTAGTAGACAATTTATTTATTAATATGTTATTCTAAAAAGGTAACAATTAATATAAAGAAATTGAGTTGAAATGAGAATAATAATAATGTTTATGGAAATGAGGATAAAAGTGAAACATTTTTTTTAAGAAATCATTGTTTATTCAGTCTGACGCCGATTGTTCTGAGTCTGTAGAATCAGAATCTGTAACATGTATAATAAATTTATCCATCACGTCATCTACAATAACATCAAGTTTGAAAAACTTCTCTTCTTCTTTATGAACTTGCTCCACGCATTTCTTCCACCGATCAGGCGTGACTTTCGCCATACCCTCACTTAATAGTGCCTTTACTTTTGCAAATTGCAACGTAGTATTGTTTCTAGCTACGTGCCCCTTTACATCAGCCCAAATCGACTCAATTGGGTTTAATTCACAATGATAGGGAGGGAGTCTTAGTACTTCGACGCCATATTTCTTTGCCAATTCGTCTACGACATATAATTGATACTGGTTCTTCACCATTCCTTTTCATCGAAACTGATATTTTTGTTACGAAGCCACTGCTGAATGTTAGCCTTCAACCACGTTGAGCTGGGTGTTTTTTCCTGTCGCCTAGAGTGGTAAGGCGCGTTATCCATGACGACAACTGCATTCTCGCCTAACTTGGGCAATATCTTCTCAAACCAGTTTTCAAAATGTGCAGCATCCATCGATTCGTGATAATCACCGGTGCCTTTGGATTCAAACACCCAGCTACCGTCTTCCACAAAACCATCCTCGTTTCCAATGTGCACTACGATTAGTCGCCGGCCCTTTGAGGTAGGATTCTTCGCACCTGTACTGAGACCTTCTAAAAACGCTCGCCGTTTTGATTTTATTTCGGTGTCAACCCAGGTTTTATTAACAGTGTGACCTGAAAACAACATACAGGATACAATAAAACATAGGCAATACTACAAATAATAATCTTACACAATCTTTCAGGCAGAAATACTTAGTTTTGATTATGCGTTAAAGGATAATAAACTTACTACCCTGCGTTCACCCATGTTTCATCCATATAAAAAATACGCCGATTCTCCTCTCTGTACTTCTTTATTTTATGTAAATATTTTCGTCGCCACAATACAATATCATCTCTATCAATCGGTGCATTATTTCTTTGCCTCTTGATATACTTAAAACTTTAAATGTTTTAATATTTTTTGGAAAGTAGTCCTTTTGAAATTTGGTAGTGTATCGTCTTCATTAATATCTGAAAGTACTTTTTCCACTGTAGGTAGTTCGCCTTTAATAAAGAAAGCATGTACTTTTTTGCGTATGGCTGATTTAGTAAAATCATCGATTTTGTCACTAAACGTTGGTCTAAGTTTGGTGGTGACAGGAGGAGAAACTTCGCCGTGTTCTTTATAGTCCTTGAGGATTCTATATACTGATGCAACGCCGATACCTAAAATACTAGCTGTTTTCTGCGCCATCTCTTTTTTGTAGGGGTATTTATCCTTAGGCCCAGTTTCTTTAACATATTTATAGGTGTTAATAACCATATTTTTTTCATTTACCGTAAAACTAGTCACCTGAAATTGAAAATTAAATTAAAATGATATATTTTATTCACGTGCATTTTTAATAAATTAAAAAAGTTTTATTATTACAGTTGTTGTTTTTTAAATAACTTTAAAGTATACTGTATTTAATATCTATCAGCTAAAATCCAAATATCAATGCAATGGTAAAATATTTCCTGTACATACCTTTGGGCGTTTCTTTTCTGGAGAACTAAAATCTGTTGATTTATCTCTCGAAGTACTCGGTTGTGGCTCCATCATTAACCACTCTTACTAACAACAAACAATATTCAACAACAACAATCTAACAATAATTAAATAAACAACGAAAAATAACAAAACTTCTACAAATAACAAGAATCACCACGAGCGCGTTCCGAAACGGAATCAACTAAAAACAGTAACTCTTACTATAAAATGGCGCCCGAATGTTGGCGAACCCGTCTTGGTCTTACGACAAAGACAGACAAATTACGACAAATACACGAGATGGAAAGAGACAGATAATAGATTGTCATCTCCACAGTAGTTTTTAGGTGAATGACCTTTTGTATCTCGTCTCTTTGGCCCTAGTATAGTATAGATCATCATTTACATGTCGGCAACCAATCTGAACTTTTCTGCTCAAACAAGAACTGCCGACTGTAACTGTAAGTTGAGTAAAATTGTAAATTTCGTACAACCTGGTATGGATTGCTGAATCATAGGTTGAGAGAAATTGTAAAACATGTATATTTGTACCACCTGGTTATGGGTTGTTTATGATAGGCCGTCCAGCTACAAGCATTTGCATTCCTTCTCCGTTCCTGTATGATAATCTTCTCCCAATTAATTGGGAGAAGATTATCATACAATCATAAGATCTCGTTTTCTTGCATACTCCTCTATTCTGACTTACATCATCCTTCACACAATCCATCCATCTCTTTTTTGGTCGACCTTCACATATCATGTACCCATCAATCTTGCAGTTTAACATTCTTCTTCTGACGTGCCTTCCATATATGACATGCCCATACGACCTTAGTCTGTGTTCCAGAAGTATTATTGATAAATATTATTGACACTTTAAATTATAAATTGATACTTCAATCAAGCGATTGTAATAAATAATAAATAGCACTTACGATAATAGGGTATTTCTTTGCGCCTTTTTCCCATGGCGCTGGGGATGGGTCGTCCCTCCTCAGTAAATATTTCCAAACTTTATACCCTGATAGACCCACTTCAGGGTAATATTTCACTACTTTGTATATGCCGTCATATCTGAAATGCGTGACCTGTCAATATGCTTGCACTCAAAATATTATGAAATCCAATTGACTGGGAAAATGGGAGTTTTCGCTCGCTACTGGTCGGAAGTTTACATGGACGAAACCACGGGGAAACCTTACTTTACTAGCTTTTTCGGAAGTAACGGTTACACAGTGATATATAATTTATTAATTGCTTACGTGTATATTGTTTCTCAACAGTTTTTATGTTGCGACCCACGATAGAACCGAAGACGCAAGTAAAACGTAACGTAAAAGTCTTACGACCCGTTCACTATAAAATTATAAAAAATTATATCTATGATGTACCTCTAATTTGTTTGACAAACGCGAGCCCACAAGGGTCGTGAGCCCCAGATTGAGAAATAATGACTTAGTAATTCCAAATAACAGTGTAATAGAAATACGGGCATCTACATTTATAGCAACAACTAATGAAACTCGAAGGCACTCAGTCTTTAGACGTGAGAGACTTTTCGATGAACATTGCATCATTGCAAAGGTGTAGTACTGTAGGTACGTCATCGTCAGGCGTAGAATACGATAGCTAACTCTATTGTAAGATGATAAAAAGTATCTCAGTTGATCTGAGTGTCGGCTGCCTTACAAAACGAATTCGTTGGTTTTACCTGATACCCTCTTTGGGTGCATATAGGGGGTCGTGCTTTTGCATCTTGTAGGAGCGAACCACACGGACCGGTTTGCCGTCGCGCCACTTGTCGCCGGCGTCTGCGCCCTCCTCGCTCAGTTTGGACGCGGCGCAGTTGCGGGCAAGCGCCCTGCCAACAAGCTCTAGCTATTATCCTCGACTTATAGAAGCCCGCTCGTGAAGCTCCAATGAGCAAATTGCTATTCTTTATGGTCAATAGTGATGTGCAGTTAGTGTTGCAAACGTCCATAGGCGACGGTAACCGGTCTCCCACCAGATGCGCCATCCGTTTTCCTGCTTCAGGCTAACAAATTAAAAAAAACATGCGTGCGTGTACTAATGTACACACGTAAGAAGTGAAACTTCTTTATGACCTTATCGTTCGAAAAATATGACGTGACGCGCAACCGAAAAACGTGACGGGAATTTTTTTCCAACGCCGATAATGAAGTTTCACTTCAATAAAATATCTAAACAATAATAATACGCAATTTGAAAATTGATTATTGATTTGTCATCAATCAATGATGTCACTATTAAAATATCAATATGGTGACAATTGTAACACTCGGTAAGGATATACCTGTTTTGTCGAGTCAGCTTTTGGTCACATGAATGTTCGGCCGTTCTCTTGTTGCCCGACAAATCCCTCCCACCGCTACCCGTGTAAGTGAATTCATATCCGTTGTCAATATCGTCTTCATAACCACCTGTGGAATGTTATATGTTCAATTGTTATTTGTTTATTCTTTTATCTCTGTATTTAATATATAATTTATCAAACTATGTTTTTTTTATTAACATTTCTACGGACTCGAGGTCCGTACCCTTTTTACAACTTGATTACTGTTAGTTTTTTGAGTTCATACACGCTTATTGTTAATTTTTGTTATTGTGTGTGACATTAATTTTGTGGTTTTTATGTTGTGTTGTGTACCTTA
This sequence comes from Dendrolimus punctatus, assembly GCA_012273795.1. Classification (NCBI taxonomy): domain Eukaryota; kingdom Metazoa; phylum Arthropoda; class Insecta; order Lepidoptera; family Lasiocampidae; genus Dendrolimus; species Dendrolimus punctatus. The sequence goes on along the minus strand of JAABVI010000061.1, from coordinate 14,138 downwards.
AGAATAACTTATATATTTTTTTTCTAATTTTAATACTAAACTTATACTAATGTAGAATGTATCTGTCACATGCTGGTGTTGTGAGAGAGTGCGTGTGCAGTGTGTGCCTTATGTCTATACCTATATATATTATCTTAATTTTTGAAATGTATGTTGCTTTTTCTTTCTGTGGCTAGGTTATTAATTTTTAGGCTCTTTGTGTGTCTCGGTTTGTTTGTGAATTGTGCGTGTAATGCAATGCAGTGGTAGTGCGCATTGGTGTGAGTAATTTGTTAAGGTCGAATATTTTCAATAAAAACTTAAAAAATATATTTACCAGATAAGACAATGCTGTATGCACCTTCGGTATCCCTACCGTGTATGCCAGAAACAGGCGGGCGATGTACACCAGACTCTGAAAGCTAATACAAAAAAATCGTGTGTTATCTCACTAGACCAAAGAACTCGCTAAGAAGTAAAAAACTTAAAATGTAGAGAAAGACTAGCTAGCTTTTAATGTATTAAAAAAGTCACAACGCTAAATGTATAAAAAAAAAATCGCTTTAAATGGCTTTAAATGATGAACACACTAACTCTTAATGCCGCTTGCATATCGATCGCCTTTAAATAAAATTAGTTAATCATATTAAACTGCTTAAATACGTTTTACGCAAAACGTATTGACAGTTCTTCAAACATATTTAGCGACATATTTAGCGTTGTGCAAGACGCTAATTGCATTTAAGGGAATTATCTACGTTTCGTGTTTCTGAAATAAATTTAAGCAACCTTATGTAAGCGGCCCTAATGAAGTAAAAAAAAAACTCGCTAGCTTAAATAGCTTTATTCATAAAAGCGTTGATTAATTTTTGAAAAATTCTTTAAACTCATTTCATCTGATTTCGGAGGCCAGGACTCTTTTTGTGTTGTTGAGCAACAGCAGTTAGTTAATACTTCAAACAGTTATTTAAATAAACACTATTTAGACTTAATAACCTGTTTAAATGTCAGGTGAAACATCTTCACAATGTTGCAATGCAACTCTCTTAAGCAACAAAATGGCGGATAAAACTATTGATATTTTAACGGTTGGTGTTTGATTTTGTAAAGATTCGGACAAAAAATTATTTATTTTTTGGTTTAGGTGATAATTTACACATTATTGAGCAAGAAAGAAAGATGAAATATTTACAACAATGATACTGAGAGTACGTAGTACGTCAGCCAGCAAAGACAATTTCTTTTAATATTTTTTTTTTTAATATGAATATTGCTCTTATATGATTATTGCCCTTATTCTACCAAAAAGCTGCTAAGGTAAAAAAGTTAAGTAGTGTAAAATTTTTGTTTATGAACAAGAAAGTTTTAAATAATATTTAAAGGCGTAAACAGTTGCTTACTTAACTAATGTTTAGAACATTTTTTTATGAATAAATTTATTAAAAACCCACAAATCTAAATGCAGTAAAAATCTCGCTAGCATTGAACATATTGAAAATTAAGATAATATTGATTAGAAGTGAATCATAATTCGTTATGTTGTGCAATATTGATAGTTTTCAGCGAAGAATTATATGTTTGTGTTTAAAAAGTCCACTGTTTAGCGAAATACATATTTAACAAGCTGACATGAGAACTCCCACATTTAGCCTCAGTTAATAAACCCACAAGATTCGGTTGAGTCTTTTGCTTGAGAATGCAAAAAACTTGAATATTCACATTTACTTATTACCAGCTAGATTATTATCCCCGCAAATTGCTAATGCGCTGGAACCTTGTCAAATTAACATTCACGTGACGTCATCCGCAACTCGATATGTACGCGTACTCACCGGCCAGTGATGCTAACGGTACTGAGTGTTCGGCTACGGTTACGTCACCAAAATGGCGGCCAGGCGCATTAGCAATTTGCGGGGATAATAAACTTGACATGATTGCCACATTATTAATTCATTCAAAACATTAAACAATCTCAATAGTCCTTTATTTAGTAACAATACAATGATAGCATTTTTCTTAGGTTCGCTACTATGCCATGCAAATGTCAATCGTGCAAAGCCTTATTCAAAAAGAAGAGATATGTGCTTCAGCTATTAAGGAAACACGAGTAGTTGACTCACTTGTATTCTAAACCTCCAACACATGCCAACGTCGATTCCAGGTATTGGTCCAAAATGGTTTGCAGGCATATGGCATGTTTTTGTTTTACCTATGAAAGAAAAAGTTCCACGGACATAATACAAGAATATGCACAGAACACAAAATTAAATATCCAGGTTTTATTCCTGTTATGATACATTTCCGAAAAAACTTTACTCCGTTATTTACTATGCTCTGGGTGTCTGGGATCGGCCCCAGAGTAGACTTTTTTTATTGCACGAATTTAGCAGACAGGCAGATGGCCCACTTGATGGAAAGTGGTGGTTATTACAACACCAAAGATGCTAAAATGCGCTGCTGCTCTCTTAAGACAGATGGGAACCTGGTCACTAATGCCGGAACACAACTCAAGGTTGTTATGGCGACATACTCTAGACCAGGGGTGGTAGCCATCCAGTCGGGCAAATGCCCTACCACCTGTCACAATTGTTGTATATTACTCATAATACAAGCATAGCTTGCTTCATTTGGGGATATACAAATACATTGTATATCCCATACATCGTGTTTCTCTGCCGATTATTTTATTTATTTATATATATTGTTTTTCCTTTTAAGATAATTTTGGTATATCACACATACAAGATTTTTGCAAACAAAAATTAAATTTTATAAAATATATTTATACAAACATATTTACTATGCTCTGGGAGTCAGCTCGAGAGTTGTCCACTGTACATTACCCATAACACAAACATGAATTATCTGGCTTGGGAATATACAATGTGTTTGTTTGCAGATTTTAATTTTTTTTTGGATGGTTCTTACGACTTACCAACACAGGCCATGCCTCTACCCCAGTCTCTTGTGGTCTTCGTAGTCTTCTTGGTCTGCTTCGCTGCCCCTGGGGCGACCACCTCATTGGCATCTCTTTTACAGTACGGGCAATACCAATCATCATCAGGTAATTCCGTCAAAGGAGGATCAAGGCATACTATGTGGAAACCTAGATCACATTCATCGCATAGTACTATCTGTTGAACGAAAACAACGCTTTTTAATATTAAGTGTATATTAACTACTTTATCAAAATGACTCAATGACCGACTCTTCATGTGATTATGAGGGCTGGTGGACAAGAGACCTACCCATAGAAGTCAGTGAGCAAAGCTCCATTATTCTACTTATTGTCCTGAATATAGGTACAATGCAATATAATAAAGTTTTCCTTCATTGTATTAGTTTATATTATCTTGGTAATTATTAAGATTTATGGCTTATGTCTAAGTAAATTAATACAGAAATTACGTTTAAAAAACACAGCAACTGCAAATTTATCACACTCAAAAACAGGATACAGCAACAAAAGTAATATAAAGAACTAAAATACACCTCAAGAGAAATTAACTCAGTTGCAATTAAGTGTTAACACTTCATTAACCATAAAATGTATAGCTGTGAGTTGTATCGTCTCTTACGATAGGCCGTAGGCCGCAGGAAATTGTACAATTTCTCCGTTCCTGCACGGATAACTCCCTGAAGCCCACTTGAAAAAAGAGTGTCGAAGGGCAATACAAAAACATAATAATGTAAACCTACCTTATCAGGGTCCTCCTTTCCTGAACATATATTACAGCCACATTCTCGGCAAGGAACATTATCATCATCGTGACATTTCGAGCACACCGGTGGCAACGACCCTTCAAAAAACATAATTTTAGCATGTATAAAATATTACAAACATATTGAGAGTACTTTTAAACAAACAAAATATAATATTCATATCTTAGAATTGTTTTGGGGCAGAGGTTTCTATAGAGCACATTTTATTCAACTCGCAAGTAGATGGTGCTACAGTTCAACTATATATTAGAATCCGTTCAGTTCCTATTTCAGAACTAAATAAATTCCACTGGAGAACAATTTTCGATCATAAATATTGGTTAAACTTAAAATTTACTTCCTATTCTTCTACACTGCTTCGCAACGTGTTATTGCTGTCAGGGAGAAGAAGCGGCAACAAACTCCCCAAGTAACATGTCTAGCCAAAAAAATATTTCCTTCTTATTTATTCTTCTTCTACTATTGCGCGGAAGGAGGAGTATGAAATTCGCACACTTATCTTCTTCTTCTTTCTTTCTTATATACAAAAATGAATGTTTGTCTGTATGTTCTTCATAGAATCGTAAACAATACATTTGATCATATTTGCGAGCTTCAATCCAGAGGGGCGTGTAAACAAAATGTGTTTCTTTGTATTTCGTGTATCATTTATATTTTTATCGATACAACACTTCCGTTTTTTGTCTTAATAGTAGGTTAATACTAGTAGAAGTACTTTCATAGATAGACACTGAATACATTGAAAAAAACTTATTAAGTTTTTTGTATCTCCTGAAAAGGTTAAAAAAGTTTTTTGCTTATACTCCCCTCTGGCTTGAAGCCCGCGATATGATGTGATCTTTAGCAAAGTTGTTGTGCATGAGCCAGAGAAAGTTTCTGAGTTGGTTCAAAATTGGACCCGGTAGGTGGCGCTGCTGTCGGCATATCGATCGAGACTTTTCCGGGTAGGACGACGTCTGCCGGGACAGCTAGTAGTTTATACAGAAAAGGATGCAGAATGCTAATATTTTAAAAAAAACTATGCATAAAAAATAATATAAAATCAATAAACAAATATTACTAACACTATCATTTATTTGACACACAGACGCTACTGATATATACTCTGTTGTTTAGTGTTAAAGTCAAATTAACAGTGTAGACTTGGGGAAATCTGTGATTATCTTTGACATTAATTATTAATTATTATGATCGAATTTCGACCACGGGCGACCACTAGTTTCATTAAATATACAACATTATAGCCAACTCAAGTGATTATCATTTCTCACCACATTCCATCATCATCATTCTCTCTTATCATCATCACCATTTGTAGGGGTGCCGTGGCGTAGGCGAACTAACGCTTTGGATAAGAAACAACGATAGATGTGTTGGTACATTTTACCAACACATCTATCGTTAGGTGTTGGTACACACAGTTGCGTTATCACTTCATTCAGAAAATGCAAAAATAAAAGCCGAGGAAGTAACAGGTAATAGCTATTAAGTGAGTCAAAGCTTACTTTTGTCAGTCTCCGTAGTCATTAGCTTCCTATATTTATCAGTCTGTTGATCTAAAGGCACAGGTTCCTCAATCTTATAGATTTTATCGACCACTGTCACAATCAACATTTCTGGCGCATAATTGGGTCCAATGTAAATTTCCCCTAAAAGTTCATGAGTGGTACGTTTTTTCTTTATTTCTAATACTTTAAAATCATACCTGGAAAAAATATGTTATATATAAAGTTATTATTTTTTAATAATTATAATAATAATAATCGGTAGACCAACACACACATTGTATATCCCCAGGGTAAGAAAGTTACACTTGTGTTATAGGTAACATACAACAGATCACTCTGGGGCCGGTCCCAAAAACCCACACATATAGTAAATACCTTAACATAACAGACCCATAGTAAATAACACAAAGTTAGTTTACGAAATTTACCATGCCAGGTGTCGAACCTGGAGCTACTGCATTGTAGTAAGATCATCCATCAAATAATTATCCTGCTCAACCATAGAGACCATAAAATTATAATATATTTAAGGTGAATGCCAAAAACTCAAACCTTATATCATATGAAAGTATATTTAAATAGATTCTAAAATATAACTAATGTATTTAAAACTGGTCGCAAACGGGCCACCGAAAACAGCCACCAGTGACGAGGGATAAGTAGTTTGCCACACGCTATCATGCATTTTGGGGGGGACTCGCCGCACACATGCGCTGAGTCATCTTTTGTTCACGTGGTGGATCACTACTGTGCTGTAATCGGTGGCCCGTTTGTGCGCAGCTTAATGTATACCCTGCTATTAAAAGTACGTATACACAATATATTTCTAATATCTGGAGCAGTCTGCCTGTACGCAGATGGCCAGATTGATTAAGTAGGGTTACTGTCACATATTTTACAGCTTCTGAAATTTTATAATGCAAATCCTAAACAATCTCATGTCGTAACAGAAAGGAATAATTGGTCTCTTTGTGGGAAGTTTCCTATAGATCATTCTTGTGTGTGAAATAAACATTTTAGAGAACTGTCTTATAGTGGAATGTGGTAACTCAATGAAATGGGAATAAACAACCTGTCAACGGAGTGATTCAGTTGTGAAAATGACAATTGAACTGTACAATGACAGACACTGAGATTAACAATAATGAACAAAGAGAAAAATATCATGAATATTAGAACTAATAAGAAGGTTTTACATGTCTAAACTTACTTAGACAAGACTGGAAATCAAACAAATTTGACAAAGTAACTTTAAGCATTATTGTCAAATAGTTAAACATAATTTTTAGTGGAATAGTCTGTTCTGTGACTTAGTTTTAAAATGTGACACTTGCTCATGGAACATTAAATGGATCAATTTGAAAACTGGCGAACAGTTTCATATCACGACTGTACTTCCCGATTAATAGTCATGTAAACGTAAAGTGTATTTGCATACCATATTTATAATATCATTAACATAATATAAAAAAAACGCTGGAGCCCACCTGCAAAGGTTTTATCACCATGTAAAAGTCATGGCCATCCAGCCCTTTAATAATACAGATTTATTAAGAAGACTCAAAAGGACGAAACCTTTTGAGTTAGTGTTATAATACTTTCATAACAATAAAGTGTAGTGCTATGTGCTAAACATTAACGAATTAAGAACACATGAACAAAGTGTACTTTCTTTAATAAAAACAATAGGAAACATGTTATTGGGCACATTCTTAGTCTAAGTTATATCTAGTTATTTTAGGTCAGATTTATCTGTCTTTCCCGATACTTATAACCTGGGTGTCTTCAAGTCCCGTGTGAATAGGTACCTTCTAGGTAAGCGTGATACATCGTAGACCACATCTTTGCTCCACATAGGGCAAGATTGTGGTCAAACGCGAACCTATACTATAATAAAAATAAATAAAAAAAAGATTTAAATTACTCATTAGTCTTAGATTGTAATTTTAATGTTGTATCACTAAAATACATCATTTATGAAAAAAGAAATATGGTGCAATGTACTGGGCCCTTCTTTACAATCGCATAACACATGTACAAAACTACATACATGCAAGTAAAAATATTTAATATTAATGGATTAAACACTTACCAATATCCTAATTGTGAAGGCTCATCTGGATTATAATTTAACATAACTTTTTGGCCAATCTGCAGGTCTTTTACATTAATAACAACTCTCGATCTAGGCCTTATTTCTGTGACTTTTGAATAAATTTTCGACTGTTCCTGCAATAAATACAGCATATGTATCAGTGTCATAACAGTCAGTACAATTATTTTTTCTTAGAGATTTTTTGCGTTCTATTAGTAGGTACATATTGCAGTAGATGTCACTGTTCTCAAATTGAAAACCAAATGAAAGAAAATAATATGTTTCGTTATACGCAGTTGTTTTAATACTTGTTTAAGAAATATTTGATATGTTTTTGCAAGCCATGTCAGCTTATAAATATATTTTAAAGTGTGTAAATTCTATTCCTCACCTTTTTCAAATTATAAAGCTCTTTTTAACTTTAATGACTAGATTTTGATAAATTGTCGATTTACCAAAAACTTATTTCAAAGATGTCAATTATGTCAAAACCAAAAAGACATTCCGATCGATACGAGTTACACTCGTGAATGTATGTACTTTGTTTGTGTTTTGATTATTTTTCGATAACTTTGTTTGATTCCTGGATTACGAAGACTTCGCTTATCACGTTTACTAGTGTTCTGGGATCACCTTGGACTTACGCATGTACCCTGAACACCGATTTGCCTAACGATTTGTTCTCTGATGACTTGGATTATGGCTTCTTCTGAAAGAGGTTGTTGTGTGCCCAGATACGGTAAAACTTGTAAGTAAATCATCGTAACGGCACCAGATTAGATGTGAATACAAATGATGTTATGAAAATGTATGCCTTTGAATATTTTAATAAAAGGAAACATAATAAATCACGCTACCGCTAAATTGTTGTTTTATTTACTAACAAATAAACTTTTTTTGGAAAGGCTTTTGGGAATTGCAGGAGTTAAATTACTAACTCCCGCAATTTTAAAAGTCTAATATAAAAATCAAAATAATACTAGACCCCCTGGACGGTTTTTGCCGTTGAATAGTGTCGTATACCGATAGAGTGCGTTAGTATATACATTACGACTGTTGACTCTATACCAGTATATATAAAGTATTCTGTGATATGTATGATAATCAAGCATACATCTAAAGTTGTTTCAAGTGGAAATAATACATATAGTTCACAATAAGATGGCAGTGTTTTCAATGTAGGTCTAAACAGCTAATATTACAAATATAGAAAAGACATTGAATGTGGTTATAATATTTTTGACTATTATTTATGAAATGAAAAAACATTGATTTCTTCATCAGTAAAACATTATCTGTATCAAAACGAGTATAATATAACTAAATTGGATCAAGACAGCAAAAGCATTATGTGTTAAGTAATTAAATAGAGTGAAAAACTTTTAGGGGACGTATTAATGAGAAGCCATTTTGAGTTGAAGAGAATTTATTTTATAATGTTGTCACCTATCAAAATTATCATTTAGTGTTGTCATATTCAAAAGTTAATTTACCATATTTTATGTCTTGAACATAAGTTGGGCCCAGCAAAGAAAGTTATATAAAAATAAATAATTAATTAAATGATATTAAACAATTTCTAGTATATTTAATTTCCTGGCCACCCTAATTACTAATGTATTAATTAGACTTTTTGGCGGGAAGTCGATCTTGGCGCGCACTTTAAAATTTCTTTTAACATTTAAATTAATTTTATCCCTTATTTATTACGAAAAGCCCCTATTTTCATCTAATATTAGAATTTACGTCCCCCGTCATAATGGGGGCCCAGAGTGACGGGGCAGATGAACTTTCAGACAGAAAGCGAAAATACAAGAAGATCTCTGGCGTCTCTGATGAAGATAAGTATAAAATTTATTTCAAGAGTGGTTACACTAGACTGTTTTTGGAAAACTCGTCTACTGACTACACAGTTTACGTTGAATCTAAAGAAAAGGAAAAACTAGGCAATAAAAACCCCATTAAATTCACACAACTTTTAACTGAGAATGTTAAGGGCATTTCAAGTGTGTCCAGACTAAACGCTTTCAAATTTGGAGTACATTTTAATAAAGCTGCAGAGGCGAACAGCTTCTTGAAATTGGAAAACTTTCTGAACAAAATTAAGTTGCGAGCGTTCATCCCTGCTCATTTAGTAGAGAAGGTCGGCATCATCCGACATGTTCCTCACGAGTTGTCCAATGAAGAGATATACAAAAATATTTCATGTGATGCGGATGTTATATCAGTAAAAAGATTTATGAAAAAAGACGATGATAAGAAACTAGTACCATAGACTACCGTAGTAATTACTTTTTCATCTGCTACACTACCAAGTATGGTTTTCCTGAATAAATATCGATGTCCTGTATATAATTATATTCCTCCTGTCATCCAGTGCTTTAAATGCTTCAAATTTAATCACTCAGCCAAAGTGTGCAGCGGTACACAAATGTGCTCATCACGTGCTGGCGAACACCTTTACAAGGAATGTACTTCCGATATTATAGTATTTTTTTTTTTTTTTTTTGAGGCGAGGGAAAATGACTAACCGATTTACGCACTCTCTGGGCCGTCACTAGGAAACGGCACGAATCCACGGGGGGCGGTAACGCTAGCAATTGTATGCTCTACTTGCGCTCCGTCCGCTATGGAGTACACAGAGGAGTGTGGAGACTCCGAGCGATGCCGCACGGGCGAGCAACCTCAATACCCACTAAAAACCCCCTCCTCCCTTCGCGGCCCTGCGCTTTGATGTGAAGGAAAGGCTGAGATGTAGAACATAGTTACGCAGCAGTCGATCCAGCGCATAAAGTGCTTGAAGTGTGCCCTGGGAGAACACACTCCACTACGAAACGGGGGTAGTTGTTAAGTCCCTTGCTTTACCTAGTAGCTAAGGGCCCCCATCGTTCCGGATCCTAACTCAGGGAGGGAAGTAATGCGCGTACCTGCCTTTCCGGGTGCCGGCTGAAGGCCGGCGACCTCGAGAAGAGACCGTAGCACGCGCCCTAGGACTTCGCTCCCTATCCCTTTCTGCGGCCTCTTTCAGAGACATTACTGCCTCACAAAAAGAAACCGCAGTATCCCAGCGGTCGTCGCTCTGCAACATGGCCGTTACCAAGTCGCCGAGCGATCGGACGGCTCCTACTTTTGTCTCGAGCTCGAAACGCTGCGGCGCTCAGGCAGCGCACTCGACAAGCGTATGAAACGCCGTATCGGGTGCGCCACGCTGTCGGCAATCCGGAGAAGGCAAGCAGCCCACAATGCGAAACAGATACTGATCGAAACAACCGTGTCCGGTCAGTATCTGCGTCGTCCTGAAGGTGAGGGTACCGCTAGTGCGGTTAACCCATTCCTCCAGTTGTGGCCTGATTGCGTCCACCGTAAAGCCGCCGGCCGCAGGGTGTTCGAGGTCACGAGACCAGTCGACGAGGCAGCAAGCGGTTTCCCGCTTCCTGACCGTCTCTATCTCGACTTGACAGAAGGTCAATCCTCTAGCTAGGGCATCCTGCTGGGTACGACGAACCCTGGACAGGACGTCTGCCTGGAGAGGCCAGGGCAGCTCGCCTGCCAAGAGTGTCGCCGCCGTCCAAGACACTGTACGATACCCCCGTATGGTTCTCACGGCCAGAACCCGCTGCGCCCGGTGCAGCAGGGTTCGATTGTGGCGGTGAAGCGAATCGAACCAGACGGGGGCACCGTAAAAGGCCATACTCCTCAGGATGCCAGAATATAGTTTCCGCGTCGCACCCCCCGGTCCCCCCACGTTGGGAAGAAGCCTTGAGAGTGCGCCCGCGGAACTCACGAGTTTGGGAACTAACTGCTCAAAATGCGCTTTGAACAGCCATTTCCCGTCTAGGACTAGCCCAAGATATTTCATCTTGGGCCCTACACTAATCGCCACCCCCTGGACTGTAACGGACAGATCCGGGGGTGGATTACGGAATTTCCTATGGAACATGATGGCCTCCGTTTTCGCGGGGGAGACCCTCAAGCCCAGCCTAGCTATTCGATCTACGACTATCGCCAACCCGTCGTTGGCGACGTCCACGGACTCCGCGAATGACGCGGCGCGTGCCGTGAGTAGGGTGTCGTCCGCAAAGCAGATCAGCCCTACCCCGGGCCTGACCGTCACCCGAAGGATCCAGTCATAGCCTACGTTCCAAAGAATCGGCCCGAGGACCGACCCCTGTGGAACGCCGCACGCGACACGTCTCCGATATTATAGTATGCATTAACTGTGGCGGAGGTCATCTTGCCATTTCTCGGGAATGTCCAATTAAAAAACAAAAAATTGATCAGAAACGTTCACAAATAGTTAACCAAAGTAATTCATTTGCCTCTATAGCAAAGACTGATAAGAATTTTCCTAGTTTAAAACCTAAGATAAATGACAGCTCTTCTGTAAATAACCCTGTAAATATTAATGTACCTAAAGCTAGTGTTTCATCTAGCAAAAAAGATTTTCTGTCGACACTAACCAAGTTAGATGTAAAGCAAATTGCTAACAATGATATTATACTAAATGCTATTATTAAGTCCTTAGTAAAGTTAGGCAATACAAGTAATAATGATGATCCAATAACACACAAGAAAATAAAAGAAATATTTTTGTCAAATTTGATTTAATGGACACATATTTAAATTTATTACAGTACAATATACAAAGTTTACAGAGCAAAAAAAGCCTATTACAAAATCTATTAATTGAAAAAAATATAGATGTTTGCCTTCTTAATGAGACCTGGCTTAAACCTAACTCTATAGTTCCACATTTTCCAACTTATAATTTATTATATAAAAATTCAAAAAATTCCCATAATGGTGTTGCCATTTTGGTGAATCATCGTTTAAAGTATAAATTAATTAACACAATTTTCTCCGAGTCCATACAAAACATATGCATCACTGTAGAAACACAATTAGGACAAATAGCAATACTTTGTGTTTACAGCCCACCAAGTAACAGATTTGATTCCTTAAAGCTAAGAGATCTAATCAACAGCATACCAAAGCCATGTTTAATAATGGGTGATTTTAATGCTCATAATATAGCTTTTGGATGCCATAATGATAACAATAGAGGTAGATATTTGTATAGCATTATTGATGAATTTGACTTGTGTGTTTTAAATGATGGTTCGCCAACAACTGTCCCATACCCCAATAGACAAGCTTCAGCAATAGATCTTGCTCTTGTTAGTCGGTCACTTGCTCATTTATGCAATTGGTATGTTCATGATGATCCCATGGGTAGTTATCACCTTCCAACATTACTTGAGATAAACATTCAACCTTCTATGTATGATCTATCACCTGCTGTGAATCAAGAAAAATATATTTATAGTCGGGCAGATTGGGATATGTATTATAATTTATCAGAAAATCACTTTTCACAAATAGATTTGATAAATGATCCACCCATCACCTCTTACAATAATTTTGTAAATGCACTGTATTCATTGAGAGATAAAACCATTCCTAAATATAAGACAAGTTCTAATACACTTATCAGAAAGCCAGTACCATGGTGGAACCAAAACTGTAATAAAGCTGTTCGTGACTCAAAAAATGCATTAAAGTATTACACTTTTCTAAACCCACAATAGAAAACTGGATGAAATATAAAAAATTAGATGCAATTAAAAAAAGAGTATTAAAAGAAGAAAGAAATCTATCTTGGCAAAATTTATGTAGTAGCTTTAATAGATTAACACCAGTCTCTCGAATATGGGGTTACATTAAAAATTTTAAAAAGATAGGTACTAATAGAAATAGACATCATAATGATGAGTGGGTTTTGAGTTTCCTCAATAATTTAGCTGATACGACTGCAGTTGACAGGACTAGGCTTGATTATTTGTTTGCAAATTCTGCTAAAAATGACATGAATATATTTCTTAAGAACCAATTCACTATAGAAGAATTAAAAATATCCATTAAAAGTAGAAGGGATACCACACCGGGATTGGATGACATACCATACATGTTGATTAAAAAATTACATTTAAATGCATTGTTAATATTACTTAATATTTATAACAGATTATGGGAAGAGTTGATAGTGCCAGAGTCATGGAAAACACAATGTGTTATACCCATTTTAAAACCTAATAAGCCTGAAAATAATGCTTCTTCTTATAGGCCCATTTCTTTATCATCTTGTTTAGGTAAACTTTTTGAAAATATGTTGAAAATAAGATTAGATTACTTCATTGAATCCCACAGCTTGATTCCTGATATACAGTTCGGCTTTAGAAAAGGCAGAAGTTGTGCTGAAAGTGTAGCCGCAGACGTCCGATCGCCAAGGCGGCCGCTCACAAATTGTTGCGGACAGAATCACTCCACTGACGTCACCCCCGTAAAGCCCGTGCGACCACGCCCCGCCTACCGCGGGGACATAGCTCGCTCCGTTAGCTGCTAAGCGTCTGCATTTTTGTAGTACTTTAGTAAGCGCGGAGCGAGCCTACATCATAGTCCATCTATCCGTCTCGCTCGCGCATTGCGTATACGTATAGTTGTGTCTCTCTTTCGCGCTCTTCCCGTTCGCGGAAACGTTCCCCGGTTGAGGACTCCGTTCGCGTTGAGACTCCCGGGGGACCCTCTTCTCGCGTTCCCGGAGCGTTACTGCCGTTGGCTGTGCGGACCGCCGCCGCCAACGGCCAGTGTGTGTTTGTTCGCCCACCACCCCTTCATGAAGAAGGGCCCCGGTGGGCAACTGGACTATTAGAGACAGGACTCAGTTATTCGTGTTGTACTTTTGTTCCCAGTGTTTGTGTTTGTGTGGTTCCAGTACCAGGTACGTCATTAGCTATGTGTTAGTGTTAGTGCTATGGCGGAACCCCCAAGAAAAC